>OZ059785.1:10110300-10457702 GCA_964057025.1 Standfussiana lucernea
GAGCTGGCGGTGACCCCTCGTCGAAGTCTTCGGCGCGTCGACGGAGAAGTCGTCGAAAACATGAGTCTGGCGGTTGAAGTTAAAAATATTTTCGCGGACAAGGGCGAGGACCTAACGGTAGAGGTGCTGGAGGCGTCGCTGTTAAGCCGACAGTGGAGCCTCACGGGGCTGGTGGCGGCGCGCGGCGCGGCCGACCCGCTGCGCTCGCGCGAGAAGCTGCACTTCGTGCTGCGCGCGCGGCGGATACTCACGGAGCTCCCGGAAGGACAAGTTCATCATACGTGCGTCAAAATCAACGAGAACCACCCCGATGCTCAGCCCGATATTAACATGCCTCCGTTCTCTAAATTCGTACTGGACGGACAACATTCTTTCATTGACGCCCCCGACGCAGCCATGGCTCAAGAAATATCTGGTAAAAGAACAGGACTGATACAGTCCATGTTTGTCCTTCGTTGGAAAGTGCATGAAAGAACCAAAGGAAAGACTGCAGTGGGCCAGCATTGTTTATGGTTGGATTGTTTCACAAAAGCCATATCCCGAGAAAGGGAATTTGTTCCTGGAAAAGTGGCCCCCATACAAATCGATGAAGTTGAAAACAAATTAGATTTACGTGACTCCAACACAAAAAGTAAAAAAGACAATGTTGTGATATTTAGATTGGAACATTCCAATCACATTACCCATAATTTTAATGAAATGAAGCTATGTTTGGTTCCAATAACGTTAAATATTGTCAACTGTTATGGAGTTCCTGTACAAGTCTTTATAGACATGTCAAAGCAGAAAAACAGGTAATTGAAATTGTATAGTTATTTATTTCATGGTATCGTAACAAGAACTAAAGAAGAATAAGAGTGAGATAGTTGCGTAATGGCTGAGAGCTCTTCTTCAGTCAGTTTTTTTTAGCTCTTCATCTCCTCTGTAGCATAAAGGCACATTAAACAATTAGATAAAATAACATTTCTTCGTTGTTTCAGAGAGTTGTCCGGAGAGCTTGGTTGGGCCGGCGCACTCAGTAACGGAGGTGATGTGGAGGCTAAAGAGCTAGGTGTAAGTGTCAATCTAGACAAGTTCGAGTCCAAGCGGGTAGAAGTGCGCGGCGTCTGCGCTGCTCCCGGCACTTATCTCGTTGGCTCGGCCTTCTCCGTCTCTACTACCGCTGAAGATGTCAATCTCAATGTTTCAAATGTTTCCAACAATACTTCTTTATTGGTAGTTAAGTCAGTCGCTTAGATATTTATAATACTTTATGTATAGTGTTTCATTAGGTGCTAGCGCTTCGTAAGATATAGTTTTGCAGTGAATTGTTTTGCAAAGATTTCGCAAAACTGGCCAACGTATTTATGACCAATCATTGTCTGTTACTGTTACAAAATTATGCAAGTGCCTACATGTTACACTTGAAGCTACGTCTGTATGTCTGCGTCGTCGCCCATACTACTACCGTAAGCAGTTATTGATTAAACTATTTTGCTACGATAATAGTATACCTAAATAACTTTAAATGGGTATAATTAATATTTTGATGACTTCACTTAAAAAATAAATTGTCGAAGACCATATTAATAAGTATTACCTACGTCGCGAATCCAGGCATAAGTGTGCTAAAACTCGCACTAGTGCGAATTTACCTTTTTACGCTTTCGTAGTGAAACAAAGAACCCTTATAATTTCGCCAAACACAATTTGTTAAAAAGCTGGGTGCATTATTATAGATTTGTATTATTATTGTAAAATGTAAAAATAAAGAATTTATGTTGACAACCACGTATATGTACAACGGTCTCCTACTAAAACTTTACTCTTTCCTCTGCGGTGTAAGCAGAGAAAATCCTGACATACCTACCCCTTCCGTTTTTGAGTTCTTTGATTATATTTTTTTCTCGAGAAACAGGTAATATATACAATAGTACATTTTTAACCCCCGACCAAAAACGACGGGGTGCCATAAGCTTGACTGTCTGTCTGTCTGTGGCATCGTAGCTCCTGAACGCATGAACCGATTTTGATTTTGTTTCTTTTTGATTGAAAGGTGAATTAGTAGGGAGTGTTTTTAGCTATGTTTGATGGAAATCGGTCCAAGATGGCCGCCACCAAGAGCGTTTTGTCGGGGGTTTTTGAAATTTTTAATTTTTGATGTAAGTGGAGAAACTTATTGCGGCCGAGGCGGAATTCACACACGAGCCGCAGGCGAGGGTGTTATGGAGCCGAGAGCTGCAGTAACAAATGGCCACGCTTATCAAACTACGGTTTTCAATACACTTTTGAAGACAATGATAGAACGAAAAGTATTTTTGGCATGAACTATTAGGAAATTAAACGATTTGCTTTTTTCCCCGCGCTTTTCTTTCGCCAGGTTGAAGGAGAGGCAAAGGTATGAAGCTACTAAACAGCTTAATAAGAAAATAGGAAATTCAAATACTTTTAATTTAGAACACAAATTAATGTTAATTTGTTGATAAAAGCATTTTTTTTTACAAATAATAATGTTTATTTATGATATTCTGTTCCTTAACACAATTTACATTTTCATTAAATATGAAGCCCTCATAGATGCGCTTACATATAAAAATGTCATCCAAACTTTTTGTATTTATCACACCAACAAACAATATTTACTTCTGTTTAAACTATAAGTTTATTACTTTTATGACGTAATGTGTTGACGAAATGGAGCATATTTTATTGGCACCAAAACCATGATTGGTAAACTAAACACAATTTTATTGTTTTTTTTTCAACTACTGCACGGTAACTCGGTATACATCTGTAAAATAAGTATGGTCAAATATTATTTTCACTGTGAAAAGAAGTACATTTTCATAGTATTATGCGGTAAGTTTTTTTTGGATTATACATACATGGCATGCCAGATGTATACTATTTTTAACCAACTTCTTAAATAAGAGGAGGTTCTGTAGGTATTTTTTTTTCATGCATCAAAAAAAGTAAATGTTGTATGGTCGATTCGTCCATGGCAACATTTACTACCGGGTAAAACGGTGTAATTAGAGAGGCAGGGGTTTTTTTTTTTTGGGGTGGGAAATCATCAAATGACCTCCATGACCACCTGACTCTTACTGACTAAAACCCACCCGTCTTCCTTCAGTTGCCTGTGCCAAAGGCTACGGTAACTCTTTCGAACAAACCCGCAACCCTGGTAGGCCTTGGTCCTAGTGGACCCCGTCAGTTTGTGCTGACACCTCCTGGTCCTTACCGGACGGCGAGCTACCCATTGCTCGCCGTCCGCCGAGACGCAGGGGTGAATCGAGACAAAACCTTGAAAGGGATTTATTTATTTATGAAAAACCAACTTGTATTTAGAGTTTTAACCACCCAAACAAGTTTTAAAATTTTTAAGTTTACTGACCACAGTAAACTTAAAAAAAGTAAAAATAAAATACTTTAAAAAGGTTAAATTATATAAAAATAGAAAAAAATATAGTATTTATTTATTTCTTTTACTAGCTTGCTCAGCCCGCTCCTGGGCAAAAGCCTCCCTCCACTTTCCGCATCTCGCGAACCCGCGCGTCTTCCTTCCATTTCGGACGGAACCTGTCCAGTTTGTTCCGCCATCTCCTTCGTGGTCTGCCGAAACCCCGCCTCACTGTCAGGCCACCAGTTTGCTGCTATTTTGGCCCACAGTTTGTCCGGCAGGCAGCAGACAAGTCCTGCCCAGTCCCATTTGAGTTGGGCAGGCTTTTGAGCCACGTCTGCTATATTTGTTTTGGAACGCAGTATTATGCTGACTCAATTTGCATTGTCATCGACACGCTAAGAAGAATAATAATAAAATGAAATAATAAAATTCATAATAGAATTGAACAGAAGGTGTACAGACAATCACCACATACCACAATAACATACTCACACACCCATTTGCAACTCCTCATGCACACTCATCCACGCACACACAACACACAGCATTGCTAGCAATAGCAATTAGGTATGCTAGGTAGTTCACTTCACTCTGTATGTTTGTTTCTGCTGCATGTATTTTATAGCTATTAAATTGTAAATCCGTAATTGGCTGTAAGACTAGTTTAAATATTTTAAGATCAAGTTTCAATAAGCTGTGGATTTTGTGATCAATAAATAAATAAATAGGCAACTCACCCTTAATAGTTCCTTCATGGTGCAGTAGCTCTTCCAGGCGTTTTCTGTTCGTCTTGCGACTTCTTTGTCTTGCCTCGCCTGGAAAAAGACTACTTTGTCCAAGTAAAGGTATTCCTGGATATGTATTGTCACCCCGTCTACTTTTATTATTTTAGGTGTTTCAATGCACATAACTTAGGTCTTTGACATATTCATCATCAGTCCAACCTCAAAGGTTGCATAGCTTAGATCTTAAAGCATTAGTTGAAGTTCTGTGGCTGAGTATGCAAAGATAACAATGTCGTCGGCGAATCGTACATTAGACAGTCTCGTTTGGCCGAGAACAATGCCACTTTCCCTCCAATAGGCTTGAAGATTTCTTCGAGGGTGCTGGTGAGCAGCTTAGGAGATAGTGAGTTGCCCAGTTTGACTCCTTTCTCTATTTATAATTTTGGACCTGCGGTTTGTAATTTTATTGCGCTATTTCTGTATATGTTCAGTAGTAGATGTATGTAAGTGGGATCAACTTTTTGGTTGCTTATAGCGTTAAAAATGGCTTTATGTGAAATGCTATCGAACGCTTTGGAGTAGTCGACAAAAGCTAGCTGTAGTGGGAGTATGTATTCTTGAAATTTCTCTATTAATTGGTTGAGTGTATATAAATGGTCTGTAGTAGAAAGGCCAGAGCGGAAGCCTGCTTGTGCAGGAGGTTGATGTTTATCTAATTCACCGGATATACGTTTTCTATTGTTTTAAATGAAAGTATGATATGAGACCCTAGCGGCACTACAAAAATATACTACAGCAACAGAACAAAAAGTATTAAAGCGCCATCTATGACAAAAATGAAGAACTAACATCGAATTGCTAAATCGCGCAAGCAAAGTTATCCGGGACTTAAGACTATAGAACAACCTGACAACATCAGTCTGGCGTTGACAAGCTGCGTGCACGGACCTGCCTTCGGCTGGCCCTATAAGGCCACCACAACGAGGGTAGTTACAGGCACACCATGATCCTGCGGGCCTAAGGACGAAGTCCAAAACTCGCCGTGACTTCTCGACAGATCTGTCGGGAAGTCGCGGCGAGTAGCCCACCAGACACACCCGGCTGGTCGGAGGACCCTTTTCCTTAAGGGATGAGGAACTTTACACCCTGTTCTTCATACCCCTAAAAGACTAATGGGCCTGTAATGAGGGATTTTATTTTTAAACTCTTCCCTAGTCGCTGGATAGATGGCGCTGAACTTGCTAAGTTACTGCAAGGAACAGAACGCCACATCATTTCACTTAGATGTAATTTTAATTATAAATCAATATAGTATAATGTACTCTGTGATTATAAACGAAAGTGTCAGTCAACGAGCGTATTTGAAGTGCCGCAATGTTGTTTTTTTTCAAGCGTTTTGGCTTTGGCTAGTAACGTTGTCAGTTCAACGCCATCTAGAGAGCTCTTGGAAACTATGTTTTTTTTTTATACTCAAAAAGAAAACCTCTCATTATAAATGTCTGACTTATCAGTTATTTACCCTTTTTGTGGAGCAGAAAGTTATTTGAGTGACAGAAATCTGTATGTATTAGAAAAATAAAAAACGAAAGGATTTCAACCTTTGAATTCATATGATGTTACCAACAAGTAGTCTATCTTATTATTTACTTAATTATTCAGAGACCTTGTTGGCAACATACCTTATTAATTCAACGTTAAAATCCCTTCAATGTTTAGTCTCAATCACGCAGCCCTGCGGGTCTACTCACCCCGTTTTACGGTATACGTACCCAAAAGACGCTGGACGCTCTTAACTTGCACGGCTTTCTAAATTGGTTTCACATAATTATATGTTTAATCATTGTAATTGCTTTGTTTGGGTTAATATATCCGGAGTTTCTGACACGATAAGCCAGTAAACCGGTTTGGCCTAGGACAAACTAGTTTGACCTGAAATCGGGTTTGGCCGGTAACATAAATATAACATTCTTATAAAATAAAAACCAAAATAAAACCGTTTCTGCTCTCCATAAAGTGACTGACGATATAAGGCGGGGAATGGAAGACACCAAAGTTACGGTTTTGGTGCTAATCGATTTTTCAAATGCTTTCAATACCGTCAGTCACGAAGTCCTTTTTCCTCTCCTATCTCATGGTCCATCCCGAAGTTTTAGATTGGTTCTCTTCCTATCTTCGGGGGCGTCAGCACTCAGTTCTTGCTGGTGACTCTAACTCCAACTGGTGTGAGCTTGAAACTGGCGTCTCTCAAGTCGGTATTTTATCTCCAGTTTTGTTCTCTATTTTTATAGCTCTCATAAGTACCGAGCGTCAGTGTGCGTATCATCTCTACGCTGAAGACTTACAGCTCGACTTTCAGGCAGGTGTTGACAGCTTATCCGGTGCGGTCGAAGAGCTAAACCGGAATTTACGTGTAGTCAAAAACTGGTCTGATCGTTTCGGGGTGGCGGTTAACCCAACCAAGTGCCAGGCTATTATTGTAGGGAGTCCCTATAGCTTAGAAGGTTGAGTGGCTTAACGGTACCACCGGTTACTTTTGACGGCACAGTCATTCCGTTTAGCTCTGACGTCAAGGATCTGGGTTTGCATGTTGACACTTGCCTTGACTGGCGTAAGCAAGTCGCGATTGTGAGCAAGAAAGTCACCGGAACGTTGCGGTCGATCTATCGGTTAAAAAATATTCTCCCATCACACATTAAGGCAATGCTTGTACAGTCCCTAATCTTCCCTATAATTGACTATGGTGATGTGTACTACTATGACCTGAATGCAGATCTTCTTAATAAACTTGACCGACTTCTTAATAACTGCATTCGATTCGTCTTCAATCTCCGCAAGTGTTTTGATTTTGCATGTATTTGAAAACTTGGCCTCACTTACCCGTCGCCGCCGACCAGCTCTGCGCCCAGGATGCTGATGATGCTCCGAGTCGTCCCGGGACGGGATGGTAGCTTTATGGGTTCCCCAAGGTTTAGGCCGTGTTATCGGGAAGTTATTTGGTTCAGTCACTCAGGTTTTTCCTCACTTTGAGCGCACGCAATGATGGCGTTGTTGTAAGCCCCCCGTTCCATCCCCGTTTGACTGACACTAGCGCTACATTCGCGGGGCGAACGCGTCGGGTACTTTTTAAGTCGCACGTTGATTGGCGCGTGGTATACCGCCGTTTACCCGAATTTTATTTGCCCTAATATCATTTGCCATAATAGTCAACAGCCATAATATCATACGACATAATACTCATTTGCCCTACTCTCATTTGCCATATTAGTCACGTGCCAGAATCATTGTTTCCCATAAAGTCACTTACCATAACATCATTTGTCATAATCATTGTAAGCCCTAATTATCATATGCCCTAATTATCACATGCCATAATTATGATATTATGCCATAACATAATTTGCCATCGACATCGGGTGTGTAACGGTTGTTTGTATCAAGAGAAATTGGATGCAATTGGGACTTTAGGGCACCCCGACTCGGACAGGTTAGGTTAGAAGGGGATGGCGGGGTCGTGTGAGCGAGCGAAGCGAGCGAATAGACCCCGCCATCCCCTTCGTGGTTATTTTTTTATAAACCACACAGAAGTAGGAGCCCCGCGAAGTGGGGCTCCGTCGACCTAGCCCACTATCAACCATGCACAGAAAAAAAAAACCATGCACAGAATAAATAAGTTTATTCTTATTATACCAAACATTGCGCACCCATAGACATTTGTCTAATACTTGTTATGCCATTTAAATATTATGTCTAATAATTATTATGGCACATAAAAATAAAGCAAACAATACTTATGGCATTTGTATCTTATGGTATCTAAAATTCGGGCAATTAAAAGTATATCATATGTCTTTTAGGGCAAATTAAACATTCGGGCAAATGAAATTCGGGAAAATGATGATTATGGCATATAATCTTCGGGCAAACAATAGACAACCTTGGCGCGTAAATGGCGCCGAGAGAACTTGATTATGTAATTATATATAAACAAAGATCTTTGGCGCTTGATATATATTATTAACTGCCAATATAGTACAATTCCAACGACTCGGTTGTTGGTGTTGTGTTAGTTCCGAAATTTGCAACGCGCTATAAAGCTGGGGGCACACGACTTTAGTCACCGGCTGAAAGTACAACCGGGGCCCGCGCGTGCTGCGTGCGCCCGTTGACGCGACGGCCATGAAAGGCTTAGGAACTGTCCAGACCGAGACGTGTACCGATCGCGCGTACACTTAGGCCGAGATCTATAAACTATACCTAGCTTTGTTCCTGACTTTTTCTTGAACTTGCAATTTGACAGCTGTGCGACAGTGACAGGAATATCACAAAGCAACGCTAAGTCCTAAGTTACGTTTATAAATCTCGGCCTCTTTTCTATGCCAGTAAAAAACAAGAGCGCGCGAATGCTGTGAAATGGTACGTTAGTACTTATATCTCGATGGTGAAATGTGACAGCATGTTACGACCGGTCTTCAGCGCACGCGGCCGGTCCACAGTACAGCCATCACTAAAGACATTCAAATAAATTGGGCTAAGGGTTAATGAGTAACGATGATGTGCCTTTTTGACATCCTGTCATTCACGTCCAGACAACAGCGAAGTCGCTGGATACAGCCACATCCACACGCTGTGTTTGACTAAAGTTGCTTTGTGTGTACCGCGAACACCGTCCAATAAATTATTCTATTGTATTTTATTTACGTCCACTATTTTATTTTACAATGTCGAATTAAAAATGGAAAAGCAGTGTGTCTATCTGAAAAAAAAATAGTTTTGCACTTTATGGTCTATAATAAATTGACGAGACATTTCTCCACTTAGCAGTAGGAGGAACAAAGTTTTCTTGTAATTGTATTATTTTAATGTAATTGACCAAAATTTGGTATTTTAATATGCAATTAATAAAGCAGAATACGTTTATATGATTTTATTATTGTAACGATTTCAAAATATATAAAAAAACATGGCAACATTGATGGGTATAATGGTGCTGGTAGCACTTGTAGGGTAGGTAGTAATTTAGTAAAGTAGTGGATAGGTGGGCGTCCATCTTGAAATTTTACTGGGTTTGAGCCGGTTTAGTTCTAATAAAAGTGTATTTTGTAGCTTGGAGTTCATATTAATCGTTAGTTTTCAAGAACTTTAATGTATGCCGAAACTATTTATCGTTTAAAATAGGATTAACTACAGTTATGTTTTAGGTATGAGCGTCTGCTAAAACATTTAATCGTTGTCGAGTAATGGCGTGCGTTTTTCTCTTTGAAGACACTTTCATATTTTATTCCATGTCGTCAGATCCTATGAATAGTAACATCCCCTGCATGTGATCTATGATTGTGTAAATTACTTAAATGTTAAGAAATATGCATCAATAATTATGTTAGTTGGACAGTAATCGTAGCTGGATGTCGTTTTTAGGTTATACATCACAATATTTTAATTGAATAGTGACTTGTAATCATAACCGCCTATGATTCGATTCGTCTGGTCGAATCATTATGCATGAACACATTGCAATTAAGTGGAGTTCTTCACCAACATGATTATATGAAAGTGACGTAGAAAATATTTATTCGCAGCATCGTTACTCAAGACATACGCGATTTCCGGAAAGTATATCGCTGATAAAAGCTTAAATTGGCGGAGGCATATAACGATGGCAGTGCCGAGTAGAGCCCGGGTATATGCCGATGTCAACTCGCAACGTCCGAGAGAATACTGGGACTATGAAAGCTATGTGGTTGACTGGGGCAACCAGGAAGACTACCAGTTGGTGCGGAAGCTTGGGCGTGGAAAGTACAGTGAAGTATTCGAGGCAATAAATATCACAAATAATGAGAAGTGTGTAGTTAAAATATTGAAGGTGAGTCATGTTAATACATTTTATACACGCCTAGAAGTCTAGTTCATCATTGTTTACATTGTATGCATAATCTAATGACTATCTCCCACTATGCTTCGACTGAGCATAAAAATCACCGTTTTATATGCCCTAATTACAGAATTTTATTCCAGCCTGTTAAAAAGAAGAAGATAAAAAGAGAAATAAAAATATTAGAAAACTTAAGAGGAGGCACAAATATAATTACATTACAAGCTGTAGTCAAAGATCCTGTTTCTCGTACTCCAGCACTCATTTTTGAACATGTGAACAATACTGATTTTAAACAGCTGTATCAAACTCTGTCAGATTATGATATAAGGTAAAACTGCTACAATTATAAATAGTGCTTTGAAGATATTACTCAGATAGTAGATTGAATCTAAATATAATTAAATAATGCTATCAGTTGTATAAGTGTGTAATCAATGTTAACTTCGTTACAGATATTATTTGTATGAACTGTTGAAGGCATTAGATTATTGCCACAGTATGGGCATCATGCATAGAGATGTGAAGCCCCATAATGTGATGATTGATCATGACCACAGAAAGTTGCGTCTCATTGATTGGGGGTTAGCTGAGTTCTACCACCCAGGGCAAGACTATAATGTTCGTGTTGCTTCTAGATATTTTAAGGTATGTAAATAATTTAACTTTTATTAATAATTTAACTGTTATTTCTAAAATGAATTACCTTCACAAATGTGCTTAAAAATTCCCTTGTTAGTCTGCCTGTAACCTTGGCTTACCTTAATCTGTGAACAGATTTGGATGATTTTGTCACACTGAGACCTTAACCTGGGTTTTTATTCGGTTAGTACATTCCTGTGGGATAATTGTAGACCTACATGTGTGTGAAGCCCTGTGGCTTCACCTTTCTTGAATGTATAATATTGTTATAGTTAACATTAATTTTATCTTGTTTTAGGGTCCAGAGCTCTTGGTGGATTATCAAATGTATGATTATTCTTTGGACATGTGGTCACTAGGATGCATGTTAGCATCAATGATCTTCCGCAAAGAGCCATTTTTCCATGGCCATGACAATTACGATCAACTTGTGCGTATTGCAAAAGTGCTGGGCACTGAAGAGCTATTTGAATATTTGGATAAATATCATATAGAATTGGATCCTCGGTTTAACGATATACTTGGCAGGTTTGTTGTCTCACATATATGGATAGTAAATTAATTTAAAACAGATTATACATGTTCTCATTGTATCTTTTTTAAAGGCATTCTCGTAAACGATGGGAACGGTTTGTGCACTCTGAAAATCAACACTTGGTGTCTCCTGAAGCATTAGATTTCCTAGATCGTCTTCTACGCTATGATCATTATGAGAGATATACTGCTCGTGAGGCAATGGATCATCCATACTTCTGTAAGTAAAACTTTATGGTTTGTGTTTATTTTATCTCCAAGCTTTGATAGCCAATGAACCTAAGAAACTTAGGGTAAAATAAGTCATACTTACTAGTTAAATATAGTTGGGGGAGCCTTGAATTCTCCACATTGTAAAAAAAGGGTTGTTGTTCTTCTTTGTCATTCTCTCACTGCTGCACATGATGATGATGACCACATATGAATTGTCTCCTAGCCATGCGGTCTCCATCATTGTTAGCTAATACTTGGGTACTTTAATATATTAATTATAACATGTTAACTGCTAAGAAGCTGGATTTACGAAATTGTACAAATATATATATTTTTTTTTTCAAACCGTATGGATAATTATCAAAGGGCTTAATTTTTATTCATTTCAATAACATAATAGAAAAGGAAATTGACAGTCACCCATGACTGATGTGGTTTAAACGGTTTAATTTGCTGTTCCAGTGCATGCAGTCAGGCATGGTACACAAATGGTGCTAACTTGTGCTTCAGTTTAGATTTACACAAACATTCTAATGTCCATATTTGCATTTTGAGCCAATTATAAGTAGTCATGCCAAAAATGTGATCATTTCAGTAGATAAAATAATTTTAAATCATCACTGTTTCCAATTTCATTTTCCTTCTTGGGCTTTCATTCTAGGCATAAAAGTGCACATGCCGTATTGAATGTTTTGCTGAGGCCATGTCAGCCATTCCTAAAAAAAAAACACTATAATTATGTGCTAGACAGCTCACTGTGGTAATTTGAATTTGATGCATGTCAGTTACCCACCAGTAGCTGACTTGGCCCGAACGGGTACTGTGACTGTCAGTCACCAGTGACTGCGTTGCAGTTAACATGTTAATTAAACCACTATAAGGTTTTTTTATATTTGGTAATTGTTTCTGTAATGGGGGCATCATCATTAATTTTATAAGGATTGTGTGTGGTATTGTCATTTTTACATGAATGATTGACTAAAGACAGATGTGTTGTTGCGCCAATTATTCTCCCCAGCATAAACACTAGGAAGCCATGAAAAGTGGCAGTTCAGTTAATATGTCAAAATTGCTCTAAATATTACAAATTAATTGTATTTGTCACATTCGCATAACCACACAGTAATCAAAATCAGTGGTCTGCGCGCGTCTAAGGATTATGAAATATTATTGTATTAGCAATAATGTGTAAATTCTTTTGTAAAATGAGCGCGAAAGATAATTAAGAGAATAAGTTAGGTTTTTAACACCAGGATTTATTTAATTCTTACAATATAATCCAAAATATTGCTGAAATTGCCTATCAGTCAAAATATAACATGAATACATTTACAGCTTTGTTAATAGTATGACATAACACCACTGTAATTCCCAAACGGTCGAACAGTACTTACCTAATAGTACACCCACATTTTGCCAGCTTTGTTTAAGGCCTATGTAATAGGAGAGGCTATTGTCATCAACTGAGCGCGTATCGGCAACTGAGAAATTCCTATTGGAGTAACCCAAGCGCTCGTGCTCAACAGTAGTGCTTTCGACCCCTAGACAACAAGTCAGTGAAAACTAGTATTTATTTATAGTATTTTGTTGTTTCAGATCCCATTGTGAAGGAGCAGGGGCGATTGGTTTCTTCCAATTCACCAACTCCCAATGCATTGCAAGGTCCAATAAATACTACAGAATAATTGTTACAAAGAGGTGTTAAATGCTCTTTATAATGTATTGATATGATATACTTGTACAAGATTCTGGAAGAAAACACTGTAAAATAACACCAAAAAGAGGCCACTGATGGTGTAAATACATACACAGGGACAGTGTGAGGAACTCCAATTCTGTTTAACAAACACTGATAATATAATTCCAATGCTTGATAAATGGAATAATTTGGAAAGACAATATAATTTAGTGTTTAATATTAGTAAATCTGGTTTATTAATTGTTTTAAAAGTGTTTTTATCTCTGGTATAAACTGCTGACACATTTGTGAAAGTGCTCGTGTACTCAAGCTGAGTAGGTATCTTGTGGTGGGAAGGGTTCAAATTGTCAAAGTAAATTCTGAAACATCCGTTTTACATGGAATTCGATAATGATTAATTATTGAGATAAAGAAAAATGCATCGAGTTTCATTGCACTTGATCTTTTGCATTTATTAACCTATGGTATTGATATTGTAATTACTTGTATAATATATTGGTAACACCTGCATACCATTTGCAAATACTGGTTAGCAGCTTTTCGTTGGTACTCTACTTATTAAAATTTTGTATTTATGTAATAGAAGTAAAATGTAGATATGTGTGATATAAATACAAAATTTTAAGATAATTAATTAATCGTTTTCTTTTATTACGTATTTTATAAAAGAAACCAGCTACTTCTAACATTATTAGATATTGTCGGATTTAAACATTGTTTTCTATTAGTATATTTTGAATAAGTTACGTTAGCTGTCCTCATAATTATTATACATAGCGAAAATCAAATCGTATCTTCTATTGGAAGGTGAGCCTCATGGAGTATAATTTATTTTTAGTGTGATAACTTCAAGTTGTTGCATAAAATTTTCTGAATAAACAATACTAACTTTGCCTGGAAATGTTTTGGATTATTTGCGTTCGAAGATTTAAAGCTTCGTATCCTTATAATGTTGATTGTTCATTCTGTTGGTATTAATGGAAGGTTAACATAGATAAGTTTTCAAGCCTCAACACAGTAGCATCAATCAGTACGGATTGTGAGTTGTGTTTTATGAGGCGAAGACAGGCAAACTCTGTCAAAGTGTCTTTAAGTTAGGTAGTGAACTCCGATCCTTCACACTCTTCGCACATTATGAAGTCTACGCACCAAAGCCGCCGATCATGTCAAAAACTGGCGTTCGCCCGGCGGTTTTTGGACTCGAAAACAATTCCACTCCGAGTCCACTCACAGTAAAGCATTGAACTGTGAGCTCAATACAGTTCGTTCAAGTAAACGTCAAGTAAAAATGCCAGTAACAAAAAGAGTTTTCAAGTCGCCGTGAACATTCTCCATTTTAAACAAGTGGTTACGGCTACGATATGTTAAGCCGGCTAGTCTTTTATAAATATAGTTTATTTTCACACCCATCTTTAGCCGTAACATAATTATACACTCAGCAAAATCCAAAAATAATTTTCTCAAGTTCACGTGTTTATTTTATTTTTTACTTTTCTAAGTAACCTATATCCTGTAACCATGTATGTATTAATATTTAGCTTATACAAACAATACAGAGAAAATCACCTTTGCAAATTAGTTACATGTACTTGATTGAAGTGATCTGATAATACTCGTCTACTAAAACTCATAAATCATTAGGCGCTCGAATGATATTGACTGAGGGGCGCTGTTAGCGAACATTACTGAAATTGTGAAAGTAATATTGTGAAAACAATTTGATGTTTATAGGTCTTGGCCACTCGCCAAAAAATCCTTATACAGCTATTTGCCTAGTGTACAGTCACGAGCCATAATATATATTCACGAAGCAACTTTTTGACGTGATTGTCTTACTATATTGACTAACGTTTTCAAGAACATAGAATTTTGGAAGCCATACTATTACGAAATCATATTAGTGCTCGTTACTACAGATTATTAATTTATTGTACAAAACAATACCTTTACCATTGGTCGTCTCTTCTAGAAGGCGTATATTACGTAGGCGTGTATTACGCGCGAGATTCACGACGAAATTTAGAGTTACTAGATCAAATCTCTCATGAATTTCGAACGTTTAGAGCTTTGTCTAGAAAGGGCGAATTCGTGAGAAAAGACTGTCAGTTACTTAACCTCTGAAAGCAGCAATCTAAGAGCAACCTTATTGTAACGACTTTAAATTTCACTGTGATTTGGTGGAGATGCAAAATCAGTGGTAGAAGAACTAGTGTCGCGTCTAGCACGATTTATTAACTTAAGATGGCGCTGTGCATATCGACCTGCGATTCGAATAAAATTGTGACACGAAAATGTGTGTCCATCGAGCACAGCAACTTCCCTAAATATATTGGTGTTAGTCTGGACAGGTCACTAACATTCCGCAAGAACTGCAACAACAGCAAGCAAAAGATGCACACTCGCAATAGTCTTTTACAGCGACTAGTGTCGTCAAAGTGGGGTGCTTCGCCTGACGTCATGCGGACTACTGGGCTGGCGCTGTCTTTCTCTGCGGGTGAATTTGCGTGCCCTGTGTGGAGTCGCTCAGTTTTGCAAAGTTAGTGGATACCGCTCTGAATGGAACGTTGGCCGGATCATCACTGGTTGCCTCAAACCGACCCCGGTACAGATGTTGTACACTGGCAGGCATAGCGTCACCAAAAGTTCGCAGAGCGGTGACAAACTCTAGTGATAGACCCAAATGGTTTCAGTGTGTGTCTCCACTCACTGGCGAAAGCTCTAAAGAAAGACTCAAGCTGTGGCTAAAAAGTGTTTCCCTACCCAACCCATTTGTGCCACTTGCTGAAAATCTCCCACCTGGACACGAGTTGCCATGACTGACCTGGAAGTCTTGGAATAGACTCAGGACACAGGTTGGCTGCTGTAAGGAAAACCTTTTTAGGGGGAGTGCCATAGATGATTGCCCAGGAGTGTAAATGTGGTGTTGCCTCACAAATAATGGGACACTTTATATCGTGTCCTGCTTGTCCTGTTGTTTGCACATCACAGGAGCTGATGGATGCTACTGAAAGTGCCAAACTCGTCGCCAAATTTTGGGCTGGCACAGTTTAAATTGTCATTGAAACGCTAAGGAGACACGAAAATGATGTTTTACAGGAGGGCCAAAAATTTTTTTCACGCACTTAGAATCGCGATAAAAGTGGTATCTGTTAGGTTCAGGCTTCTAAAATTTTTTTTTTGTTTTTCGTTGCTCATCCATCGGTATAATCTGTTTTTTTAACCGACTTTTGAAAAGGAGGAGGTTATGTATACTACCAGCATCTTTTACTCCGTGATTATTGGGCCGATTTACGGCATTCTCTTTTCATTTAGGAAGCTCGCGCGGTGGTCCCATATAAAGGGGTTGGAAGATTTTTGTACGAAGCGTTGCCCGCTTAACTTCATTTTGCCATTTTGCTTTATTTTAAAAATAGCGGTCAAGCATAAAACCTGTATAAATCAATAGCTGGTATTAATAACTTCTAGTTACAATTTAAAATTAATTCATGACAAGTATTTATGTGGGATACTTACTAAAACGAGTAGGTAAACTAAAAGTAGTTTTTATTTTGCAAAAAAAAAATACAGACAAAAATCTCTAAAATAACTTTACTTTCGGAAGTCGGTACTTCTGAAAGTGAAGTTATTTAAGATATCTTTGCTTTATTTTGGAAGTCTTGCAAAAAAGTTTTTAGCATAATAAAGATTTTTTCGAAAGTTTTAGAGTGAAAGTAACTTCGCATACAATATTATAAACAGCACATTTCTATAAACCACTGGCGCGACTCAGTGACTGAACATTGTACGTTGATATACGTTTCGGTTTGACTGCCTTTTTTGGTAGGGGCTTGAAAACCAGTACCGTGAAATATACCAACTTTGCCAATCAAGGTATCTTTGCCCTAAAAGCAATTTATAAGGAAATTTGCTAACATAGGACGCAATTTTAGTTTTGTGACAACATTTATTACTTGGATGATAAGTTGATTATATTTGTGACAAAAATATTTGTCGCACGCGTTCCTAAGTGCATTTAGGAACCTGTAAAAAATTGTCGAGTGCGGTGCGTGTTTTTGGGGGCAAGTTTTCTCATGACGAAAACATAGGTAAGTGTATTTTACTGTATGTTATAGAATATCAATTGTGGAGTATTTTAATTAGAGTTTAATTATTCAGGATTTAGTAAATCAAAGACTATCCAGACATGTCAACATTGCCCGTTATCAAAAAGCGCTCAGGGTTGTCACATTTATTTATTTTGTAACAGGTTGAAATAACGCTAAAACTCAAAAACAAAATATCCAAAACTTAGTGTTACTTTACGTATTTCAAATGTAACACGTTGTATTTTTTGGAAGATTTAAAATAAAGTACTTCATAACTTATGTTATACACTGCAGGCCAAAAGTTTAAGACCGCACTTAAACAGTATAATTATCTATCAATTGTAATAAAGTCCCATAAGATAAATAAAAGAAATGCACACCTGCATATTCTATTGTTAATGTAGAATATTTAACGAAGTCAGTCTTTTGTTTCCTTTCAAGTTATTGGACAATAAACATCTATTGTTTTCAATCACCGACAATCGCTGCGCTAGAGCCAGGTGGTAGAGTCCTAATAATATGTTTATTGTGTGCTCATTACTTATTACTTTGCTTTTGTTTGACATTGGTCAATATTAAGGATTATTTAGCTTCTGAAAACACGTAGTTTTAATTTATTCTTACCTGAGTTTACTTGGGTTGTTCACAAACAATCTCAGTTAGTCTAAACTTGTGGTTTCTACAGTGAAGACGTCTTAAAATGGGAAAAGCACGCGAAATTAGCAGTGAAGTGCGTTCTGCCATCGTTGTTTTGCATAATGAAGGCAAATCCGAACGTGAGATTGCTTCACAACTGAAGTTATCGACTTGTGTTCATAGCACAATAACTCGATACAGGGAGACAGGCAGTTTTCAATATCGTCCACGCTCGGGAAGGCCGAGAGCTACCACGTCTAGTGAAGATAATTTCATTGTTGTTACCAGCAAGCGAAATAGATTCTTAACAGCACCAGAAATCCGCGTTGAAGTAAACAAACCCCGAATTAAACCTTTAGCATTGACTAAAGTAAAACGGCGACTGAGAGATGCAAAGTTGTATGGTCGCGTCGCCGTCCGAAAACCTCTGATAAGGCCACAAAAAAGAAAAAGCGGATGCAGTGGGCTCTTGCCCATCGAGATTGGACTGAAGAAGATTTTAAAAAAGTTCTTTGGACCGATGAATCCAAGTTTGAACTATTCGGTTCAAAACGAAGAATTTACGTAAGACGCAATGCTCAAGAAAAGATGGTGCCGGACTGTGTAGTCCCAACAGTCAAGCATGGCGGTGGCTCAATTATGGTCTGGGGTTGCTTCTCTAGCCAAGGAACTGGCGATTTGGTCAAAATTGAAGGAATTATGAAAAAGGAACAGTACAAAAACATTTTAGAACAAAATGCCGTTCCTTCCGGGTTGCGATTAATTGGAGACGCATTCATATTCCAACAAGATAATGATCCAAAGCATAGCTCCAAATTATGCAGAGGATATTTAGAAGAGAAAGAGGCGCAAGGGGTGTTAAAAAACTTGGTTTGGCCTCCTCAGAGCCCGGATCTCAATCCAATTGAACTTTTGTGGGAAGAGCTTGACAGGAACGTCCGTAATCGTGGCCCATCCTCGCAAGAAGAAATGTGGAATGCTTTATGCGAAAGTTGGAGCAATATATGACAAGACACCATCAACAAATTGATTGCTCGTATGCCGAGACTTGTGAAAAAAGTCATACAATGTAAAGGAGGATTTTTTTTTCAGTTTAGTTAACTATAGCCTTTTTTCGCGTGGACTGTTAATATTTCCTTATTTTTTTAAATTACAATTTGTCAATAAACACTAATTAGTGACTAATTGATAAGATAGTTAAAGTGGTTAATTAAATATATAATATTTTATTGGTGTTTTACTTTATTTTCCTACTTCAATTAAGGTGGTCTTAAACTTTTGGCCTGCAGTGTATATTAGTATTTACGTGTAGTAAATATATTTTTATATAAAGAGGTGACGATTGCGATTATATGTTTGTTTGCAGGAAAGATCGCTATAATATTCCCAACGGACATAGGCTTTATTTCATTGTTGTAGAGAGCTGCTTATAATCATACATCTATAAATCTGATTAGCTTTAATTTATTGTCATATTTTATTTTAAATTTCAGAAAAACAAACAAGTCTAGAATTAAACAGAAAGTCAAGACGAAGAATATAATAACAAAATAATGAAGATAATAATATGATAAAGCTTGCATGCAAAGCAGTTGCATCTAAACAAATATCTTCAAAAGATGCTGAACGACGATTCTAAATGAATGTGCTAAATGACTGTGATTTATTATATGATGTGATTTATCCACTAATTGTGACCTTGTTCCTAAAGGCTTTTTCTAGCCTTCATGGGACAAAGTTAAGGATTTTGTTATTATGTCTTACATATGTACTGAACAGCTGATTTTTTTATAATAACCGACGAAAAATTTCTGTGTGGTGGGGTTCAGAATGATCTACTAAACACGTAGTAACCCGCTTAGCGTCGCTGTCCCTTCCACCCTGTATAATTAAATTTTAATAAACAATTGTTTGAATTTTGCTGTACAATAAAGTATATTCTATTATAATTTTCCTTTTTTTAATATAGTGTTTTATTTAAATGGCATTTTAACGTCTATTCATATGTATCCAACACCCACAAAAGAAAAGTGAAAATATAATTTAATTAATCCTTTTTAGTGGAATGTGACAACACTTAAAATTTTAAATCGTTTGTCGGGCCATGTATTGAAAAGAGCACCGACTGCTAGGTAACACTATTATATTATGGTAGGTGCTCACTATTTTTAATACGAATAAAACTACAAACAATATTTTAAAGCCTAGGTTAAGAGCGTTTACGCCGTCCATGCGCTGTTTGACTCCAAAACAGTACTTTTCAAACCTTTAATACCATCAACCCTTTATTTTACAAAAATGATAATTACTAATAACTTTAGGAAATTTCGTTGTCTCAATAGTTGGAGAAAAAAATATTTCAATTAATAGAGTATTGGTAAATTCTATCAAGATAAGTCAACAGAGGTTTTCTTGATTTCCCTTTCAGCGTCAGTTTCGAAGCTCTAATTATAGGAAACCACTGGCAAACCCAATTAGATTTTTTTTTTACCAATTCCTAAGATCTTAAGGAAAATAGTTGGAGAAGAAAATTTTTTGATTTAGGTATCATTATATAAGAAATTAAAGTTCAAACAATGTGAAATATTAAGGAATTAAAATGTTTTTTTCACCGATATATCTTACTTAATTTAATTTAATAATAGCATAATATAATAGAAGAACATATGCTTTAAAACATCCAATTTAAAATTTCAAATAATTTACAGTGATTATTTTTCTATAAATACTTGAAAACTACTATAAATCACTGCGCGCAAGCAATTTCAAAATTTCAAATCAGTCCGCCGCGAGGCTTTCTAGAGAGAGGACACGTCGCTCGGCGCTCTGCCTGACCTGAGTTGACCTTAGTCGTACTTAGAAGGATAGCGGACGTTTATAGTGTGATTGAAAAATCTTGGTACTTTGATGATTAAATTTTTTTATTATTATTTTTGTTGACTGACAATACTTTTAGTGACAACAAATATTTACCCTATTATTGACCTACGAATTTTATTTATGAAAACTTTTACTTATTTTTTTATTTTATTTTTTTTGTAAATAAGAACATAAATTGTTTTTAAAGTTAACGCCAACCTATTGTATTTCCCTCATGAGAGGTAAGAGAGACATGAGACTAAGAGGAACATCACGTCAGGTTAAAATATAATATAAAATAAACATAAGTAAATCCGTATAAAGTGATTTATTTGAATAGAATAAGAAATATTTATTAATCAATCACAAATCAATAATAATTAACGAAGTTCGGTTTCTTTCTAAAGTTTAGATCAACAAATTCATATTTGAATAACTAAAAAACGACTTTAATATTAATCATAATTATAGCTATACTTGCAATATATTATTAAATACTTATTTTATGCACTCGTAGTTTCGTAATTCGTGTACGTTCAAATTCAAATTCAAATTAAATTTTACTACAACAATTGCACTCGAACGGATCATAGTGGGTTAGTTTGACTATAGCGCAAGAGAACGCGCCAGCGCTATGCACACAGGCACGCGCACTTCTGTGTGCGTAAAAAATGCATTGAATTACCTAAACTTGACTTCGCGCGATAGACGTAAACGCTCTTAAGATTGCCTTAAATTGTAATTGTGTCTGGATATTTTTTACGTATTTTTATGAGCTAGATTTGCGTTAAAAAACGACGTGGGCAATGCTGGCTAAAAGTTCGGATTATTTTGCCAGTCATCAAAATCGAACAAATCTTAGTTTAAATATTAATTAAAAAAAAAATAGCAAATGCAATTGCATACAGTCATAGAGTTGTAGTTAAGAGCGTTTACGTCTATCGCGCGAAGTCAAGTTTAGGTAATTCAATGCATTTTTTACACACACAGAAGCGCGCGTGCCTGTGTGCATAGCGCTGGCGCGCTCTCGCGCGCTATAGTCAATCTAACCCACTATGATCCGTTCGAGTGCAATTGTTGTAGTAAAATTTAATTTGAATTAGAATTTGAACGTACACAGATTACTAAACTACGAGTGCATAAAATAAGTATTTAATAATATATTGCAAGTATAGCTATAATTATGATTAATATTAAAGTCGTTTTTTAGATATTCAAACATGAATTTGTTGATCTAAACTTTAGAAAGAAACCGAACTTCGTTAATTATTTTTGATTTGTGACTGATTAATAAATATTTCTTATTCTATTCAAATAAATCACTTTATACGGATTAACTTATGTTTATTTTATATTATATTTTAACCTGAAGTGATGTTCCTCTTAGTGACACCTCTTATGGGGGAAATACAATAGGTTGGCGTTAATTTTAAAAACAATTTATGTACTTATTTACAAAAAAAAAACATAAGTAAAAGTTTTAATAAATAAAATTCGTAGGTAAAAAAATAGGGTAGATATTTGTTGTCACTAAAAATATTGTCAGTCATCAAAAATAATAATAAAAAATTTTTATCATCAAAGTACCAAGATTTTTCAATCACACTATAAACGTCCGCTATCCTTCCAATTACGACTAAGGTCAACTCGGGTCAGGCAGAGCGCCGAGCGACGTGTCCTCTCTCTAGAAAGCCTCGCGGCGGACTGATTTGAAATTTTGAAATTGCTTGCGCGCAGTGATTTATAGTAGTTTTCAAATATTTATAGAAAAATAATCACTGTAAATTATCTGAAATTTTAAATTGGATGTTTTAAAGCATGTGTTCTTCTATTATATTATGCTATTATTATATTAAATTAAGTAAGATATATCGGTGAAAAAATCATTTTAATTCCTTAATATTTCACATTGTTTGAACATTAATTTCTTATATAAAGAAACCTAAATCAAAAAATTTTCTTCTCCAACTATTTTCCTTAGGATCTTAGCAATTGGTAAAAAAAAAATCTAATTAGGTTTGCCAGTGGTTTCCTATAATTAGAGCTTCGAAACTGACGCTGAAAGGGAAATTAAGAAAACCTCTGTCGAGTTGTCTTGATAGAATTTACCAATACTCTATTAATTGAAATATTTTTTTTCTCCAACTATTGAGACAACGAAATTTCCTAAAGTTATTAGTAATTATCATTTTTGTAAAATAAAGGGTTGATGGTATTAAAGGGTTTGAAAAGTACTGTTTTGGAGTCAAACAGCGCATGGACGTTTACGCCGTCCATGCGCTGTTAATGAAAAAATATTCTTAGGTTCCTTTACAAAAAACTTGAAATAGATTCTATTTTCATTAAAAAAAGGGCAATGTTAGCCAACATTGCCCGTTCTTTCACGGTAGTACCTATACCTATGCTATTTGGAGTGTAAGTATAATGTTACTGATAATTGAAATATATTCTTCGTAATGTCTAGAAAGGCGATAAATGTAGAGCTAGCAGCTATTTTGTATATTTGTCGTCATTCAGGTCCAGCAGTAGCGATGTCGCAAACTGCCAGCGACTACAGATTTGCAGCGATCTCAGATATAAATATTTTATTGTACAACAAAATTGATGCACAGCTATTTTACCTATTTATAGAAATAAATAGGTAATTAATAGCTGCGTTTATTTAGTCACGTCCACACAAGATTGACAACTTTCACGTTGTAATAAGACTTATTTTTCGCCTACAATAAAAACTATAAGATTTCTGGTACCAAAGCCTTGTACAAAAGTAACTACCATCGATGTGTGTATACGTATAACAATTTTTTTTTTAATAAAATGTTCTAATATTAACAGTAACCTGTTACAATATAAGCCTCCAATTAAAGAAAGTGGTGGCGAAAAAAAACGTATTTAGTATAGCAACCGTCTGCTATCCTATTACGGTAGGTAGGTACACACAACGACACAATTTGAAGTTATTTTTAATTCTAAATTCTAATTCATAATGATTGATAATAATGCTAAATTCGAAAATATAGTTAAATTAAGTAAAGGCCAAAGTGGGAAAGAACAAGACCTCAATTTTGTAGATAAATTCATTCGATCAGGAAAGGATCAGAGTAATGTCCAGATCTGGGTCGATTTCTCACAATTCAGAGTTTTTAGGCTTAATTAACATCGCCGCGGAATGGAATCGAAGCGACTTTTTGCATCGAAATTGTACATAGCATAATGAACTTTATATCAATTGTATTACATACAAACTAAATACGAGCCAAAAAAAAGGTCACGCGTCTCCCAGGGAATCCTCGAGAATTCCCCTACCTACTGCCGGTGCCGTCTATGGAAACCGCGGGAAATGGCGCGAACGGGGAGTCGGTCGGGTCGGTCACAGTAAATAATCTAGACTAACAACTGAACGTCCTTAAAGGCGCAGTCGTGCGAATTCGCTGGAATGCGCGAAAATTCTCGAGCATAGCCGCGAATTCGCGCGCCTTGTCGTGTCATGAGGAAGTTGACGCTTCCGCGACGGTGGAAATTGAGCCTTAGTCGTTAGAAAATTTCAAAAAAAATTAAAGTTCGAATAGATCTAAAACAACCAAGTTCCCGAAGAATGAAATTATCGAGGTCATAATTGTTACCTACAAGTTAGCTCTAGTGGCATTAATTTCAAGGAATGCACCGAAATACCTATCAGTCCTATCACCCTGTGATAATGAATATAATTACTTAAAGGCTTTGAATTTCCATTTTGTTTAAGGTGAAAAAGCGGGCGAAATTCAAATTTTCTTAGGTTTTTTGCAATTTGTAGGTTAGTTTCAGGCTTGTGTAATCTCATCACGCCTGTAAACCACTAAGGGTTAGGCAGAGGCGTAAGTACCAAATAGGACACCCACATTTTGCCAGTTATGTTTTAAGTAAATATATAAGTCCCATGTAATAGGGGGCGAGCCTATTGCCATCAACCGGGCACAACCGGACTCCACGGCTGCTACTGAGAAATTCCTGATGGAAAAACCCAATAACACTGCCCGGCCCCGTAATCGATAGGTACCTAACCCCTTAAAGGAAAGGGGAAGTATTAATTTCGCGGGCTACCCTGGCGCTTCCACTATAAGGATCGATCGCCGTAGTGTGGACAGAAAATGCTTTTCCTTTTTTGCATGCCAGCAAGTCACTGCATGGATCACGCATTCATACCATATACGAGCGATCTCCCTACGAGCATGGTCACTTGACGATAGAGGGCGCTGGAACCAGATCTCTAATTAGCACGCTAACCCCTCACAATAGATGTCCGTTTTCGCTTACAATGCAACTAATAACTATCTTCCTACTCAGCTAAAGATGTGGTAGCAGTTTTCGATTCTTCATAACGTTAAAAGATCACCAAAACATTTTTTTATTATTTATATTAAATTTCGGCTCATTTAAGATATGAGATGAGAGATACAAATAAGATGATGAATGGTAAATTAAACCTAAGTGGCAATCTAAAGACAACGCTGTGAGAGTTGCACAGAGAGCCATGGAGCATTCCATGCTCAGTATAAAGCTAGTAGATCGAGTTCCTAACGAAATCCGAAGACAAAACAAAAGATGAAGTTTTTAGAAATTGGAAATCGCGATATGGAACTCAAAGGGGGTTGGGCAGAACAGCTGGCAAGGCACGGACTTTAGGACAACTTCGGTTCCCCACTCCGCGCTTAAAATGTATGATTTTGATTTTATATCTATTTCAAAAATCCAAGTCCACTGAAGTTAAGCGGAGCGGAGTTTAAATTTTATTTCCACTCTATTGGTCAGAACTAGCACAACTCCGCTCTTCTCCTCACTTGTCTGCTCCAGTGGACAGGCAGCTTTAGATTTTTTTGAAATGACACGTGCATTCCGGGGCAGGGACGAAACTCGGGTATGTAATGGATGGTCACCCAGCCACGGACTGGGGTGTTACCATGATCTGTTAGTGCAGGAATGTTTTAAGACTATTCCGACAGTGGGGAAAGTGACAGCGCTAGACAGCTGTCTAGCGCCATCTCTTACCCACTCTCGGAATAATACTAAAACATTTCTGCACTAATAGATCATGGTCACCCACCTGTGACCCCGGCAAGGGTTGCTTAAACTTGAAGATCGACCCGTGCAGTTGTTCTTATTTAGACATGAGCTCCTTCAACTAAATAAAATAAAGGTACTTTTCTCTTAGTTCATGATTTATTTAAATAGCTGAATATCTTATTTTTAAGACATTAAAACCTTTTGTATATGGAGCGGTAATTTAGATTGACTCATTTCTGAATGATTCCTGCTGCAACTGTAGCAAAGATGTTTATGAATGAGCGGGAACATTGAGACATTGACATCATCAAGATTGTTGAGAAGATCCGGATTATCAGCTAAATCTTGTTTTAACTGAGTATTCCCAAATGAAACTGTTCTTGATAAGTTAATTGCTTCAAGAGCCGACAGTTCCATATTCTTTGTGTGCAGATCACTCTGAAAGGAAATAATACATAAAAATAAATTAATTCTGGAATACAATGCAATGCAAACTTGAGATGGAAAAATGACATTTCTCTATACATTTTGCAAGGCAAATTAAATGTAGGTAGGTCAAGTGATACAATAGAACTCATTCGACTTTTCACAGAATAATTTGTGTTTAATTTCGACAGGTCGATATTTTTTTTTTGCAGAAACTGGGCGTTACTTTGTCTTAACTTTTATAATTTTGAAGGATTGAATCTCCGAAACGGCTGGACCAGTTTTGACGGGACTTTACTCAACTGGCAGATAGCTGATGTTATAATGAGTAACTTAGGCTTACTTTTATTTCAGAAAAAGGAATAGGGATTCGTGTAAAAAAAAATTGTTAACAAAACCCGATTCAAATAGGGAAATAAGTAATGTTTATTCAATAATTGCACGCGGACGATAGTCGCGGGCACAGCTGGTGTTACATAATCTAAATTTATAAAAATCTCGTATTTTCGTATACGCTACCTACGAAAACGCCCAACCGATTTCAGTGAAATTTTGTTAATGTGCTTGGTGCCAGCTTGAAAGATAAGATATTGAACCCGGTAGGTGGCGCCGTGCGAAGCAGGGGCGGGTAGCTAGCTAGTATTACACTATAAATGTCAAAATACACACATCAAAAGTGTCTAGGGATCAAGCATTTTTATGCGGATTTCTTGAGATTGAGATGTGGCTTTGTAATAAATTTATGATTTTATAAATTTATATGGATCCTTTTTGGTGCATTTCATAATTTGAATCAGGAACTCTCAATCAAATTCGAGTAAAAGATGAAAATAAGCTGTCAATATTTTCCCTATAAAAACATACAACGCATTGAAGACATTATTAGTGCTACTGTTTCCCTACTACTGATTAAAACCAACGTTATTATGGAGCGGCGACGTCATTTAAGCAGGGAAGAAATGCTCAGAGCCGTGGGAATGATAGAAGCTGGTTCCCGGCAACGTACTGTGGCTTTAGCTCTGAATACAAGTCAGAGTGTTATCAGTCGACTTTGGACACGTTACCGAAGCACTGGTACCGTGGCTGAGCGCCATGGTGGACGGTATCGCTGCACCACACGGAGACAAGACCGATACATTCAAATCTTAACTCGAAGAGCTCCAACAATAACCGCCATGATGTTAGCCGTGAGGCTTCATCACTCTTCAGGGAACTTAATTAGCGACCAAACAGTCAGAAACCGCTTGCATGAAGTGAACCTTCATTCCCGAAGACCGCTACGGGTACCACCTATAGCAATGCACAATCGTAGGATTCGATATCAATGGGCTCTTGAACACAGAAATTGGGCAGAAGAACAATGGCGTTTCGTGTGCTTTTCTGATGAGTCTCGTTTTGGTATGAGACCGGATACAAGACGTATTCGACACTGGAGAACCCCTGGACGCCAACAGCGATTAAAATCCTGCCAGGAAGTCCATCCTTATAGTGGTGGAACCATCATGGTATGGGCGGGTATTTGGATCGGCGGAAGAACTGAGTTGATTTGGATCAGAGGCAACCTCAACGCTCAAATTTATGCTGAGACGATTGTATCAGACGTCATCGTTCCTCTACAAGTGCAAATCGGTCCCTTATTTCAGTTAATGCATGATAATGCACGACCGCACACCGCAAGAGTTGTAAGACAGACTCTCGCCGCAGCTAACATCAATGTCCTGCCCTGGCCTGCTCAGTCGCCAGACTTGAACCCGATTGAGCATGCATGGGATATGCTACAGAGAAGAGCTCTGCCGAATATGGAGGGTATCCAGTCGCAAGAAGACCTTTTTTTGTTGTTGCAACGAACATGGGCGGCCATTCCACAGCGTGATTTGGATGAACTCATTTTGAGTATGCCAAACCGATGTTCTTGTGTTGTTAGTGTTCGCGGTAGAAACACGGATTATTAATTGTTTAAGTTACCCAATAAAATTTTAAAGAAAACTGTTATTTCAGTCTTTTTTTCGAACTTTAATGTTAGTGGTTCAAATGTCAAAAATCCCTTTATTAGGAAAATGGCAAATTTCTTTATTAATGCAAAGGTGACTTGGTTTATCGTTACTGTGACAAACGAAAACACTTTATTTGATGAATCCTTAAAGAAAATTTTAATTAATATCAATCAGGAGAAAAGTTATTGCAAAAATATATGTTGATCCCTAGATACTTTTGATGTGTGTAAATTTGTTTGTCACAAATAAAATTAGGCAGCATGGATTTCCATGAAATTTGGCATATGAAGAGACCATGACATGCATTGAGACACAGGAAACATAGGTCTCATCCGACCTCCACACGATCGAATCCACAGGCGAAAGCTGGTTGCAATATAAAATTATATGTACCTCACAAATAATACATCTTCCACATGTTTTGAATTCATTATTATGGTCTCCAATTTTGTCAGCAGTTTTACATACAGTTGAAATGGTGGCCTGGAAATTCTCTTGAAGATCAGACACAAATGAAGAGATAACTGACTGCAGACTGTTGTTCTTTATATTGCTGCTGTTTACAGGAGCCAACTGCTTTATGCTAACATAATAGTTCAACTCTTCATTACTAATTTCTTTTATTGGTTTAATTATTTTCACATTTTCATCACGAACATCACGGAAACCCTGGAAATAATTTAAAGGTAGTAAGTTTATCTACTAAACAATACAAACAATTAACTTCAGGATTGAAATGTGATAGCTATTATGATTCCAATTTCATGCTACCTACCACAAAATTTAGGTTTATAACTACTTACAATATCATTTTGAACTTGTGATCCCCTGCCGAGGGCAAGGTTGGATAGCAAGTTAACTGCCAAAGTATTTGTTGTTTCTGCAGTAAACACAGTGTTACATTTCAATTGCTTTGCATATGCAACTAGCATTGTGCGTTTAATTTTCAACAAAAAATCTGTAGCTGCTGATGGAGGCATGCTGTCAAGCATATCATGAAATGCTTTTGTATCTTGTTCTTCAACATCTGGTATATAGTTTGCTTCAGGTAATTGAAAATTTGTGTTCATGTATTCCGCAAGATGGACTAAATATACATTGAAATTGTAGTTCTGGCATTGTTTAATTATTGATCCTGCTAAATCTTTGCTGTTGTCATCTGAAATTTGTTAAACAAAATTAAATATTAGTTTAGATATTAAGTATATTTCAATATGCTTTTACTTATATCAACATAGATATTACTGGGACCAGTATTTGATATAAATTACACTTCAATGTACATACCACCATTGAACTGTCAGTTACCATACTTCCAAATTATTGGGGATCAGACCTATAGGATGGTCAAGTTAGGTGGTTACAATAACCCCAAAAGATGGTTTAAAAAAGTTATCTACATACTATACAACTTACCAAATAAATGTACAAAGAATGGGACTATCCGTAGTTTCCTAGTATTTTCTAATGATAAACCATGGTGCACTAAGTCCAATAACACTGTGGAGCCCACACCTCCTGAGAGACCAATCAGAACATTTTCATTTGGTGACAAAATTTTATTTTTGCCAATACATGCACGAAATTTGTGGTTAGTGTTAATCATAAAACAATCATCACAATAATAATCCTTTTTGCGCAGTATAACTGTTTTAGTAGACCCACACTTTTTGCAGGTCATGTTTTTGTTTTATGACACCTTGTATCGTAAATATTTAAATAAAACACTATGCGTTACAAGATCATTCGATGAGTAAAATCTGTAACAAAAAAAGGAAATCAGTAAACATGGAAATGTCACTGTCAATGTGACAATTCCGGGGTTGTCAACATAATCACAGAAATTGTGAAAAAAAAATTGCTTAGAATGATGGTACAACATGGATGGGTATAACCATTAACAAGCTCTATGACGCACTAGATAGTCGAGAGGCTAAAAGCTAAACACCTAAACAGGCTTGATTGAGCTAGAGAGAGAAAGGCGAGTGATGACGTAAAGGATGAAGTTGGAATGGTTCTTTCGGATGAGAAAATTAAGGAAAGATGGAGGGAGGATTACTTTAAACGACTGATGAATGAGGAGAATGACTGTAGTAGAAGTATGAGCAGTTGATACGAGAGATTTGCAGACTAAAAGCTACCCGAAACTGTCAAATTTTCCCAATCAACCTTGAACCTAATTCTTTAACAATAAAGTTTAAAATCTATTAAATTTTGACAGATTGTTGTAGCTCGATGTCTTAGCGTCTGTACAGTTGATGTAGTATCTAGTAGTCCGGTCTATAGGGGCACTAGTAAACGGTTTGCATCAGGGGTCGGCTCTCAGTCCTTACCTCTTCCTGGTCATAATGGACGCTCTTACGCCGAACAATCAGGAAGAGGCTCTCTGGTGTATGCAGTTTGCCGATGACAATGTGCTGGTTACGGAGAGTGGCCTACAGTACATTTAAGTGGCAGACTGCAGAATGATGGGCTAAAGTTGAGTACAAACCAAACGCAATACTTATTTTACGGTTTCGGTCGTTTCTCCATAATAAAATACAAAGGTACACCATTACCCAGGTAAGCACGACGAGTCACGACCAATCAAGCTAATGAAAACCAGTTCATGCGGACCTCTCATGGTAGGGGAAATCTATATAAAGCGGGGCCATGTTGTACTGGAATTGTGCGTGTCGCCGTGCGTACAGTAATCTATTTGAGCACTTAAAGGACCACGACCAATTTTCTATGAAACCTGGGCTTATGAACACCACAGGATTGAAATATATCTCAAATAGTCTAATACTAATATTAAATGTAATTTTTTTCCGTACCTACGTAGGGTATTCTTCGAAACTAATAATTCGATTCCGAAAATTCTTTAACTCCCGCTAAAGAATTTTCGGAATCAGATTATTTGTTTACGCTATATTGTTCCCGAGTGTCATGTCATAGGCTATATTTAAAACTTTCTCGTAGGATAATATCCGTACATAACGTGAGCGAAACCGCGGGCAAAAGCTTTTTGGCTGAAGAAGTGGAGAGTCCTGTGAAGTCGGTACACATAACATTTGCACTAAGGAGAGGGGACTGTCCACCTGTGGCACTTGACGATGCTGACCTGCCTCAAAATTCAAATCAGATATCTGGGTATGTATCTAGACAGAAGGCCGCCTTGGCGAGAGCACATTAAGGCTAAAAGAGATCAAGCAAACAAAAACGTTTTTATTTTACCCTTTTTAGTTATCGCATCACACACAAATCTTTGTCAAGTATCAATTTCGCAATTTCTTTTACTTGGATGACATATTTTTTCCAGCTATTTTGATTTAAAAAGCCAACTGCTTAACCGATTTTGATGAAATTTCTATGGACCAATCGGGAAGTAGATCCATTCAGATAAAAGAAGAATTTTTCAAATCGGTTCATAAATGACGAAGATATGAGGTAACAAACACAAAAAAAAATACAACCGAATTAAGAACCTCCTCTTTTTTTTGAAGTCAGTTAAAAAGTCAAGCGAGTTGTATTGGCTAATAGGTAGACAGTCGTCACTGAGTCTGGAAAATAAACTTCTCGTATACGAAAGCATTATAAAACCAGTGTGGACATATGGCAAACAACACTGGGGATCAGCAAGTCAGTCAAATATATAAATAATCCAATGCTTCCAGAATAAAGTATTGAAGACATAGAGCAATGCGTCATGGTTCATACACAGAAAAATACATGAGTACTTGGAAACTCCAACAGTCAAAGAAGAAATAGAAAAGTCCTGTGAGGCATACAATCAAAGACTGGGACGACACAGAAATCTGGCTATAACACTGTTGAACACCAACAACTGCATGTTCCGATTGAAAAGAACAAGATTAGCTTGAATCTGATGATTGTATGAAAATGGAAGATGACACATCGCTGGATGTGCAAATCTAAAAGACAATAACATTTCAACACATCTGATGAAAGCTCTGGGGCTGATAGCAGATGTTATAATAAAAAAAAAACAACTTTTTTGTTCTGGACCATACCTAGGAACCTTCTTGTTTCCTTTTCGTTTTATTAGTCTTTTTACACCCATTACATTAATGTTTGTACACGCTAATCTCCAATACCACCCCACCCATTTCAATTAAATTTTGTGAATGTGGATGGTGGTTGATTCCAGCTCCAGGTGGGGTTGTTTTGGGCACGTTAGGTGGCGCCGTGCGAAGCAAGGGCGGTTTGTTAGTATTATTTAGATTTTGACAGTGAAAGCCGCAAAGTTAAGGTAAAATTAATTCTGTGAAAGGACTGTAGGCTACATTTTGACATCCATGGAATTGAAACAGCAAACATTGAAAAAAGAAGGCACATTTATTATTCCACTTTCTAAGTAACTGAACCTTTCTAGGTCTTGTTATACTTTATTAAAGGCAGCAATGTCAACACTTTGAACCTGTAACAATAAAAATATACAAATAAATACATTATTAGATACATACTAAGGAAAAGTAGGTATTCATACTCATCATAAAGTTCAAAATAATATTTATAGTAGTTAACAAAGTAATTATATTGTTTACTAGCTGATTGTAAACAAATGGGAAAATATACGGGGTGAAGGGACACCAACGCGAAAATGGAAACCATTCTGAACCCAGTACAAGGAAATTTTTCATTGGTTATTAAAAACAATTACTGTTTCCAACGAAAGTGCAATACCTACACGGTCCAAATGTATAGAACAGCTGTTTTTTTACTGAGTATGTGGTTTCTGTTTTCGCGTCGGTGTCCCTTCCACACGGTATGGACATATAATGTAGTGTGTAGTAAAATAGACTATGCAACTTACAAGGTCTTCAACTTTTTCAATTTCTTCAGTTAACCAGTCTATGGATACTTTGTCGTCTTCCACAACACATGATATCTGCAGCTTGTGAATTCCATATGCTAGCGGCACAAGTTTAGCTGCACCCCACAGAAGGCCATCAGTAGAAATTTCTCTTACTGACTTTTCCAAAGCTGCCATGTCTGTTTCATCATCCCATGGCTTAACATCAAAAATAATGTTAGATTTTGCAATGAGAACTGGCTCTGAAACAAAGAATTAAAAACAATTATAATGCTAAGTTGCTGAAGCAATTTAGTGACAAATAAATATTTATACCAACTTTTGGCTTTCTTGGCAGAGTATGCTGCTAGGCGTTCCTCTCTTATTCTTGCGGCTTCTGCACTCTCTTCTTCATCATCAGACCCGAAAAGGTCAACACCATCATCATCATCTTCATCGTCTTGAGCTTTAGCAGCTGTTGCCTTGGATGCTGGGGCCTAGTAGATTTTTCATTTATTAATTACAGTGAATTTTTTGTCATATCAATATTGAGTTTTCTTAAAAATGGAAGAATAACTGACTTTGGAAGGTTCAGTCTTGGCAGCACCACCTGTTGATTCCAAAGTCTCCACTCTGGCTTGAAGGCTGATGACCAAATTACGCAAATCATTTATAGCTTTTTTCAGATCACCATTTTCTTTCTCCAGTGTGATGACTTTATTAGTAATTTCGGTGTTTGGAACTCCTGCCAAAGTAGCAACACTGTCCATCTGGAAACATTCAATTAGCATTAATAAGTTTTTCACATATTATTTTTTCTTGTAACAAACAGCAAAAACTGTACTCATGACTACTTATTTAAAGTTCTATAAACCAAAATGGTATCTACAAATAATTGAACATAAAGTGAGCAGCATACAATATCAGCAAGACAACGTGTGAACATTAATCAAATTAGTTTACTCACACATTCTAAAGAATCTTTGATATGTTGTCTAGCCTTAGCAACTTCACTGGCCAAAGAAGTGCGAGCTACTGAAAGTGGAGTAGCTTGGACCTACAAAGTTTTAACATAATAACGTTTTATCAACTTTAAAAAGATTAAGTTTCAGAAAGTTAAAGGTATACGCTGATAATAATACAAACCTTTGACAATGATTCATAATAATTTCGTTCAGCATCACCATAGATATTTTTATCCAACCAAATCTTTTCATGTACTAAGGCAGACATTCTGAAATGAATAAATAAAACATTGTTTACATTTTTGGACAAAGGTAGAGAATGTATATTAGTTTATGTTCTCTTCTTTCCAATAAAAACATTATTAAACATAACATCACGCCAGTACCTAACCCTTCGGGAATCCGAAGGGTTAGGCAGAGGTGTACCTGCATTTAACCAGTTATGTTTAAGTCCCATCAAATAATATTATCCATTTATTTATACTGTTCTTCAATAAAATACAGCGACGTTATGTTAGGAAAATTGGTCAGTGGGTCATCTTAGGGGCGGAAATGTTAGGATGACGATAAAGTTGTTAAATTTAAAAAATCTGAGCACTTGATGACGAATTTGTAAGTTCATTTAGTACGATAAGTTTAAAACATTATTTTAATTAAATATAATATATAAAACTAGTTGGCCGATTGAAGGCGGCAGACAAAACTTTTAAATTTCTATAACCTTTGGAGGTTATATTCCATTTGAACATTACAATTTATTCAATAAAATAATGATAGAAAACTCACTTAGAAATATGTTGTCTAAGAAACTAAAGATTATGGTTACACAAAATTAATTATTATTTCGAATCCGAATTTTACAACAGGAACGAAAAACTCACTCGTTGGTTTATGTACGGTGCGAAAAAGAGGCAGACAGCCGAAAAGAAATTGACAGCGATACTGGTGAGCGGACCATAAGAGCCACGAGCCACGAACATACATTCCGATTATTTCAACCAATCATGGTGGAGCGGTTACCTCCACGACGACATTTCGCATACGTTGACTCGTTCATTTTTTACAACCATTGTTTCAGTAGTGTGCAAGGACTTATTAAGTACTATGACTGAATTTACCATGGAATAAATAAGTATTGAATTTACTTTCGCTTTATGCTAGGTACACACAATCACACGCTGTTTATGTCAACGTTGGTTGCCAGCGATTTCAAAAACTTTTTGTGGATGTGTCATGTGTTTTTTAGTTTGTTGAACCACAGAATAATTAGGTATATACTGAAAATATTGGGAAAATCCAATTACGTAGCTATAATCTAAAATATATCAATTCACATCAATTCTAGGCCCATTTTGTCAAAAAACAATGAGGGATTTTATTTTTAAACTCTTCCCTAGTCGCTGGATAGATGGCGCTGAACTTGCTAAGTTACTGCAAGGAACAGAACGTCACATCATTTCACTTAGATGTAATTTTAATGATAAATCAATACAGTATAATGTACTCTGTGATTATAAACGAAAGTGTCAGTCAACGAGCGTATTTGAAGTGCCGCAATGTTGTTTTTTTTCAAGCGTTTTGGCTTTGGCTCGTAGTAACGTTGTCAGTTCAACGCCATCTAGAGAGTTCTTGGAAACTATGTTTTTTTTTTTATACTCAAAAAGAAAACCTCTCATTATCCGAAAGATCCGTCTACCAAAACTGACAGACGACCAGCAGCGGCCCATGTTGGTGCCAACACACGCTCTGGTTCAACATAAAAAAAACCATCGATGGCTCTATGTGTGCGAATGAGTCGCTTGGGAAGAAGCTCTTACTAACTATTTTTTTTTGTCTTTTTCTTAAAGGACCAGTGACAGCATCGCTGCCGTGAACAAAAAATGACCGATCACAGTGATTTCATTAGTTCCACATTTAGCCGCCAGCTCGGATAGATTTGAGGCACTGTTATTAATAATCTTTATTTACTCAGACTAAAATGGTCCTTAATGTTAGTAACAAAATAGCTTAACCTATGTTAGTACTTAATTACTAAAACAGAACGAGCATTTTGGGTATATGCGAACCACAGGGCTCCCGAGTACAGTGCTGTACAGTACGCCTTAAAAACGGTTCTTTTAATTGCGTCTGTACATCGATATTTGCCCTAACTGACAATGCTCTGCGCTCCCTCTCTAGATCCATGTCATCTTTCAGGTCATCAGTAACCAGACGGCCCAGGTATTTAAATATATATATCCTGTTAATCGGGTGACCTTTCATTAGGAGAGGAGGGACATTAGTGGGACACCTGGTGCCAGACATGAAGACCATGAGTTCTGTCTTACAGCTATTATTAATTAACCCATGAGTCGCAGCGTAAGACACATTGAGTAGCTTTCGGAAAGCACTGATCGAGGGAGCCAGCAGCACCATGTCGTCTGCGTAGCTAATGTTGTTAAAACAAACTCCATCCAAGTAGCAGCCGACACGTGTGCTGCTGAGTCGCTCAATCAGAGCATTAACATACAGACCGAAGAACAAAGGCGAGGACAGGGCTCCCTGCCTTACCCCGCACTACTGCTGGCATGGTTCCGACAGCTGTCCCGCCCAACGCACCTGAGTGTCTTGGTTCTGGTACCAGTACTTGAGGAGTAATACAAACTCTGGCGGCAGCGCAGTCTCTTCTAGCTTTTGCCAAAGAAGATTGTATGGGGCAAGGTCAAAGGCCCTGGATAAGTCAAGGAAAACCTCATAAACAGGTGTATTTCTATACGTGTAATACCTGACAGCGTGCTTCAAACTAACAATAGCAGTCTGCGTTGACAGCCCAGGCCGGAATCCAAACTGGGCATCACAGAGTCGCACATGCTTATTTTGATGTGAGTTAAGCACGCTGTCAAGGACCTTGGCTATGACGGTGACGAGAGAAATAGGCCTGTAGTTTGACTTGTCCGATACGTCTCCTGTCTTGCTTTTGACCACCGGCACCACCAGAGTTCGCACTAGATCAGGCGGAAGATGTGAATGATACAGACACAGATTAAATAAAAAAAAAACCGGTCAAGTGCGAGTTGGACTCGCGCACCGAGGGTTCCGTACAAACCTGTGGGTATATAACTTTTTTTTATATGACGAAACTAAAAATTTACGGTTTTCGTAATTTTTCCTATATCTGTACTATAAGACGTGACTTCGTACAAAATTTCAAGATTCTAAGTTCACGGGAAGTACCCTGTAGGTTTTGATTCCCGTGCGAGTTTCGAAAATTTGCGGAAATTTGCGGCCTAAGTGGCTGTATCTTTTGATTGCGTTGACTTAGAAGGTTGATTTTTCTACAGCTTCCAGGGACAGTAGAACTAAGTATCATATAGAAATTTCAGTTTGATACCTCCACGCGTTCCTGAGAAAAACGGTCTTGACAGACGGACGGACGGACAACAAAGTGATCTTATAAGGGTTCCGTTTTTTCCTTTTGAGGTACGGAACCCTAATAGTGCCAGCACCCGTGGTAAGTGGGAACCAGCATACTGCAGGTGCTCAATGCTGAGTCCGTCATGCCCAAGGGATTTGCCTCTTGTCATTTTCTTCAATATGTGCCTGATCTCCTTTGCAAGAATTACAGTGGACAACTTCGCACGCTCAGGGCCAGCATCGAATACCCTGCACGGCGGCCCCAGTGTCGACTTAATAGAAAATTGGTTTTTGAATACCTCCGAAACCCCGTCGAACTTAGGAACTCAGGAACGCAGCTTAGGATTCAATTTATTAGTGGCTTTCCAAAAGCCTTTGAAATTTGAATTAGCATGGTGTTTGGTTAATAAATTCATTTTAATTTGTTCCTAGTGTTTTTAGCACTATTTAAGCTTTGCCTTAAAGATATTTCGTGCCATCATCATGGCGTCAAAAATGGGACCAGTGGACGGTTGACCGTACCAACACCTTAATATTGAACTCTAACCTGGCCTACCTGTGAGCCTCGCTCACATGCTTGTTCCAGCCAGCGAGGGGTTATCGCTTACACGACTGCTTTCATACGTGGCAGTATCATTGTTATACAATATATTCAAATATATTATTCAAATTCATAGTCATAAAGAGATCACTACAAAATTTGTCGCAGCACTTTTGTGTACAACTGAGTGAAAACAACAATTTGTTGGAGTTAACAATATCTTTATTCATGTAATCTTAGTTGAATTTTGTGACCAAAACATAACTCCTAAGATATCTTTTTACCCGACTGTGCCAGAAGGATGGTTATGTTTTTCGAGAGTATGTATGTATGTATGTATGTGTGTATGTATAATTGTTTGGCACGCTCTGCGGCTTGATTGATTTTAGCTTGAGAAGTGTCGTTAGATTCGTATTAATTGTGAAAGTGACACCGGGTATATATTTTGAATCGGAACACAACATAAAGCTGGGAGTACCTTCACGCGGTGAAGGCGGTAAATTTTTTTTTGGCTAATCGTCTGCGAAATCTTTCACATTTGTAAACTAAAAGCTGGAAATAAAAAAAAAATCAAAAATCCGACAGCGGTAAAAACATAAGTTAAAAAAACACTAAAAAGCTAAGAACAAGCATTTTAAATTTAAAAAAGTTGGAAGCAGGCGGGAGCTATTCCGTTTTTATATTTTATAACTCAAATCGGCCGTCGGTAAGTTTTTTACCGCAGTCGGGTTTTTTAATTTTTTTAATTACTTTTTTTTATTTCGATTTACTTAATTTCAATAAGATGACGGACACTGCAATCTATTTATTTATCTAGATGGCATGTCATTTTTAACAGTATCCTGCAGTGTAATCATAGATGTTTCCTATCACCCACCATTAGATGAAGAAGAAGAAATAGTGAATTTTATTATAGATCATGACCTATAGAATGAACGAAAACAAGCCTAATACTTATGATTGTTATCCATATTTGAAATTACGTACTTGGTTGAGAGATTTTCACCGCACATATGTACATACACACACCGCAGTAACGAATTGACAGATGTACACCTGTTGGGAGCTACATATATTACCGAGCAAAACACCGATAGGAATAGCGTTTATAGTTTAGCTACAATTCCAAAGAATCTCGTACACGGTTCCTCTACTGACCAGAAAATTGCCAAAAACGGGCCCAAATTAAATCTGACGAATCTGTTCAATTGCATTTGTACATTTTGCATGGGATATTATGGCAAATATCGTTATTACGACAGTTAACACTTTCAGGTGAATAAGTTTTATTCTACCTAAACATCCTCTAGGAATGTCAAATATTCCAAGTTTAATTTATCAGATTCATTGAAAGCCCACAAATTTTTTTTGGGATCAAAATTTTACACTGTGTTTCGTCATGCGTAGTTTGGTCTGTAACAAAAAAAATGAATATCAAGCAACTGCAAAATTGGCCTAAAATCGAAAGGGTGGCAAAGTGGGGAAGGCCAAAGATGAAGAAAACTGGAAAACCGTGTGGTAGGCCTTTGCCCAGCAGTGGGATAGTAAAGGCTAACAATAAAAAAATCTTACATCCGAGCTGGCCATCCTGTTTATCTACACGTGAAAGTGAGTTTGTTTGTTTATTTATCACGCCTGCACGCCTTTACGGCTGAACGGATTTCGATGTGGCATGTGGATAGACAGACCATGACATGAGTTTTAGGACATATGATATTTTTATACCGGTAGGACGATCCAGTAGGATATTTTCCAACCTGCATGGTAGTGAAGCCGCGGGCAAAGGCTAGTAAACTTATAAATGTGATAAAATAACTAACGTAGCCATTTAGTTTTATTTTAACCCCTTTATATATACCTAGTTATTTTTAAACCATTTATTCAAGCAGTCATAGATCATCATCATCATTCTCTTGCCCTTATTCCAATTTATTAGGGGTCGCACAGCTTGTCTTCATATTTATTATAAAAAAAATGTGACTTGTGTTTCGCTCACTGTCTGTCTACGGTGTTAATGTAGTCATAACAAGTATTTTGTTAAAATAATAATTAATCAATTTAAAACAAAATAAATGTCACTAAAGTAATGTATAATGTCTTGTCACTAGATTGAACTTCCGTGAAATGGTATTGCATCTACCCTGTGCCTTTCCGAAGTCCGTAATGTGTTACACACCTGTTTTGTGTAGCTTTCACCGCTCATTTAAACAATTCTTGGAAGTTAAATAAGTGTCCGCGGCCTTGCGTTGGTCGCTACTCTGTTTCAAGATTCATATTAAGATTTAATATAAGACTATAAGTAAAAACCAAACAGAATAAACCCTGTTATTTAATTACAGAGTAATAATAATCTCTTTTTCTTTACAGGTCTAGGTTGGCCGGCTGTAGAAACAATCTGGTCAAATGGGTTGTCATCGACCCCAACACTGTGCCAGTAGGGAGGCCACTTACAGGACATGTTTCATCTCCATTCCTGCCCATCCTACACATACACACCCACCTGCTAATTGTAGAACTTGAACGAGGCAAATGACTGAGCTGACCTGATAGCAATTTACTGGTCAAACCAAATGTGAGTTGTTGTCATTGTCAATCAACACGTAAATAAGAAGAAAAATTAGGTACAGAGTTAGTAGGTAGATGTCATCATACTTACAACCGAGTCTCGGTCACCGATAATTTCGTAAAAGAGCAACTCTAAAATCTGCTTTTTAATTAAAAACTCTTATTAATAAGCCTTTATAAGGCCCGCTGGCGCTACAACTCATTGAACATGACGGCAAACACGGGCCAAAATCTACATCGGGTACAAAATAGGAAACAGCATCCGAAGCTCTCATGAGTAGGTTCTATTTTTAACCGACTTCAAAAAAAGGAGGAGGTTCTCAATTCGGTTGTATGTTCTTTTTTTGTGTTTGTTACCTCATATCTTCGTCATTTATGAACCGATTTGAAAAAATCTTCTTTTATCTGAATGGATCTACTTCCGTATTGGTCCCATAGAAATTTCATCGAAATCGGTTCAGCAGTTTGGTTTTGAAATCAAAATAGCTGGACAAAATATGTCATCCAAGTAAAAGAAATTGCGAAATTGATACTTGACAAGGATTTGTGTGTGATGCGATAACTAAAAAGGGTAAAATAAAAACATATGTGCAAAAAAAAACCGACTTCCAAAAAAACACTAAAAAAGTGCAAAATAACTTTACTTTCGGAAGTCGGTGGCAAAAAAGTCAATGAAACAAACAATAGTCACCGACTTCCGAAAGTAAAGTTATTTTACACTTTTTTAGTGTTTTTTTTGGAAGTCGGTTTTTTTTTTCTTATGATCTTGATAGCAGGATTTCCTTAGCCAAAAGGAATGCCCCACATCTTGGTGCATTTCTGTGATGCATCCCCATTGGACATCCCAGCAAGCTGCACATTTCCCAGGATCGAGAGTCTACCTATATTTTAAAAACAAGAGTGTACTTAATTGCTATATAACACCTCTGCCTAACCTTCGGGGGAAATACAGGCGTGATTTTATGTTATTTTTATTACACCGAAGTAGTTCTAATGTGACATGTGAATAGCCTGCAAGTGCCCTTAGATATGTAACTATTCTAAAATTTGTGTGACATCTCTTTATATTTCTAACTAGCACCCAGTCCCAGCTTCGCACAGGTAGCAGTAAATAAAAAAGTATCGCTGGATGACTACTGGTGGATCGATGGGCCCTGGTCATGTGATAAAGTTTTAGGAGTTATCAGGTACATATATACAGGTTTAGTATGGAGCACATCAGACTCACGAATAGCAAACCTACTTCTGCGACATCTATAGGTAGGGCGAAGTGCTAGTCACCTATACTGCCCTACTAAGCGCAAAAGCGGTATCTCAAACCAAAACCGTAAAGTTGTTTTTTATACCATGGGATACCTTTAAAAATACGCATCAAATGAACTAAGCCTTTTTTAAGTGCTATATTGTTCAAAACCATTTGAAAAAGCCCTTAAGAAAGATTTCCCTGTCTTACTTTTACCTGAAAACTATTTGTACATAACTTCAATTATCTCGAAACTCACTTTCATTAAGATACCGCTTTTGCTCTTAGTACGGCAATATATTTCGCTTTATAAGAGTGCGCTGAGGGTAAATATGTGTTTCTACCATAATAGTGAAGAGTTGAGTAATTCGTATGTCTAAATGCGCATATCTCAGGAACAACTGGTCATGGGTTCGATTCCAGGGTCGGGCAAAGTGTTATTGGGTTTTCCATCAGAAGTCACTCAGTCTGTGGCTTGATACATTATTCTCGTGTAACTTTTACTATTTATGCAGCGCACGCCAGACACATCGGACATCCAGGAAAAGGTTCTCTGGTATATGCTGTTTGCCGATGACATCGTGCTGGTTGCTGAGAGCAGCCAAGTGGTCCAGAGCAGATTGGAGGTGTGGTGACAAAGACTGCAGAAGTCGGCCTGAGATTGAGTAGAACCAAAATGGAATACTTGTTTTTACTTGTTATGCGATTTCAGCGGTCTCTTCAGTCCTGTACCTATAACTCTTGCCGGAACACCCATACCGACCTGCTCCAACTTACCCCAGTGTCGCTTGGCGAAGTATAGAGATCAACCCAGGATGGATGAAATGGCGACAGGTCACTGGAACAACTTGCGACCCACGGATGCGCCTCAAGTTAAAGGGGAAAATATACAAGTCCGTGATTAGGCCTGTCGTAATGTATGGCTCAGAATGCTAGGCTGGTCACACCCCTGCCTGATTTGCCTTTTCATAATCAATGTTGGAGCGCCAAGACCTGGATGCCTGGCATCACATATGGTTCTGGGTTCGGGTTTCACTGTACGTATATAGTGTCTGCCCTGCCTATAATGTTTCTAATAGGAATATTGCGGTACCAGCTCGGAGTCTGTTTTTGTGCCTGATTTTTCGCAATCGGTTTGCCTCCTCCAAGTATTTGAAGATTATAACCTAAAAGGCGAAATGTCCGCTCGTGTCCGCCACCTAACTCTAAGCAAATTCCATGATATTTTTTCTTTTAACTTATTTCTGTGGCCTCTATTATTTGAGTAAGAAAAAATTGATGTAACGAAACTATTTAGCACATTCGCAATAGTACGTAGATTTATAAACGGAACCATAATTTGGAACAGCTTTCTTTGGTTCGCGATGATACATATGGCTGTGGGAATGCAACAGCATCACGCTCACTGGACGCGATAGGGTCGGTCAAAATACAAATGAATCGTTATCGGTAGTAATCGCAAAGATCAAAGATAGGTACTTAGCTTAATAAACGCATATAAATAATTTAAAAAAAAAAACACCAATTAATTCATTTCAGTCACTCAGTTGTCTGTTACAAACAGATTTACTTTGTGGTTACGTACGTATTGTACCTCCTTTTTATAATTGCGATGGCATTAACATTTGAGTCACTTCACCCACTGTTCCAATTTTTTTATTTCCAATACAATGAAATGATCCTCAGAAGTTTTCAAGTGCTGTTAATTGTAACATCTACATATGTAAAAGTCAACTTGTGTCAAATTCGTAGGCAGTAATAGTATGTTCCTTTATTACGTAGGCATCCGCTAAGGGGGTTCCTTAGCGGATGTCTTCTTATGAAATAAGATATTTCACACAAAGGAAATCCCTATTTCGAACTAACGATTCGAATCTTACAGTTCACAGCATACTTGAAACTAGGGTGAATAATAAAGATCACAATGATGAATTTTCCAAAACTACCCTTTATCGCGGGTGGATGGCGTATTAAAGTTCCTAAAGAATACCAAATCGACGTTGTGCTTCAGATGCAGTTGTGGGCGAAGATGTAGTCTTACTTACTATTGTAAATGCGAAAGTTTGGATGGATGGATGTTTGTTACTCAATACGCTGTTCAGGCGTGCCTGGACGGCTGAAGGGATCTGAATGAAATGTGGCACAGAAATAGATTAATCTGGAATAGCACATAGGCTTCTTTGTATCCCTGAAACCACATAAAATTTCCACGCAAACGAAGTCGTGGGGGTCGTGGGGGTCGTGGGTCATGCTAGTAAATAAACCAAAAGTGTGTCAATAAAATTCAGATAAAAAACGTCATGTTAAAAAAATTTGAACCATATAGAATTGTAGATCATAATAAGCCTATAACATTTCCACGTTTGGGATTGGGTCACAGACTCCTTTTTGTGAGCTGGAGTGGGCCACACCCACAGTCCACCACAAAGGCCCTGTGCACGTTGGTGGATGTCACGTGTCTTCGATTTTTGGTTCTTGGACATGCCGGTTGCCTCACAAGTGGCGATGAAATACACAAGTGAAATTCTTGCCCGCGATCGAGTTCATCGAGTCCGCTACCTACAACACTCAGTCGGGGCAGTCATCACTGCCGTGTCTCTACTCTTTATAATAGTGAGACTACATAGATAATTAGAAATGCTATTTTAATGTGATATACCCGCCCTACCTGTAAGAAAACTGTTGCCTTGTACGTGCCATTTCATGAGATTTTGAACTTTTGATGATGTTATACACGTTACAAAACGTGTCCTCGTGGGTTCTATTCCTTGCTCGGGCAATTTTGTTCGATTTTTTCATGGAACTAGTCAGCTGTAGCCCGGACCCATGTTTCGCCAGTTATGTTTCAGTCCCATGAAATAGGGGCTAGCCTATTGCCATCAAACAGGTACAAATCCAGAGCCCGTGGCTACTACTGAGAAAATTCCTAATGGAAAAACCCAATAACACTTTGAGTGACCCCGGAATCGAATCCAGGACTTCATGCTTAGCAGTTTTTTCTGTGAATTTAATTGAATAAACAGGATGAAAATGTTGGTTTCGATTCGGGCCACGTGCCGAAAGATCATTGTAGCTAAAGCTAAAGATATATGTAGCTTTTGACATTCCGTTTGTAAGGGTGAAAACCGCTTTCACTAGACCATGATAGGTGAGCAGGTTATCTATTAAAGGAATGTGATTATAGAAACCTTGCTAAAGCAGAATAAATAAAATAAATGTATTCCTAAGTAGATTACACTCTGTATAGCTAGATACATACGAGTATATGGATAAAATAGAATATTGATAAACAAGATGTGTTTTTTTTTTAAGGCCATAGCCTTACGCATGTGTATGTGTGAGTAAAAAAATACTTCAAAATTGGCCAAACTTCATACAAACTTTCAACCCTCGTTTTAACCCCTTAGGGGATGAATTTGCAAAAATCCCTTCTTAGTGCACACTTACGTCATTTAAGGAACGTTTGTGGAAAATTTCATGCTTCTAGACCCAGCGGTTTCAGCTGTGTGTTGATCGATCAGTCAGTGCATCAGTCAGCCAGTCAGTTTATATACATAATTATATAGAAGAAATGAACCACCCCTGGCGTCCAAAAGGGCATCCCGGGCCGGAGAGGTAATGAGTCAATAACCGCTACCTGGCTGTAGCATTCTAGAACCTTTAAATCTATATTAATATTATAAAGAGGTAAGATTTGTTTGTATGTAGGGGTAATCTGCGGACCTACTGATCCGATTCCGAAAATTCTTTCACTAACGGGAAGTTACATTTTCCCCGAGTGTCATGGTCTATATTTAAAACGTTCCTGTGGGATAATTTCCGACCGCAACGCAAGCGAAGCTGCGGGCAAATCTATCTTAGATAAACTCAGCTACCCAGATGATTACGAGCCGGTTATTAAAGTCGTTGATGTGTTGAGTGGCAGTACCAACATAAAAAGTGTCCTTCTCGTACACTGCCACCTGTAAAATCGACCTGTTTGTTCAAGACTTATTTATACCTGTGCTTTTACTTATGCAATCTCGAGTCATAAGTAATTATTAATGATACCAAAATACTCGATATCACATAAAGCAGAAAGTGAGTCCACATTTAGCCGATATATCGTAGCATGAAAGTTCAATAAGGGAAGTTGCGAAAAGTTGAGCAATCACAACGTTGCAGGTCGCAGATTTTGTAACAGCTTTAACCGACGTCGCTTGGACGGCGCGCGGCGGCGCCGTCGGCTCTCGAGCCACCGAGACGCGGCGACGTTCCTTGCCTCGGGCGCAGCCGCCGACGCTGCGCCGCGTCGCTGTCTCGCAGCGTCCTCTGCGCTGCTGCGATGTCGTAGTCAGATACATTACAACATCTAAAAAATACATTTCAAACTGTTCCAAGTAAACAAGAAACCAAGCTTGCTTATAACCGATCTTCTTAATCGAATTTGAATAATGCTGATGCACCGACACAAAATGTCGAAGTGAATTTCTGTCGAGGAGCCACCCTGGGCAACGTCCTCGAGTAGGAGGGCCAGCAGGCACGGAAGATAAATTCGTCGTTTTGGTGCGTGCGAGAGCGCGGCGCGGGCGGTGCGGGGAGGCGCGGGGGCGGCGGCGCCGGCGTGCGGAGGCTGCTGCGCTCAGAGCACCTGCGCCCGCGCTCCGTAGCGCCGCTCGCCGCGTGCTCGTGTACCCGCGCCCGCGCACCGGCCCGCGCCGTGCTCAGCGTCGTGACGCCGCCCACGGTATGTGATCCGCCGGTGGCGCGTCGGGGTCGGGCGGCAGCGCGTCCGCCACTGCGCTGCGCCGCTTGCTGGCGCAGTCGGTTGCGCCGCCGGGCCGGTTTTGTAATTTCGCCTGGCGGGCCGTGACGTCACGAGACTAGTTTGACGCGCGTGCGTGACGGCCTGCGCCAGGACGCCCGCGCCGCTGCCGCCCCCGACCTTAGCACCAGTGCATTGACGTGCCCGCTTGTCTCCTCCGCTAGAGTTGCTAGTGATAACGATAGTGCATCTGTATTCAATGCGTCATGCATCAATGGTTTGTCGAGATGTCCTCACTTTTCAATTTCTTACCGTTTGTTTTGATATTTTGCTTGTGCGACCAAATTCGAGATTGTCATAGGTGTTATTTCGTTAAATTCAAATATCTCTCGCAAAGTATATGCTAAGTTAAAAAGTTTTCTAGATACTCGTGTCTATAACGTAAACATGTGTGCTATTCGTATAAATGTTGTACTATATAAGCTAACGTATAGTCATCATCTCATGACCAATTCACTTCTGCGTGTGAGTAAATTATGTGCGCTTATGTCTGGTAACGACGTGTTCGGCGAGCTTCATCTGTGCATGTGTGTGCGTGCACACTTTGACGACCGGGCTCAGCGGCAGAGCCTTTTTGTAATTTTATTTTTCCTCCTTCAGTTCAGCGATGCAGCTCCACGCAAGCAAAATTTTCGATTGGACAAAGATGGTGTCTTTATTTAATGCGTAAGATTATGCATCGTTATAAATTTAGATACGCAACCTACTCCTAAAAATATAAGAAGTATAGCGAAATGTGAAAATATTGTGATGGACATTTCTAACTGTTTTGTACTACTAATACTCTAAATATTACAGTTGTTTGAGGGTAGTTCAAAACATAGTTGACATTTTATTTTGGACTACAACGACGCATAGGTTCGTAAAGTCACAACAACTTTTGGTCTATTTATATTTTTGACCATACCCCGACATAAACTTTTCGAATAGAAAGAAAAGATGATGATGATTTAAATGAGTAACGGGTGTCAACAAACAAACCAAAGGCTGTGTTTGTTCACTTCATCTACATTTTATGTACATACCTAAATTACATTTTGTTGTAAATAAAGTTACCTATCATAAAGAGACAAAGAGCAAAGTTTTATATCGTGAAAAATTCCTTAATGCACACTCACACACACGTATTCTACGTATAGCAGCCTGATGTTGGTCACTTTCAAGCATCCGTGGAGGTTGTATCTCCGTCTCACTCGCGCGCTCGGGCCTCAGCCTCCGTAGCAATGCACCGAGAACTCAGTATCCCTCTCAGTACGGAGTACAGCTTCTGAACCAATACGATTCTTTTTGTCTTTTTACACAATGAGAACGAAAGCTAGGTTTAGTGTATCCAGGAGTTTTGTGCATGTTTTAAAGACTTTCTGTGTTATGGTTTTTCGTTTATTAATACAATTTTAATTGTTTCGTTTAGATCCCTAGCGTGACTGCAAGAAAGACCGTTTTGCTAAACAGAAGCCACTGGCAGCGTTTCGTTAGCGTAACTGATTTGTTTGTAAATAATTGTTTACTGACGAGTTTGACAACCACGTGGATACAATAGTTACCAGTTTGTACCGTTCGGTGGTGCGTCTCGTTTCGTTCGGCGCCGGTCGGGGCAGCCGGGGCAGGGGGCTGCTGAACAAGTTCGGGCGCTTCTCGGCGATCAGGTGCCACTTGATACTCGTTCTTTTCTAACTGGATTTGAATCAGCTGTTACTTACTGCTTGCCCTTGGCGTCTTAGAAACACTCTTTGCTAAATCTATTTAGGATGAATATCTAATCGATACTTTGCCAATAGTAATATTTTGTTCAACTGGTCTATTTTTATTATTTTTGATGTTCATGACATGAATGTTCCTTGATTTGTAAACACTCATATTTGGGTCAGAGGGTCGAGACAAGCGAGCGTCTTTTACTGGTGGTTACGTTCTATACGATAATTCACTCTACCACAGGATTCACAAAAGGTTATTTTTCAGAAATTGAAGTCAGGGGAGTCAAGTGTTGAGCGGGGTGCTCCAGTTCGGAGCCTCCGCCCTCACGAAGACGTCGCCTACCGTGTCTCGGTACGGCGGTATGTCCGCGTCGGCGTCGCCGTGCGAGGAGCGCGCGCGCTCGCCGCTGTCGCCGGCGCCGCGCTCGCCCGCGCCTGCGCACGCCGTGCTCGCCACCATGACTCCTGTGCAGCCCGCGCACGATTACTACCCGCACAAAGTCGAGATGGACTCCGACGACGGCTACCCCCCGGAGGCACACTCCTACCGCCACTCACCACACGAACTGGCAGCTTACGCCACTGATAGCAAAGTACCCGTGCAGCCTGATGTCTACGACCAGGGAATGGAGTCCATGGATGAGAAGACTCCGATAGATTTAATATACGAAGACGAGAAACAGACCGTGATATACACAACGACCCCGGATCAGAAGCGCGTCGAGATGATCAGCGGGCAGCTGGACGACGGGCAGCTGGTGAGCAGCGGCGGGCAGTTGGTGGACGGCGGCGTGTCCGTGGTAGTGGGCGCGCCCGGCCAACCCACCGTGCTGGTGCTAGCCGACCACGTCGTCGACGAGCTGGGCCAGGTCATCACCATTCCCAGGTAACGCAACTCTTTTAATCCATAGCGCCGATCTCACTGTGCTGTCGTGCATCTTGAACATTTTGTCTTTGTACCGATAATTGTACATATGTGTACCATCGTAAATTCAAAACGTCTTATGAATACGTCGCAGTTTGTACCAACGTTTTCTGAAATTTTGTCTAAACGGATAGCCGTTTAGACAAAATTTCATAAAACGTTGTTTATAGAAATATGTAGTTCTATAAACATCAGTGTATCATATCGTATTTTATAGCTTCGCATTTATAAGGTGATATGGAAATATCTCGCTGCCACTGTTGCCAGGTGTGTTTGATAGTGGGAAATTCCACTACAGTCGAATATATAAATTCCGTCAACGTGTAAAATACGATCTTTATATTTATAATCTTTTTGTGTTAGTGAAATATTGTTTAAAACATCGTCTAAACAACTTTTTACAATACTTTTGGTAATTTATGCATAATGGATATCTAAATTATGTTGAATAATAACGTAGATAAATTAATTTATATCCTAAAGTTATGTGGGCGTTAAGAGCGTATGGGCTCGCTCAACGAGTTCGTGTAATTAATTCATTAACGTGTTAACACGTTATCGTGAAGATTTGGATGGTTAGAAACAATAGTGTGTGCAAGTGAGTGGTGTTTGGTTAGAAGAATGAGGTGTTTGTGTCGGAGGTCCAGTGTCGGGTCTCGGGTGTAACGGTTGTGCGGCGCGGCGCGTGGGCGGAGCGACGCGCTCACCTTGAACTTGCCGCGAGAGCCGCGCCGGCCACCACCACACACTGCGATGCTGCGATCTTGCCAATTGTACACCAGCATGCCATTATAATGCTAATCCCAACTTATCTTGCCTTGCAACATAACCTCATTTGCCCAACTTTGCTTCAGACTTCGACTTCGACTATTTGGGCAAAGAATAAACGCATCCGAACAGGATATGAACGGATGAGTTAGGAATTCCACAATCTATAATATCTATTACCTCGTATAGCCTACGCTACTGAACGGATTGTATTGGACAGTGGATTTCTGGATTCAGATGTGTCCTTGCATTAACATTACTTCGTGATTCTATTTTTTCGAACTCAATTTTTCAATAACCTAATATTTTTCGTAACTGACTGAGCCATTGTTTCTCAGAATCTTATTGGTTAAATAAGAGATAACGAATGTTCTTTGTTTTACAAAGTCTTTTTTTTCTTATGCACGCTTCGATGTCTAGATGGTTTTTACTCACGCTACAGAAATTATAAGGCCGCTCTAAGTTTGTAACAATGCTAAACTTACAATGATGATGATCAGAATTCTTGGAAAACTTGAAAAGCTATAGTAGGTTTGATAATAAATATTACTTTAAATTCAAACAATAACTTGTTTGGGCTTTAAAGTAAAAAGAGCTTAATGAGATTGAAACCTCGGTAGAACATCTCGCAACCTTAACTCACTTATCTCTTGTCTGAAGTTAGTAAAACGTAACTCATGAAGGCGTCATTAAGCACGGCGGCGGTTACCGAGTTGAACGTAACCGTCGCAAAAAGCCTTCGCCATGTGCTTGTATGTCATTCATATCGCATGCCGTTCGTCTACATCTCGCGGACTGGCGGACTGGCGGCGCTTGTACCACGTGTAGTAAAATTAGTTACGTCTGTTTGCTGCCTAGACGAGTTTCATAAGCGGTACCTGTGTATTAGTTTATTCTAATGTAGAAATAATACGCGGTCACGCCGCAAACATCTAATACGGTAACGGGAAAATTATGAGCGCGTACTTGGTCAATAGTGTTAATCCACTAATAAGACTTAATATTATAACAAGAAATAAAATGGTAACTTTGACAATCAAGTATTATATCTGTGTTCAATTCAATACAAATAACCTTCTAGATTAATATAAAATATGAATTCATTCTCAAAATAGCTTACAAAGTAGGGTTACGTAAGCAAATCTTGATACTGAACGCCTATGGAACGTTAAAGCTGTGCGATGGCGATGGCGGCGACGTCACTATTTCAACACTGTAAGGCATTCGGCCGGCTGTCCGTAACTGTCTCCCAACTAAAATCACTTACCATAATCAAGTCTTCCACTACTTAATCTATAAATTATAGATATGTTATCTCTTTCTACAACCAGTTTTCGGAATATATTAAGAAAATGGACTTAAAAATAGGAGGGAATCTATTTCATGTTCTCGAGATATCGTGCGTGAGAATGGCGTATGGAATTGACTACAAATATTTTTATTTTTGTTTTTGAATCAACGTTGATCGACTTCGAAGACGTTTTATTAAAAACAAATTCAGTGATGTCTTTGTTAGAGGCTGACAAATAATACGATTATGTATGTAGGTACAATAAAAGTGTGTGTTTGATGGGCCGAATGATTATTTATATTTTACTTATCCGATATGTTCTGTATCGGATTTCTGAAAAACATATCGGATGACAATCTTTATATTTCATGATTATAACTATAAATAGTTTGGAGAGTATTGATGCTGATAAGGAAATTTAAAACGGGAGGGCTCTTAGTAAAAATGAATAAATAAGCTCGATATGGATTGGTAAGTGATAAAAACTCGACTGAATCGTTTAGGATGGAGCGAGAGGCTGCGGGTCTCACCCGCCGCGCCTCCAACACTTTAATGATGACTTTTTGTTGTACCACGGTACGTGGCAAAGGTGGCGCGCGGTACTATACGAATACACGTTAAAAATCATCATTATTCTGAATTAACATCAGCATTATTTTTGGCTTGTATTAAATGCAACTTTTAGGGGGAAAAAAACAAGATTTCTCTAGGAAATCCACTCCTAGAAAAATCATGTTAGAGAAATCTTCTGTTGTACAAACTGTCAATTGTGGTACTTCTATTATTTCACCCTTACAAATCACAGTGTTTGGTTAATGAGGTATGTCGTCCTGCTGCAGTGGTATTCAGAATCGCGTCATCTCATGGCTTGCACCGCTGAGGGCGACAAGCCTCGCCATCCGCGCCCCCTCCCTCCCTCTCCCTGCGCCCCCGCACCCCGCCGCAGCCTTATTTTATTGCCTCGCTCGCGTTCATTGCGGCGAGCCCTCGAGATGAGCTTACCATCGCACAGGCTCTCGCCCCAATCATTATTTAATGTAATTATTTGGCCGGTAAACTGCTTTTTTTTTGGAAATCATAACAGTTATGTACACTTTTTATCGGTCGGCTTCGGCTTTAGTTGGTTTCACGCAAGTTGCCATATCGTGAGCAGCACTGCAGCTTAAATTGTAAATTTAATTTGTTTTAAAGTTTTAAGGAGATAAGTTATTTTAATCCTTAAAATAATGCGTTGTTATTGGTTTCTGTTTATAAAATCTGATGATGTCTCAAACATAAAATAAATAACAATGGTTACAAAGCATGACATGGTAGTTACTAAAATAGGCATCGAGGAAGTGATTGACCTGAAAGACAGAAGTGAATAAATATGAGTTAATATAGCGATGATTACTTATTGAACAAAATGCAGTTAATAAAAAAGGTACTATCATAATACACTAAAAAATAACAAAACAACTGCATTTATAAAATTAAATTCTTTCAATCAATCATTCATTTAATAACATTTAAACTAACAATTTTTTCTCGTAGCCGATTAAAATCAGTCCCCGTAGTATGGCAGTACTTTTAATGCTGATTATGTACACAATAAAGGTATATTAGTACGTCTTAATACTCCGTGTATAAATATTCAGCTTTCAAAGAATCGAACCTTGTACTATGATAGCTACGACACGAAGTCAATAAACTCGTGAAAGCGCGAGATATTGAAAGCTCTTAGCAAAAGACATCAACGGGCGCACCGGCACACTCTCGTAGCACATTGGGAGGCGATTTGTAGCTCTTGCTGAAAACTAAGCATTTAGATTTCTACGTATTTTTGTATTAGTCTCTGGTTTAATGTTCTTATTTCAAAAACTAAATTTGTTTTTTTTTCTTTTTAATTTCGTTTCTTTTGATTTCGTAAAAAGTAGAGTAAAAAAGTGTTATTTTAATAACTATTGTAGCCATTTTTTGTATGCATGTTACAAAAACGCAGAAATAACACTCGTCAGTTTACTCACCACATATTGAATAGGCACTGTTTTCAAACTCAAAGTTCAGTGTGTCCTTTAAAAATTAACGATCATCCTTTCTACCTGATGCCGCTGTCCGAGTGCAAATAAAAAACGGTTTCCCCGCGTAAAGGGTTCACTTCCCATCACATGGAGGTTGAAGGTACCCGCACACACACACACAAGCACACACACACGGACGCACCCGTTACTATATAACTTTAGGCACCGACGAGCCAGCGTCCGACAGAAATCTCAACGGGGGATAAAATTTCTTCAAGACTAAAGAACATTGTGGATCGATTGATCGAAAATTATATGCTATTTTATCTGTTATGTTTGTTACAATTTAATTTTGTTCTGTTAATTGGTATTCTATATAGAATGATGACGTAACACGGAATGAGTATATCTAGGTGTACCTACGGATTATAAAATTTCCACAGCTTTTAGTTGATGACGCATTTTGTTTGGATCAATTTATGATTGTTGATAATATTAAGATTGAGTGTTTTTAAAGGCCACAAGTATAAATAATATTTAAAGCACAAACAATATTGAATAAAAGCAACGTTTACGAGTAAAGTTTTTAATGTCAGCGTATCACTATATTTTTACGAAGTCAATGATTTTCGAAAGGTAGGGAAGTATCACATCCACACCCAGAAGTAGATAAATAGTTCATTCTTTTTTTTGTAACCACGACTAAACAACAGCAAATCCATTATAGGATTTTATTATCTTACATCAAGGTTAGGAATCGAACATCCACGATGGTGTGGGGCACAGCGGCGAATGAAAACCACTTCTATGGCTTTAGAGCTTACGACTGAAAGTAAACCTTCGGCGGGGAAGGGAAGTTAAATATTCATAGAGATACGCAACTTTTTTTGTGAGTTCGGGGATTCCTTTGTGGTTAGCCTCTTGGTCGGTCGTGGCCACATTCGGTCCCGTTTGTTTACCCTTTGTACATAGTGATTGTGCCGATAATTAAACGTGCTCTTATTCAAGACTGACCAATTAATACTAAAGTCGTTTTTAAATACATTCCATTTAAAGGTCGTTGTTTATTTTTATCGTAACTAATTAAAAACCAGTTTGTTTGTGACAATCTCACTTTAACATCTGAAGAGATTATGGTAATTTCTGTGGTCTTAGCTTGTCATAAATTGAAACAAACATCAGTAACTATAAGACGTTCTTGCTTTTATATTGGAGCTTTCATAAGCATATTATGAGTTCAATAATGGATCGTGGTTGAATTATTTTTTAATGTAACTCTTCTATTATTTCATCCATCGCGTATGGCATATTCATAATGTGATGGTCGTCATTATTTTTGCTCAGTCATGATTTAGGTACGCTAAAGCTGTAGGGGCCTCCTGTAGCGCCAACAAAATACTTGTTTGGCTTCAAGATCGATTGACCAATGTATTACAATTTTATTTTCCATCAACATTCTCTGATATTACGAGGAGCGGCTCACTGTTAATTAGAATGTTTCTGTAAATTGCCGCGCGACTTTTCTGTTTGATTGCGTTTGTAAATCAACAATGTGGTGCGTAAGATCATCCGATATCATTCTTTCGTGACGTTGATGTAATAGTTATTAGCTGAAGGCTTTGTTCAAGTTGAAACCAATGTAACTGTCTTCACATTTACCCTGGGGCCTCTAAGGTTTGAGTTACAATTACGAGATAACAATAGTAGCCACTGACAATATATAGTAATGTTATTGTTGTCTAATTGTTGCAGCCATTTATAGACTGTTTTATTTTTAAGTCTTTCCCAAGAACACTTAACTATTTCAAAATCATTAAACAACTTTGCATAGATAGGTATCTATAATCATCGAGTCGTAAAATCGGAGAAACTGTTTATTCATCACATTGACATCGACGTACACACACAATGAAACATTGTGGATGAGTGCGTGGAGGCTGCGAGTGTGTTGTAGCTTATTAGTGCGATAAAGACAGAGCATGCTATTGATCCGAGTGACAGAGAGAGACAGATGTCAACAAGGCTAGCTTTACCTTATAAGTATATGAATGTACGTTTTTATTAACTTGATTCGTTATACGGCTTGCCATTATAATAATGTATATGTACATATTATCACAATTCAGGCCAATTTTGAGATTCTAAAAAAATATTATTTTCTGGTTGTCGTTTTTGATAAAGTATAAAAAAGTCATAAGAGGAAAATCAGTTTTATTCAATATTATAATTAAACAGATAAACCTTGAAATTCCTTTGGCTTTGCTCAATAAACATAAAGTATAACACATCTACTGACAGTTTACCGACACAAAAAAACTACCAATCAGTATTTTCTTGCTTTTTCTTCAAAAGTTCTTCGTTTAGGAAATATTTTATGACGTCATTCCATTGAGCCACTAGACTCGCACAAAAGCGAACTTTTCCTTGGCATGAATGTGATTGTCAACTTTGTATTCATAAAAAAAATCTAAATACATATTTAAGACAACTGTATTAATTTTTGGGTATAGAAGGTGAAGTCGCCAATAAAAACCGTTATTTTTCACTGGACGTCATAACAACAAACAAATTTGTGAAGAAGATGAACAGCATACTTGAGCACCTATTCTATAACTTCAGATCATCAGTTAGATAGAATACTCTTTATTATGTAGGTACACCATATAAATTACAAATTTTAAATAAATAAACAAACGTAATTTTATTGAAATTACAGGTATGAAAAGAAAGTAGAGCAATAAAATATAGTGATCATAGAACATTGCCGTCTCAAAGTCTTAAGACATTTCATTGACGCGGTCTGTTATGAGGCCAATGTTCTATAGTAGACGTTTATGGGCCGATATGACATCACGCAACACTATTAGATACCTTATATGTTATATAGTGTAGAACTATGTAGATCCTAGAACTTGGGAAATTATGATCGCTCGGTATCATTCGCTTACTTTACTTTTTCGAAGTTATTTTGAACATGGATGGACACACGCAGTTACGGACAGTATCTGTGCATGTACACAAGGGTTAAATTGAATGCTAGGTAAGTCAAAGAAATAGCTAGTAGGTAGTTATTTATTCTAATGTCAACATCATAACATCACCACTGTAATCTTCGAAGGGTTAAGCATAAGTGCACCTTATAGTATCCCACATTTTGTTCATTTTAATGATTTTTAGGGTTCCCTTGCCAAATGGCAAAAAAGGTACCCTTATAGATTCGGTTTGTCCGTCTGTCTGCCTGTCCGTATGTCACAGCCATTTTACTGTGAGGCTATTTGCACCATACAGTTGAATTTTGGAGTGCCTTCTATGAACCGCTATACAAATACAATGTGAAATAAAAAAATAAAGGGGGCCATGGGGTGGCCCATGTTACATGTATGGAGGGCCATACATGTAACAGCGGGTTGAAAAAAAAAAACTACGTATATAACTGTGTGGGGTGTCTATCGATAGCTCTTGAAATAATGGTTCAATGGTCAATGGTTGATGAGATATTTGCTTCTAAAGTTGTAAAAAATGTGTCCCCTCCCCACTAATTTCTAAATTAAGAGGAGGAAAATTAAAAAAAAAGTTGGTTTGTAGAACATTCAAAAACTTTCAACGAAAGTTGATTTGAATAAGATATTATGATATTTAGTTTTTGAGATATGGGACTTTTTCATCAAACTGCAACAGTAACTTTGTTTTTCATTAGCATACTATAAAAACAAATTTAGTTTTTCTGTTCTGTGTAGTGTTTACATATGAATGAGCGTTAAAATATTGTTATTATATTATTTACTGCTACGGAACCCTGTGTGTACGAGTACGACTCGTACTTGGCCGGTTTTTTTGATAATTTTTATGTGATGATTTGTATTGCTTAAAAATAATATTTCGTAACTTTTAACACCTTGCAACAGTTTTGGACAACACGGTATAGATGAGTCACATATAATACCACAAATGGTTGGTGCATTTACAAAGTAATTAAGTAATATTAGCATTTCTCCGCTATTAAGTTAATATTGATGTAAATCGACATTTGTAAAAGCTATTTATTCTTTAAACAATAGATTGTGTTTCCAGCGGGTGACTTATAGCTTATTGAAACTTAATAATTTTAAAACTTTAATAAAATATAAGATTACTATGACTTATTGCTTCCATAAATAAATTTTTATAATTGGGTTCGATTAAATAGGAATCAGACGGCGACTTTAGCTCATTAACATTATTAATAGACTCGTGCAAATATGTAAAGTTCTGTCATTTATTAAAGTACAGTCTTTTCACTTTAATATTACTACTACTTGTTATTTTATTTATTACAACTAAGTAAGTATAGTTGTGATGAGTCAGAATGAATTACGAGAAGAGAAAACAATATTAATTTGGACTAGACTTGGAAACTATGTTCATCTCGTTATCTTTCTTGTTTTATGATTACCAACATATTCTTATATTAAATATAAAATAATATATTAATAAATATATTCTTACTTTCAAAGATGGGAGAAAAATAAATCTATTTTTAATGCAATCACTTTATGTAGATACCTATTACAGTTCAGTTTAACGACACAGCCACTAGAAAACAATGTTTCACAATACCAATGTAATAAAAAGAACATAAAACGCCCGAACTAGCGTCTCCAATGAAAATGCCTATAAGAATAAATCGTGCTTATCTGACAAAGATAGTAAGTACGTAATAACTGTTAATTAGGAAAGTGCAGTATACAACTATTGGACGATGTATACGTTTAAATTCTCAATTTGTACATCCGTGTCGTAAAGCCCATTGTGTCGACCTTTCTCATACTTTATGTACAATAAAGAAAACGGTAAGGGCCACTTTGTCATAGCATGTAAATATCGGTGAGAAATATTTGGAAACGTTACTCGTGCGGTGTAAACTTGAAAAATATATAAACGTACGCATTAATGATAAGTCGTCACAGACTGTTGCACAAAATATAGTGCGCTATAAAACTGTGTAAGTTGTTAAATAAATTTTGCATATCGTGGACCTTAGTTGCGAGAATAAAGCACGCATAAAGGTATAATACTTTTCATATCATGCATTGGTTGCATAATATGATTATACATATACCCAATAATATCTTGATTACCTTTCAAATATCAAAACAGTCCAATCCATACTTTGGTAATTATGTGTTTGAGCCGTTTGGGGCTGAAACGCTAGGGCCATGGGGTCCGAGTACCCACCTATTATTTCGGGATATCGCTAAGCGGTTGATCAACTCTTCACGTGACCAGAGGGCTGGCATTTTTTTTGGACAAAGGATCAGCATTGCCATCCAACGTGGCAATGCTGCCAGCCTTCTGGGCACTTTTCCTGTTGACAGCGATGTGGACGAATTTTTTGACGCCCCGTAATTGTATATATTTTTATTATTATTATTTTAGATCTAATATTAGTTTGTAAATATGATTTAATAAAGAATAATCCATATTTTACTCAAATTATTATTATAAATAATAATCAATAACAATAATTATTATAATTGTATATCTGTCCGTTTGTCACCTTCTCTCGATGAAATTTGGCATACAGATAGAGCATGACCTGGGTTAGGACATAGAATACTTTTCATTATGCGACTTCTTGCAGAATTAAATGTTCTTATGCAAACGAGGTTTTGGCATAACAAAAAAAAACCTTTACTTGTTTCGGTAATTGATGAATGTGAATCTTTTCGTGTGCATTCCTCTGATTATTTAGAAATGTTTTCGTTAGATGTTTGGGTAACAAGTATTAATATAGACATAATTATACGTACATGTGTACTTTAGAAAGTGTGATAGGCCCTTAAAATCGTTAGTTTTTTCTTCTCTTTTTGAAATCATAAATGAAATTCACGATCAATACAGTCAGTATAATAAATATTTCACGGATGGTTCTAAGTGTAAGGATGGTCTGGGAGCAGCCTTTTATGATATCGCTAAGAACATTTCAATTATGTACAAAGTAAACACTAATGTATCTATTATGACGATGGAGCTCATTGCAATATATGAAGCCATTAACTCTGCTTATAAGTCGGGAGATCGATATTTTGTGATTTTCACAGATAGTAAGAGTGATCTGCAGCATTTAGCTCGCTGTGCCTCTGGCTTCAGAGGTACTTCGATAGCTAACTTGATTTTAAGTAAGATGATAGATCTTACAAACAATGGCATAGTTCTAAGATTGCAATGGGTTTCATCTCATGTAGGTTTGAGAGGTAACGAAGAGGCTGATAGATTAGCAAAGTAAGCGGTTACTCAGGGTCAAGAATTTTATGTAGTACCTTATTATTTGGAACACATAAGTTCTTGCAAACTGAATGAATATGATACCGGTCCATATGTTGTAGTTTTAGCGCTACCTTCACCGGATATAGCAATTCTCCTTGCTGATATATTTAAATAATTTTAATTTTATTTACATTACATTTGTAGTTTAGTTTAGAATAGGTTAAGGTATGATGAGGCTGACTTGCCTTTGAGGATAAAAGCCTCCAATAAAATATAAGAATTAAAAAAACCCGGTAGTTCGTTCTCATGGGATAATTTCCGACCTTAACGTGGGCGAGGTCGCAGCCGAAGCCGCGGGTGAAGCCGCTGTGAACTTACAACCTTCAAAAATTGAGATACACATAATTAGTCAAGTAGGAGTATATGTTAATTTTTGTATTATACGTTCATCATTCTGTTTCAACCCTGGTGTAGGCGAAGAGGAAAAGTTATAATTATTCCCTTATACTTGGAAAAAAAATTGGAGTCAGCAAATATTAAACCTTACAGCTCATTCACACGAGGACGATTCGTTTTTTTGACGTATGGTCTTTTATCACGATACGTCATTTTTTTTAATGACGGCAATGCTTTTTAAATGGCCGTGTTCACATGCATCACAAATGGTGAGAAATGACGGACACGGCTTAAATGACGTATCGTCTTTTAAAAATCGGGTCCGTCAAAAAACACGAATCGTGATTATTTTGAGACGGATTCGGTGACGCGTTCGCTCCCGAAAAACCACGAAACTAATGTGAACACCAAGTCGTTTTTTTTTGCCGAATCGCATAAAACACGATTCCGTATGCAATGTGAACGTCCATCCGTCATGACGTATCGTATTTTATAACGAAATGTCAATGGCGGAAGCCGTGTGAACGAGCCCTTATTAGTTGTAAACCATCATACGTGTACCGTTTATTTACAGAAGTTTCCTTACTTTGATTTCAGTTTGACACCCGAAACTATTCAATTTTACAGAATGACAATGTACCGGGAACTATGAGCACTAAACAGTAAACCATTTCCATTTCCTGCAGCACGTGTTATGCAAAATTTCAGCTGTAAATTGATGTTAATGTAATGCATTTCTGATACCGATTCATAATTATTGCGTTTGTATCTACTTTACAATTCTCGTGGACAGTTAACATAAACTATTCGTTATCTGTGTAATTGGAACTCGATAAAGGCGGCAAAAATATATGTAAATTGTTGGAGCAGGTAAAATGTAGGGATAAATGACTTTATACTTCAACTGAGCTTTTAAGTTTAGGATTCCATCGGAAACATTGAAAATAGTAGATGAAAATGATAACCAAACGTTCAGGATGTATATTCTTGCCTAAATAAATGACAAATAACAACAATTTGGATGTCAAGTATCTTTAGAGATATGATCACTTCTTGGAAGCCCCTGAGGTCGTTATAAATTTTGTAAGTCACATTAAATATTTTTTGGAAATAATGTAATCAATTTCCCCTGTCTTGTAATACACGCACGTAAGAAATCAAATATTCTTACGTGCGTATATTGCGAGGAAAACAAAAATGAGTATTATTGTTACTTGAGAATGTTGAACGTTCCGAGATTGCCAAGGTATATCAATGAACCTTATCTAACGTAAGCGTAGGCGATTGTATATGTAATTATATCTAAATATGAACTAATGGATACCGTGGTCGTGCCGTGGTCAATTTAATAGTTGATCGATGTCTGCTAATTGTATACAGTAGGAATATTTTTATAATACCTTCTAGTAAACGATTTGCTTAAATTTATATTTTGTGATGGGAGATAATGCGTCTCGGACGTTAATAAGAGATGAGAAAAAGATACGTATGAGGTAGAAGAAATTACTAGCAGTTAATATCAAGCATTATATAATGTAATCCTTATTTTCATTATACGTATAGTATTTAGTGACTGTTAAAGTAAATTTTTACGTTAAGCTTTTTGTTCTGTCCTGATTTCTGAACCAATTTTGTATATTTCTGATTAATAATGTACGCTAGTCTCTGAAATTTGATAGCTTTTTTCGCGAACGTAACTCTTGGACGCCATCAGTATAGCTAAGGTATTAGAAAGTAACATAAGTACTTCTTAGAACGGGTCATGGTCGAAATAGCGACCAACTCGAACTTGACTCATTCAATTCAATATGAAAAGAGACGAATCTGGCAAATAAGTACGGACATAAAAGTCTCAGATTCATTGTGTACATTTAATGTCGGGTGTAAGGCAGGACTTTAAGGTTATACATTCTCTCATATAGCTCGGCCTCGAGAGCAGGGTGTACGGCCGGGGTCCGAACTGACGACGACTTTGTGGCAAGGACCGAGGCAAGGGCGCGCCTCTCACTCGCCTACATACGTCACACGAATGCTTTTCGGATGCCAATGTAATTATTAAAGTAATCGATATTGCTTGACTTGCAAGAATTGATGAAGCATGTTTTTTATTTAACTTTCAAGCATGTTTTTTTATTCAGAAAAGTTGAGTTCCAATTTTTTATTTGGTAAACGCAGTTAATCATTATCTATAGGGCTGCCACTAGCCAGTCACTTAATAATTGCTCATAATTAATGAATTTGTTGTGATAGCACACCTATCTGAGCGAGTATCTACCTGATGATAAATATAAAATGTATTTTGTCTATCAAAAAAGGAAAAAGTGGAACATTCTATCTAAGTAATCATTAAAACTTATAACGTATACATACGTCATCCATTACAGGTTTAATCTTTATGAGTAACAACTAAGAAAAGACGTTATCATTTCTCAGTTGTCTAGAAAATTATAAATTAAATGCGTTTTGTTAAGAGAACCACTAACTACGGCATAAAGTACTGAACATTCATTGTAATGTTACTTATGTTAGTAGCCTATCTAACAATAAATTATTGGGGATTGTGTGCGAGCCACATGGCCATCGTTAGCTCGTCTGTCCAGTACATAGAATGCGTATCATACAATCTTTGATAGGTACAAGTAGCTGCTACTGTATTATTATTTTTTCTATATATGTAGGTGTTTACTTTTTATACAAATCAATTGCCAAGTATACCTCTAATTTACCGTTAATTGTTAAATAATGCAACGTTTTTATGAACGTCAATACGCAAGAATTAAAGTTTTTATCGGCTGCCTACTTGGTAAAGATAAAGTTTATCTTTTAAATTGAATGCAATCTATGGATGGACGTTGTGTTGGATCATTAAGCGAATACTTGGAGTACATTAAAAAAAAAGAAAGCCTCAAAGAGCAATATGGAAGGTTTTTTGTTTGGCGCAGTGGGTTCCGTACGCGCCACCGACGCACATACAAGGAGTTGCGATCCGCCACGTCCGCTGCGTCGCGATGTAAATGATCCCCTTGAATAATGTATCCCTTTCCTGGCCATCTCTCTTCTACCACCAACGTATAAGGCACACGACAATCAACCGTTACTTCTAACTGCTCTCCTTCTATGTCAGCTTATAATGAAATAAGCAAATTGTCGACGTGATTACAATAACCACTTTTGGATTTCGTATAACAGTTTATCTGCTGCTGTACTTATGTTTATCCACCTATAACTGAGGAGATACAAATACATATCCATTCATATATTAATACGTTAATAAAACAAGTGACATCGCAAATCTTCACTTCAATAGTTTATGAGCTAAGTGCAAAGTGTATTATTACGTAGGTGCAACAATTTCGCGTTACGTTGTCTTCAGCGCCGAGTTCATGGCCTTCGGAGAATCCAATAGGTTGCATTGTACATGAGTCTGTTGAAACTACGTGTTATTGTTTAGTTCAACTTTGTCCCGGTTTACGACTCAATGAACAATATAAAGACTACCAGCTGTTGACTACCATTAGTGTAACGTGATTTGAATGTATATTATTTTGACATGAGGTTTAGTTAAATGATCCGCATGTTGTTTTAATGCTTTGTATACATGATCTTATAGATACTGTACAATAATGTAATGTCGAAGTACCCGTAGCACAGGTAACTTAGTAGTCTTAATAATTGGTCGTTTTTCATTCTGGATTGAAAGACCTCAGACTGCATTACTTTATAAAATCCCACATGGGGATAAACTTCTGCGAAACCATACTGTAATGACGATATAATATCTAAAATGTTGTTTGTTTAGTGGCTAGAATGTTTATATCTTATAAATATTCTAACAGCAATATAAGTTATTATGAAACTTTGCAAATAAAACCGTCTATGATCTCAGCGAGGCACTATTTTATTTATATTTAGTGTAGGTTCGCGCTGACTCATTTTTAGTTGCGGAAAATGAATTCTTTATTTTACTAAAGCTAATAAGCACACTATTATGTTAATGAATTCAAGAACTGTACGTAGTTAGCTATCAAATTATACAAAAAAAGTAACATTACTTAATAGCAACTTAAGATTTACTAATTGTTCTTATACAGGGTGACAATACGACAATAAATTAAACTGCGTATACCGCATGACTTTTCCAGTCTACATACAAAAAATCAATCGAATATATCCAGTACTTTAGTCACAGGACATTATATTTCATTTTCAGCATTTTCAACATGATGTAGATTATTGATGGGCTAGCACCGACAGGTTAAAGATCCTCACATCGGTATAAACACTAAACATATATTGCCAACTCGCTACTCTAAAAACCTGTGGCAAATTCGTTCCTTGAATTTTATTTCTAGATGTGAATTAGTGCAAATTATACCTAAGATTAGTAAACCAATCATAATAAATGGTGTTCTATTTTTTTAACAGTTTTATAATACTTAGTTTGTTTGAAAAAAAAAATATTTCGATGTTAGGATTTTTTTGATAGTTTAAAAATGTTCCTATGAACTAGTATTACCAGTGTTTTCATTTATTGTCGTATTGTCGGCGCCACCCTGTATATAAAAAATCGAGATCGTTCATTGTCAAAATTCAATCGTTTATTTATAAGATTCATAGCTCGTCACGATTCGCGATACGGAATGTTCTATCTTGTCATGAATATTAAAGAAAATGTTTATAGTAAATGGTTCGACATGAATTGAATTGATTAGGTATTATGACGCATGCAGTTGCCCTTAGAAAAGCATCTGGCTTGTCTAGAATTAAGAGGCGATATGCCCTAGGAGCGGGCCAGAATACCGCCGGTGTCGCATTAGATACAGCCGAGACATTGTGTTGGGATTGAAGTGCAAATGATTGTGTACTCTATTGTTGCTGACATTGATACGAGAATTGCGGAGTGCTGTGTTAGGCAAGGCGCGCGAGCGGGTCACGACTGCGGGGCGCACGCGCGTTCGTGACCTTGCCGCGCGCGCCTCGCAGAGGTCACACTCTTGTGTTGATGCACACTACGCTTTCCATATTTTCAAGCGCATCTTGTAACGACCGCAGGCAATCTTTAGGCCATGATTTTCTTGGTATTAGACCTAAGTTAGGGATTTGTGCCCTATTGACAAGTGATACGAAGCATTACAGAGTTAGTGCTAGCTATAGGTACCTAGGTAATAGTTCATTAATTATATTGATTTGTAAGTATGTCTATCACTGCATCATTATTTACAAATTAAGACTGTATGAGATTATATATGATATGAAATGTTTATTATTCTGGTGTCTGAATACCATCGTAATTACAGTACCTTATTTGCACTTAAGTGGTTTCAATTAATTTTGTTTACAATGGTTCCGGGTCGTTGCCTTACATTGCTAGGTATCTTTAGTAGATATCAATATCTAATGTATATTGCTACTGATATTTAACTTGCATTATAAGAAATTATAGCTGTACTTGCAATACCGAAGTGACATATTTACGCGAATAATAGGAGAAAAGGTACTGGCGGAGGAATGAGAAATGCCGCCATAACAGGGCTTTGCGCACTTTCTCCAGACGAGGCTCTCACTCGCTGCGTCGGTGCACCCTTTACAGAGTACAGTTAGCGTGAGGGCTTTATGAACAATAATCAATTAATTAAATTGCCTGTATCATTTATAAGCTTTTAGTATTAACATCGCGTTAAAGATCAGGTTACATGCACCAAAGAACAAAATATAGACAGCAAAGGAAAAGGTTTTAAATTATTTACGTTTGCAAAATGCATCTAAATAAAGATTTGTTTACCTATACAGGGTGTTGCTTTGCATCCTCGTCAAATTCAAGGAGGTAACTATGATAATGATTCTCGACCCGAATTAATAATAAAATGGGTAGGTTTTTTTTCTTAATGTTGGAAATCGGTAAATGTACACCACCCGTATTAGAACGCGGCCCGTCTAATACTAGCCTTATATCCGCGCTTTCATCCACACAAACAAACGCAGACGTTTATTCGATAAACGGGTGATTCTCCTCTTTTGAGAAAGGCTCCATTTTGAAATAGTGTTAAATTTAAACAAATAAAAAAAAGCAGCGTTTATTATTATGATTGCCCAGGTATCGTAATTTAAATTAATTATTTACGTATTTTATGACAACCTCCTGAATTTTGACGAGGATGCAAAACTACATTTTGAATAAGATTTTTCTTGTGAGTTCATTACCGAGTGAATCATAGGCGATTAGTTAACATGTCATTGCTGTTAGACGGAACTGAAAGTACCATAGTACAAGTAGGTATCTGATGAGTAATATTCTGTGGAAACACGTCAGATCTTACCGAGCTATGAAAAAAAAGCGGCTTATTTTGTTGATAACAAGTTAGATAGGTAGATACTTAATTGATTGCGGAAATGTGTCGTTAGCGGTGGATGTCATCTTTAGCTAAATAAAACCTGCTTAAGAATTTCGCAATGGCTAAGTGCGATGCTAAGTAAATTAAATGGAAGGAAGTTACGTTACCACTCATGCAGGTATTACCTGACGTTCGCACTTAGCTAGGTAATTTTATCTGTTCTAAATTTAATAAAAATGACAATTTAGTAATGTCTTCATAATATCTTTATTTATATAATTTAGCTTTTGTAAGTTCGTGTCCGCAAAACTCGAAAAATTATCGGTGGATTTGCTTAATTTTTTTCTCTATGTAGGTTACATTACGTTTCTATTAGGTTTTTTTCGTGTAAAAGTTCGCACTGGTACAGAAAGTTCTCTAATAATGAATATCATCAGACTGAGCCAGAGCGAAGGCAGGCCTGCTGGGTAAGAGATGGCGCTAGTCTAGCGCTGTCACTTTCTCACTCTCGGAATAGTCCAAAAACATTCCTGCACCAACAGATCATGGTAACCCCCTGGTCTAGCTAGTACCTACTTATATACCTAGGTACCTATTATTTGAAAACTTGCTATAAATACTTGAAGCTACCATTTTGAATATATAGAAATTTTTCATTGCTAATTAATAAAAAACATCTGTTCCATACATTTTGACCGTATAGGTATTGCACTTTTGTAGGAAACGCCAATTTTTTTTTATTACCGATCAAAAATTTCTATGTGGGGGGGGGGGGGGATTCAGAATGATGTACTGAGTATGTGGTTTCCGTTTTCGTGTCGCTGTTCCTTCTACCCCTATTACCTATGTATTACCTATTCAAACTGGACTTTCTAAATATCATCATAGAACATACTATATATTATTGAACACTCATTTATGGTTATTGTAAAACATAATAAAACAATTAAACATCAACAAAAGCAATAAAATTAAATATTTGCGTTTTCAAACCTTGAACTTTACGAATGCAAAATCGAGTGGCGAACAGACAAAATTATTAGTGATATTTTTACATACTTACACTTGATATGCAATTTTGAGTAATTTTGAGTTAATAAAAAATATATCTCAAGAAATCATAACATTAAATGCATTTGTAAAGTATTTAAAAATAATATTGAATTTAATATTTTGTTGCAATGAGCTCGCCCCCTATTACATGGGACATAACTGGCGACGCGTGGGTGTACAGTCACGAGCACCAATATGTAAACACTTAGCAACTTTTAAAAGTGATTTTCTCCTACTGTTCTGATTAAAATTTCACGTTGTTACGAACATAGCATTTTGGAACTCATATTTTTATGAAATAGATCCTATCTCCAAGATACAATCGTTATTTCTCTCGAAAATTACTTTTATATTTAGGAAAGTGTATACATATTGGTGCTCGTGACTGTACACAGGTACTATTGGGTACACCTCAGTCCAACCCTTTGGGGATTACAGGCTTGATGTTATGTTATGTTGTGTCGTGTTGTGTTGTAAAATGTCGTATACACAGAAACAGTTGAAGTAAGTTCAATCTAAATAAAATGAAGTAAGTACAACTGAATACTCATTTCAAGCCCGGGCCTAAAGTTTCTCAGTTTATTGCATTGCTATGAATACATACAACACATACAAGTATACGATCGTGTTTTGTTACGAAGATAAAGTAAAAGCAAAAACTGAGCGAAACATAAATACATGTCGAAATACTTTTGCAAATGAGTTTTGTAAATCATGAAAGAAAAGCGCTCACCGTTACTGCCGTACTTGGTCAAAAGTTGTAATGAGCGCCACAAATGGTATCGGTCTGCGGCACGTCCCCAGCTTGCACACGCTAATGTTCCTCATTAAATACTGGAACATCAATTTGTATCTGCACCACGTAGAAGAGCACCGATGCCATCCATTTTTATTGCGCTGCTCCATCGGGACATTCGCAGACGCCGATTTAAAAGAATATCAACTCTTATCTGATGTTATTCATATAAACGTATTTTATGCAAATCCGTTCATTATTATTCTTGATAAATGATTAACTCCATGATTTCTGTAAATTATCAAGAGTTCAAGGGCATCAGTGTCATGAATTGACTTCGGAGAGGCTGTTAAAACAAATGTGTGTGGGTATTATGTTTTATAGCCACTGCTAGCTGACGCTTTAAAAAAACATAATTTGATATAATTAAAATAATATCCGTGATAGGATAGCTGACCGGCGCAACTTCGTCTGCGTAACATTTTTGATTAATGCTCCGCTCCTATTGGTCGCAGCAAATATTATTTATTTATTTATTTATTATTAGCGTGATGTTTTATAACCTATAGCCTTCCTCGATAAATGCGCTATCCAACACTAAAATAATTTTTCTATTCGAACCAGTAGTTCCTAAGATTAGCGCGTTCAACCAAACAAACGCTTTAGCTTCATAATTTTAATAATATAATAATATTAGTATAGATATTTGATGCATGAATGTAAGATGACTCGATTGGATGTATTCTAACAAGCAACAGGTTTCGATACGATATTAAAGTCGATAATTTTTCTGATGCACCCCGCGAGATGCGAGTATTCCGGTTAGTTCCGTTAAGTCTTCAACTAAAGTGGAATGTCCACTTATTACTTTACGTTCATGTATGTTTCACCCTTTAGTCCAAGTTTGCAAAGTTGCCGTGAAACTGCAATCACATTAAAACATTTCGAATAAAATCCAAGAGAAATATCTTGTTGCTAGTTTTGGATTAGCATACTTATTTTTGAATTAGACTTATTTTAAAAAGGAATTCATGGTAACGATATTGGTTGTATACTCTTGTTAGGTACTCCTATAAATGATAAGAATAAGAAACTTTATTTGTAAACATAGGTATAGTTACACGGTGTGTGAGAACTGAGATGTTACAATGTAATTAGATTATCTATGATTCACTATCTTGAAGCGTTTTGCCTTGAAGAGTATAAATATGGGGTATTAATAATTATCCATTACAGTTTGCAATGAGTAATAAAATGACAAATGCAAAATTAAAATGACAAGTCATTAAATTAAATAAAAAATTAGACACGTGTACCAAATAAATTATCAATTAATTAGCAAAAGTTAATAAAATTAAAGATTAGATGTCATGTAATAAAGAAAAAAAAATATGTCAAAGATTCAATCATATTTCGACATAAAAATAAACAAGTAAAAGTCAAACAATAAATTGCAATGATAAAAAATAGTAAAAAACAATTAAACATTACATGTCAATCATTAAACATTATATTAATATTTTTTCCTTTAGAAACTCATTTATATTATAATAGTGTTACTATATATAACTGAGTACTATATATATGTATAATAGTGCTACTATTATAATAGTGTTCTAGATAGTTCCATGGTGGAACATTCTAGACTCGGCCGTTATTTAGAATGTTCTTGTAAAGCAACCGACGTAACAATAGGATCTACTTACCAGAAAGTTCTTTAAATGTCTTTTGAATAGGTGAATATTTAATATTTTAATTGATTCTGGTATATGGTCACAAATATGTAGTTGGTGCCGTACAATAAACACTATTATGCATCAGAGCTGTTTTGGACTGCCTCGAGCACAACATATTGACGTGTCGTCGACTCCGGTTAATACTGTCAGATGATGGTTCGTTGAAGCTTATTTAGGTTTTACAGTCAATTCCCATAACAATAATTTAGCACAGCACAAACTAGCTAATTAAGCTGGCGCCGCCGCGGGAGGTGTTTTTATGTTACCACTCCCTGAAAGTTGTTGATGCTAGCTTAAGCTTTATGTCAATAATATATTGATTTCGGGAGATGTTTACGACTCCGCGTTTTAAAGCTATAATTTTATTTAAAAACGCTCATAACTGACCTTTGTGAGGAAAAAATACGGTTTTATGACAAGATATCAGATTGTGTTTTCGAAAATTAGACATCACATGACGTTTCGTGTTTAAAGTTTTTGCGTCGTATTTTGACCGTGAATTTTAATCATTGAAAATGTTTTGTGAACCCATAATTATGTTTTCTAATATTTTTCGATGGAAACTTAAGCCATTTTATAATATAGGTGACATGAGCTACTGTTAAAAGATTTTTTGTCCATAAATGTTTCGACCTATTAGGCATCTAGTAGGTATGTTCTGCATACAATTATAAGTAAGCATCCTTTTATTGCCCGAGCATGAAATTGTAGCTTGTGGAAGTTTTTACGAATATGACCTTTGCCATGTATCTGTTTATTGACGTGTTTTGCAATAAACAAATAAAATTATTTGTTATTTCCGACGCTCTGTGGGAATTTTAGCTTCACGGAGCGCAATAGCAGTAGCTGATGGAGATTAGAGTCGCAATAGTCGCCTCAAATGACGTCCTGCGTCATTTAACTACACCCTTTTAAGCTGAACTCACTTCGAGTGAGCAGATAAAATTTATTTTTAAACTCCACACATAGATGTAAACCCAACAGGTTCTGTATTTATACCTCATCCAATATAATATGCAATCTGCAATGTTAGATTCGTTATGGTATTAATTATAAATGCGGTAAGTAAAATTATTATAAGTAGGTACGAGAGAAAGTAACTTTGTTTGAAATTCAATTATGTCTTTAAAAGATGTCTCGTTTTTAATTGTACCACTTAATGATCATTTTATTTGAAATAAAATTATCAATGCAGATTTTGTTGTTATGAACACAATTTTTTTTAGCGCATAAATATCTTGTCTGACTTAACTTTGATCGATCACGTCGTGTTGATAACCTGATGGCTCCATATTGAGAGTAAAAAACGTAGGTAAAGTAAACTTACCTCGTCATTGTATACTAAATAATAAATTTTGGTACCTGATGATCAAATGTCTGTTGTTTTTGGTACGACTTTTTGTGAAATAATAAATAAACACCCTGTGGATTTATAAGGACCGCAAATTTTTAAAATAACATTGTATTTTTTTTTTGTCATCTAAAGGTTTATCATTATTTAGTTATGGATATTTGTTGCGAAAAGGGCAACGCGATAAGATATATGTACCTAAAGGTGCGAGGGCAAAAAATAAACTTAACTTTGACTTCCTATAAATAAATGTGTAATCAGTGTATATTCAATCAAAATAATAGTTGATAGCACGAACAAAAAGAGCTTTACCGCTAATGTGTGCGGTAGATCATGAAAACTACATGACTGCGCTTGCGCAGCTGTGACTGTCATTCTAAGTTTATCTTCTAGTTAAACGGTTTAAAAAACCGCAGTCTTAATTAACGAGCACGTTTTCTATTAGGAAGAGCTATAAATCACTTCACATGCGCAAGAGTCTGCAGGAAGTTGTATGATTAAATTTTGAACGTCGAATATGTTAGTGTCAATGAACCATGAAATATATAGCGAAGTAGTCCCATATACATACCTAGGCACATGGGTACAGGATGAAGGTATTCATTTAACCAAACAGGATGGTAATTGATAAGTACTTCTTTACTAATATTATGAAGAAGTAAAATCTGTTTGTAAGTTTGTATGTAGTGGGTAATCTTCGGAACTACTGATCCGATTCCGAAAATTATTTCACTAAAGCTAATCTATCCCCGAGTTTCAAAAGCTACATTTAAAACTTTCCCGTGGGCACAGAATACATAATAGGTCGAATTTCCGTACAAACTTGAGCAAAGCCGCGAACATAAGCTAGTTATTAATATTTTACAAATAATATTATATTATAATAATAATCATTGATAAGTACTTAATTTTTTTTTTGGTAAACTTTTTTGTTCCTTATAGCTTTATGTCGTCAGTACCTACGTTGTTTATTATCTGTAAGATTGTATGAATACAATCTATCACCAATATTGTGAGAAAAGTATGTATGTATGTAACACACAACGACATAACATCACGCCTGTAATCCGGTAGGCAGAGGTGTACCTAATAGTAAGTACACCAACATTTCGCCACAGTTATGTTTAATTCCCAAGTAATCTGTTCCCAATATATGGAAAACCTGCAAAATATTTCCTGCTTCGTTTGCGCTACATGATGCAGTAGTTTACTTGGCGGATCTACCAGGAAAACCTTTTTTCAATACACTTCCTCGAAAACTGGCTCTTATCGCACAACGATTAGGTTCAACATGCAATATATTTCACATTCGTGGATTTTTTTTCATTTATCACACACGAGGGTTTTATTTTTCCTGATTTTCCACAGATAACATTAAACAACTGTTCAATTCCCTATGGTCGGCGATGACTGCTTTTTTTTCCAGCAAAGAGGTGCATGTTTTTAAGGCCTTCATATTTAATGAAATTTTTATTTGTGTTTATGAACAGAATATCGTAAATAAACATTATTATTTAAAAAATAATTTGCTTTTATCAACAAATTAACATTTATTTGTGTTCTAAATTAAAAAGTATTTGAATTTTCTAGAAATCGTCATATTAGGCTGTTTAGCGGCTTCATACCTTTACCTCTCCTTCAACCTGGCGAAAGCAAAGCGCGGGAAAAAAAGCAAATCATTTAATTTCCTAATAGTTCATGACAAAAATACTTTTCGTTCTATTATTATAATATTTTTTCGAAAGTGTATTGAAAACCGTCGTTTGATACACGTGGGCATTTGTTACTGCAATTCTCGGCTCCATGACACCCTCGCCTGGCGGCTACTTACCCACTTATGTCAAAATGTACTATTATACATTTATAAGTAGGTAACACTCGTATAAACAGTTGCAAATAGTTTCTCTTATTCTTTCAGTCTCCGTCGAAGCTGAAGAAGGAGAAGTTAAGATTTGATCTAACAATTACCATAACAGGAGGAGCTATATTGATTGAATTCGTTTTTATCGGATCGATCGCAAGAAGCGTATATGTACGCAACGTCTTTATAAGGATAATGGATTCTAGCAAAATCTTGTCATTTCCTTAGCATAATGAAGAATATTAAGAGCCTCGCTAAGTGTAATTGGGGCTTGAGCAGCAAAGTACTCAGTTTATGCGGCCGCATAATTACGGATAATAGGCGACTTTTGCAACGCACGCGCATTCAGAATATTTAACTCCCCTGAGACAGAAGTTTTGAAACACTGGCTAATTATAAGTTATAAGGTGAATATTATGCGATTAAATTAAATGTTGGCTTTGTGTTTACCGGTTCGGTTAAACAATATTGAATTGTTTTTTTTATTTTTTATTTTAAGTAGACAGTTTATTCTTGGTACTAATAGGTACATACCATGTTAACTCGAATTTACAGCAGCTTCAAGATAGTTCCAGACTATTGATTTCACTGGTTCGGCAGTTACCAAGTAAATGTGTGGTCAGACTGTATTTGCTAATTTTTAGGCTGCGTTAGGTTTTGTGCTTAAATCATACATTTACATATTCAAAATATGGTGTTGATTCGTCATTTCGTACCATTTTGATCTATTCAAAGTATGCATCTTCCTCTCTTAGGTAAATTAGTAAAATGCGATCGTAAACACAAATACTATGGAGTAGTGTTGGATAGCATGCAGGTACGAATTAACCATTACTGACACCTTTCGGAGAAATGCAGATAGGCAGACTCATAATAAACAAACATCCGACTAATGGCGGTACTTTCATACAAGCCTAAAAGTTTGGCATGTCTTTTTATAACCAACTACCCTTCATTATGTTAGGGTTTCTAAACAGCCCGCTCGCCTAATGGGCTTGCCGTATTGTTGGTCCCTAGGCACGCCACTGAACGACCAGATATACCTAGGTATTATAAGTTTTTAGGTATTACGAACGAGTATCGTATTCGGTACAGTAAAGTCGAAGTCTCGTTGGTGGTATGTTAACACTGAACGTGAACTGACCTAGCGTAGAACGGTTTTTAAATAGCATTCGAGGCCAGCTTACACTGGTTTTGGTATTTTAACCGTTGAAATACTATCTACTACACTTAGCCCTTTGCTGTACCTTTTACTACTCGTTCAATTAACATAATAATTGTCATTTTCCCGATTTGCCACCTAAGTAGAAATCCAAATATCTACACAAAAGTGCCGTTTCGAAACTATTTTGATTTTTATATATTCAATCCCGTTTGGCCTTCTGTTCGGCAAGTAAAGGAAATAATAATTATAGCATAATGGTATCGCGATATCAGACAAGCGCAGTTGATGCGGAATTTATTCGACACTTGAAGTATCTAAGTAGATTTAATATTCTGTCACCTTTTCAATTTGGATTTAGGCAAAAGAAGTCAACTGAAGATGCTGTTATAGCACTAAGTTCTTTGGTAACCGAACAACTTGACAAAGGAAATAAATGTATGGCTGCCTTTCTGGATTTAAGAAAAGCCTTTGACACCGTCTCTACTCCCATTCTTTTACACAAGCTTGAAGCTATTGGAATTCGTGGAATGCCTCTGGCACTTTTTAGGGACTATCTCTCCGGTAGAACACAAAAGGTGAAACTGAATCATATCGTTGGTGAGGACGCAGATGTATCATACGGCGTACCACAAGGTAGTGTACTAGGACCTACGCTATTTTTAATTTATATAAATGACCTCTGCAATATGAGGATTACTAATGCCAAGATATACTCATACGCCGATGATACAGCTGTCGTCTTCTCAGGGAAAACATGGGATGATGTTAAAAATAGTGCTGAAGAAGGACTAGCTCTCGTTGCTACCTGGTTAAAAAATAATCTGCTCACCCTGAACACAAGCAAAACCACTTATATTTGTTTTAATATTTATAATAATCAATTACCATCAGATAAAGAATTTAATTTAAGAATCCACACGTGTGACATTACTAAAGATAGAACTTGCAGCAATTGTCCTACTATACAGCAAGTTACTCGAACTAAATATCTGGGTGTGATAATTGACCAGCGTCTTTCCTGGTATCCTCAACTGGATCAAGTCATGAGTAGAGTTCGAAAATTCATTTGGATATTCAAAGAGCTGAGATATGTTGTACCAAGGAGAATAAATAAAAATAATAGCAATCAAAAAAATCTATTAAATGAAATTTATGTATCCTTGGTCCAGTCTGTTTTAGTATATTGCATAACTGTATGGGGTGGAGCAGCGAAGTCTAGTTTCTTAGTTAGAACGCGCTCAAAGAGCGATACTTAAGGTGATGTACTTCAAAAAAAGAATATTCTCCACTCAAAAACTTTATGATCTATGTAATCTGCTGTCAGTGAGAAAATTGTACATCCTTCTGATCATCCTCAAAATGCACAAGGCTACACCATATGACCCCAAAATACGAAAGAAGAGAAAGAAACATTGCATAGTTAACGTTCCCAGGACTAAAACAGAATTTGCCAGCAGACAATATAAAAAACGCTCAGCCTTCTTATATAACAAAATAAATAAAAATATATATATCTATGATAAAAAACTAATTGAATGCAAAAAACAACTTATAACATGGCTGCATAGTTTAAATTATGATGACACAGAGCTACTTTTGCAACGTGTGACTTAATACTGAAAACCTTTTTTTTTAAAAAAAAAAAAATGATATTTATTGATGTAATAAGAATGTTTAGTCATACCCTGTACACTCAAACTCTGTCTTTCCCACTTTTTCAACCACACACACACACATACACACACACACACACACATACACACCCACATACACACACACCCTTTTGTTAATTACATAATTGTATATTTATAATGTAAGGGATTGAGCGGAGCCTTCAACTACAGGCATTTCTATGCCTAAATGGAGACTCCTCGATATGCAATGTAAACCAAAATGATATGAAATAAACTTATTTTATTTTATTATTTTATTTTATTATTAATGGTATAATTATCACTCTTCGCTGTATACATAATTTAAAGATGTTAACTACCTACCAACAATATTTTACGACTACTATAAGAGTACTTACTCGTCGATTAAATATGAATTTGTTCCACTTCCAACATGCTATTTAATTTGATTAACTTGTGGAAAATCTTGGACGATAGGGTAGTGTCATAAGTTCTCAAAATCATCATAGTCTTTTCAGCCTTGTAACGTACTAGGTACCTACTCCAATTTTATGCAGCAATATTTATACTGCTTGTATATGAAAATACCTATATGGTGGTATTGGTGCATGCTGTAGGCGAGGCTGTAGGTAGATGTGCTATTGACTGATTGCCAGATTGGCAAAAAAGTACAGCTCCATCAAGAATGAAGACACCGGTTCCGAAGGCTCTGCTCTCGCGATAATTAATTTTGTCGCCTTTTTCGGATCATTGTTTTTGCTCGCATATTGTATCGAGGCCAGTACTAATCGGGACACAATTACGAAGAATTACCTACGGCAGTATTTCATACATTTCGTTAAGTTCCAGTAACATAAATCGAACTATGTGACTCTAGAATTAATTGGTACGTGTATTCCTCGAAATATTCATAGAAGCATCGCCCGCCCTATTACGGATGCTAGTAAAAAGGTGATCAGAAAAAAACTCAATGTTGATGTGCTTTAAATCGAGAATCGGTTGCAGATTATATCTAGCAGAGTGGTGTTGATTATAATTGTGAAATAACAATATAGGTATTCTTCTGTTCCCTATTGGGCACTAGTGAACAATATAAATTTTCTACATAATTTCTTATTACTCTGAGTGAATAATATCAGCGTTTTTAAAGAACATTAGATCACTTAAATACTTCACATAAGTAATTGTCTGATCAGGAAGATCAGTATTAAGTATACAGATTCAAAATGCTAAATGAGGACGCGTACAACCGAAGGGCTTTAATGAGATGGTGCGGTCCGTCAGTGCATTCGTTTTTGTACCTACAGATAGCATTTTATTTAAAACAATAGTGGACGTGGTCAGCATATTTACGGCAGAGACCGCGACTGACTTGTCTTACTTCGCCAATCAATGGCCGGCTTAACAATCCCTGTGGGTTTTATTTTTATATAGGCATAATTTAGTACCTAGGTAAGTAGGTATTTTAACCAGTAAGTGGTGAAACTGATCTGCTGATTGATTGAAACAGTCGTTAGGTAAAAAGTAAACGCTTTTTCCTCATTAAACCCCGCCTTTTTAGTGGGGTTGTTAAAATAATACCCCGCATACCTATAATGTTAGCCTCTTACAATAATAATTGTGGGTTTAATTGTCTTCAGTAATAGAAGTGTGTTAGAATAAGTTTTAATTGATTTAATTTGAATCTCATTACGAACTCAAGGTCCTCTTAGGATAGTCATATCTATCCGATTAAATTCCGTTTTAGGCCAAAACGTAATCTGTGCCAAGACACTACCCGCGCCCTACAATTTTGTCTTTCCGTCTCCAAATACTTTCGAGCGTAAATCTCGTGTCGTTTTTGCTCCAAATATTGTAACCAAAATCGAACAGGCTAATTTAGAAAAGGTCGGTCACAAAGCCTTTATATACCACTCTATGATTATAGAGTGGAACTATAAACAAGTAAAAGTTTCACCAAAGAGATCATAGATGTCTCTCGCGGACATCGTAGTAGTTCTCTTATTCGGCAACAGGTGGCGCTGCCTGTCGCATTTTAAATATCGATTTAAGAACACAACGTCAATTCCAGTATAAGAGTAATATATAATTATAATATAGTTTGTGCTAACATAATAATAGTATTTCGGTATTAATACTAACGCGACGAAGTATGATTATTTAAACCACCGGAGTAGTGTTGAAAATTCAACAATGGGCTTTTATGTGGTAGACATTTATATAGGTGTTACATAGTGTTTATGAAAATGGGCGTTTATCTATAACGATTCAAATTAACGCATTCATTAGATAACATAGGTACCTAATTAAACGTCGGTGTTGTAGGTATGAGATGAGGTCTTTCTCTGACTTAAAAAACCTAGACTTCAAAATGAATTGTGACCTATCTACCTACACAATAAAACTTACATTTGGGTATCCAGTTTTATATTATTATTAAACCCAATTAAAGAGTTACATAACTTCGAAAGAAACCTAATGTATAAGTACCTTCGTACCTTATTGAAGGCAGTAGGCAGATATTGTTTCGCCACCGTATCGATAGCCGTAGAAGTATCTACACAATAAGATAAGTTTTAGGTACCGGAATCTAATGTAACCTTTGCATTATTTATTAAATCAGTAGGTACCTATCTATCTATCTGCGTATTAAGTATGCTTAATACGTTCGAGTTATTATTAGTCTATTAAATTGCACCGGAAACTCTATAATTGGTGTCTATTATAACTTTATAAGCGAGTACCTACGATAGTTTATCGTAATCGTAAGTACAACACAGCGCATATCGCGCCGACACCTGCGCCACGCGCAAATTGAAAATTCTCAAAGGTGCCTGTCGAACCAAGCCGTGCTTTGCGTTTTCTTAGCAGTTATCATATTCATCGCGTTATTGACCTTAATCTTTACAATTTATGGTCATTCAGTACACACTACCATAAACGTTTTATTGACAGTCGTTATTTGAACCCGTGGCTAAGACGGTTTTATAGCGATTCGCTGTTCGTTTTTATTTACGCCAGTGGCCAGTGGCAGTGACGCAGTCCCCGTGCAGTGCATGCATATTCAGTGCGCTCCAAATGCGTCTCGCGTTCCGCAAAAATATCCACGAAAGCACTCGAAACCAATTAAATTGCATAATACCCAACTTAATTTATACACGGTTAAGATTGCAATTCTTATTGATGTAAATTATTATAATATAAAGGCCGGTGCACGGTTCCCCGAGAGTCAAAAACAAAAAGTGACAACAGACTTTAAGTAAGTACTAACAGCGGACAACGTTACGAATCTGTTACGATTCGATACAATGCATCTTATTGTAAAACATTTGTTGATATAATAAAGGTAGGTACTTTTCGCAGATATCGAACGTATGTATCGGTATTTTGACTGTAAAAAGAGTAAATGTGACTTTTGTTTTAGTGCCTTGTGCAATATTGCAGATATTTTAAGTTCCGAAGGAGAATATCATGTTTCAAGAGTTGTTTTTAATAGTTTTATATTTATACGCTTGTGTTATTTCCTTATCGAATGGAAATAATGTACATAACACGTGTTATTCTGTGCGCTCGCTGTATGGTGTATGTTATTAATGAATCGCTATGTACCTTCATATGAATCCCACAGGTAGTGGTCAGCACAGAGGACGCAGCAGTAATAATACATCGGTGAGATCGCCAGTACAGTCACGTTTCCATTGTTCGTGGGCGGCAGATAAAAAGTTCACAGAGAACTAATAATTAGTTTCAGGATCGAGAGTGAGCTCGAGAAACAAGAAGCTTAATTAGCACTCATAAAATAACTCGCAAGGGCTGGGCCAATGATACAGGGCTGCTCCTAACTAACCACGCACCGGTGACCAATAGCACTGTAATTTCGGTACAATCGGAACCTACGTAACAATCGGTATAAAATAATTCCAAAGAGTTGTGCCGTCTCACCACTGTTTCGATTGAAAGAAATTCCAAATAGTTATTTGGTATTGGATTCGTAACTATCATGTATCTAAAAACAGTAGTTTATTGAATCATTCCGTTTGCACATAATTATACCATAACTTACTTGTTTATTACATTAAGGTAGGATACTTTAATGCAAGAATATTGTTTTGTTTTCAAAAGCTTGTAATTATATATTTGAAACATTCTTATTGTTTAAAACCACTGAAAGGAGGCATTAACTTGTAGGCACGTCAGTCGATGCCTATCAGTCCTACACACGACTTTGGCTCCAATTGTATGACATTGTGGGAGGTGCCATTTGTAATGTCGAGCAAAGTGCAAGCGCGGGCGCATGTCGCGTATCAAGCAGATCGCTGTAGTGATAGGTCACAGCGAGCACGCGACTCTTGCTTGTCTATGGCGCTATGCTGGGCCCCGTTCCGCCCTTCGCGCTAATTTACTCCGAGCATAAATCTCGGAAGATCGAGTGCTGAATGTTGTCGCCATTCGTCACCGTTGTACGGTCGTGGATTGAAAAACAAACGTGATTCAGTTATTACAAAGCTCTAAACGAACCACTTAGACGGCTCATCAAATAAATTTATTCCATTCGATAGTGATTCGATACGATTGCAAGTTAGCCGTTCGATGATGTTTGATTAATATGGTTCGTGGCGTCGCGTCGACAGCTTTTCGGGTAAACGAATTTTATGATAACGTTACAGAGTAAGCATTTCTATATAATGCCGCTATTTAGTTCTCGTCTCTGCTGATTATGCAAATTATTTAATGTGTAATAGCAATGTTAAGTTTCGATGATCGGCGCACGTTTGAGCCGCCCGGGATAATTGCGTGACTAAGTTCCGAGACGTAGGTTCTGTATCAAGCTCGCAATTCATTCATGTCGACGCGGCTCTGTAATTAATGAGACAATATATTAGAAACGAATTCGTTTTGGATCGATAACTAATGTTAAAATATATCTTTAAGTTTTCTAAAGATTGTACGCATTGAGTGAATTAAACGACACTCTAAGTTATTACAGACAACTTTTGAGAACAATTTGAATAATGAACCGTTCGCTATGCAGCTAGAACTAAATGTTTATAACTAAAATAACCTGTTCACCATGTTTGTATTTATTGGCGATTTTAAAAGTTTGTTCGTCATCTTATTGACAGTTATGTCTTTTATTTGCTTGATGTCTGATCGATCTTGCTAATCTGATATGTTAATTTAAACAACAAGTTAATTAAACAACCATCGAAACGTTCGTCATTAGTTGTGCTGATTTTTCTTCAATTAAGTAGATTCATATAAAAAGGAGGTTTAATACAAGTTTGTACCAACACAATACTTTTACAGTATTTGTTATTTTAACTAGATGCAACAGCCTCCATAGATTGTATTTTCCAGTGCGCACTAACTACGTGGAGGTTTCCGTACAGCGCCGGGTCACTATAAATATTGCTGTGTTGAGTCCCGTTTAAATTCTCTATTGATTGGACATGCGCCTCATTAATACTTTGACACCTATTCCTAACTCTCATACTAACTTTCTTAGGTCTACTTCCAAACGGATGTCGCCTTCTTGAACAGTTCTGGACAAAGACTACGTTTAATTGAAATAAAATTGTCTAATTTATGTAGTGAAGCAATATCGATGCTAATTATGGTGCAGTAAGTATTTACTCGTACCTCCACCTTAAATTATTTCTCCAGAAGTTTTATCACTCTCTCACGATCGGACTTTTCTAACGGCTATCACATTTTTTTAATTAGCTTCCAAAATAGAGCCCTCATAAATTTTATAGCATCACAGAGGTGTAATGTAGCGTCGGGCAGCCGAGCTCAGCCCGCTGCGTGCGCCCGCGTCGCCGCCGGCGTTCATTTGGATATCACAGTTTTACGATAGCATTTATGATTGATTAATCAGTGATCCCAAAGTTGATCGCTTCCGCACTTATTCTTCTGATTGCAAAACATTTTATTTCGTCTACGTCTAAGAGTGAATGTAATTTGTCTGTTTATGAGCATGATTACCGCCTGAGGATATTGACATCGTAAAATTAAAACTGTCGTTTGATCAGATTATTATTCAGTGATTTCATATGATACTGTGTAGTCAACGGTATCATAGATATAGGGGGCGGGAGCTATGTGTTGATACTCGTTCCTTCAAATAAGGCCAAGCACTATTGTTCTGCTATTGTGTCTCATAAACGGTAAATCAAGTTTTCGTTACGTAAGATTAATGGCTCGTATTTACATTACATTTGTTTGACGAAAATTGACTTATAATTCAACTTTGTTCTACCTATGAATCGTTTACATTCAGTAGTAACTAGTCTGATTCATTTAAATTGTTTGAGCTTACTTTACGATACTGGCTTTCGTAATGCAACTGTCATACGTGGAGCTAAGTCTAATAAATAATTGAGTTCAAACATAGCTTCCAAGATAAGTATCTGGTCCATAGAATATAGATACGAGTAGATATTAATATTCGTGCTCTACGGCTGCTTTCGAATGAGTGACGGACGGCTACCGAAGCATACATATGTGCGGAGGAGATAACAAAGCCCAACTCATCTATGTTAGCTTGGCTCCATCTTATCTGCTAGATGTCATTCCTGTGGTTGACCGAGGATGTCAGAAATGATTATAAATGTGCAAAATATTAACAAAATGAAATTAAAACAAAAGTTTCTACCTAAGCAGCATGCTAACGGCACCTATCACTATCACAGGATTTTTATGTTTAACGATAAACACTAAAAAGTTGTAAAAACGGCAGGTCTCGTCAGTACAACGTAATGTCCTCGTTTTCTAAGAATTAGATGTTTGATAAGCGGCAAATGTTAGGCATCATGAGATGTGTCCTCTACAATTTTCTTTGACCTTGTGTATGGTATCTTCTGAGGACAAAAATTATACAGTAGAGAATACGTTGATATCAGCCGGGCATCTGACCGTATAATATTGCAATAGCCATTACGGACACACCGTAGCATCTTCAAAGTGCCTCGTAAACGCGCTACACCGCTACTAGAAATGTAATTTAGCGGTACTGAGAAAGAAACGATGGCTATCTTCAGATGAATGAAGCAGTGTTAGTGCACCGTCACACTTTTTTTACTGCTTAAGGTGTTCTGGAAACTTATCTCTCAATCACTTGCCTTAACTGTGTGTTATAAACTTATTTTTCAGATCTGCCCGCCTTGTTCTCGCTCCATAAAACTTTCGCAACTTGTAACACATACGACTCGTACGCAATGCGCAACGCTCATGCCACTACTACCTGTATATGTATATTATATACATTTATTATTATTGCCTCGTTGTTCGTTGTGTCATGTGTGACATGAGTGTAACGTTATTTACTCATTTTCCTCTTATTACCTGTCCGAACACAAATGAGTTCAAAAAAGAGCTTGAAATGATAACCTACGGAAAATACAATATTTTTTTGACTTTGGCTATTGGTTTTATGCATACTAAGTTTTTTGATCGCTGTTCTGCGATATAATTATTGCTCTTAATATTATTACTTCCTTGCAGTTGTACTATTAAGTATATCTACATACTTACGTAGATATGTATGTGCAGGAACGTTAAACAATGTGATCCTAGAATATATTGACTAAAAAAAACAATACTGTACGTGAAACAAATACTTTGAACTCCAACAACGAGCGACGCGACAAAAACTAGCGATACTTTAATTTTATTTTAATTGGTTCGGGCGAGAGTGACATTCGAGGCTGTCAGATTTAAGTCGTGTTCAAGGTGATAGTCTCTCTCGCGTCGAACTAAAATGGCGACCGGGTTGGCATTTAAATGCCATGCATTTTTAAATTCATTCGACGTACGCAATTAACAATTCGACTTCGATTACTTTGTCATAAACGAGCGCGTGTTTATCGACGACGCCCGTTAGGAAGCTGCTTAACAATTCACGACACTATTAGTGTGTAAATTAATTTTATGATTTCTGTGAATATCGAAAACATTAGCGACAAAGCTTACGAGAAAGATAATATTAGTCTGTTGCATTCTTTGTGCATAGCAAAGCCTGCATAACTACTATACTTAGGTACAACGACGGGCGAGTTCAATAAAATAGGATCAATTTAACATTTATGTTGAGTTGAAAACTCGCCTACAAATAATTTTGCTTTCCACTTTATTAATCTTATTGCATAGTATATTCGTTGAACTCGTGTTAATTATGATTATTATATGTGATTTAGAGCTTGAGAGGTACAAGTGTCAGTATTAAAGTAAATGCTGTCTGATATTGTTATAAGTTTTGAAATGCGAACATGCTGAACGAATACTTCACGGTTCGAGTCACGAAATCGTATTTTATCTGAACCTTCCATGTTTGTGTGCCAAACGGTATCAATAGTCTGTATTGTAAGGTATTGCGGCAATTAATGATATTGTTCGTATACACATCGGCCGTGTGCTAGTTGATAATAATCGTATAATGTGGGTTGTTCACTCCTAGTACTCGTGTATATCTAGGTACATAGGTAATCTTAGAATACTAAGTTTAAACTACACGTAGCAAATTCCTAGAATAAACTTCAAGACTGGAAGTCAATTCGCCTCGCAATGGTGCAATAATCTACATCTTTAACTTTGCTTCAATGTATAAATAAAACTCGTCTTGGATACATAACTGTATCTTGGAAGCTTTTAACCCCTACGGTCTGAATGAGCCAAGCTCCTGGTAGGTATTTAAAATACCGTTTATTACTATTTCCATTCACATCTACTTATTTAAAAAAAACATTTTCAACGTAGGTACCTAATTAAATTAAACTACCGACATGATATTTTCAAACTATTTGTGTTACAAAAATATAATAATTCAATTATGATCCATATAAAATATTACGAGCTTACCTCTAATTTCCACGCATCTAGTAAAATTAAATAACGAATGGTGGATAAACAAAACATAAAATGTGTAGGCTACATTGAAAGTCGTTTTATTTTTGGATTTGTTGCCATAAAGCGCTTTCAGTTCGAAGTTATTGTTCCGCAGAGGTAGTCAGCATCTTCCTCCGCAAGATGTGAGTAACTCAAATGATACTTTTATTTCCCAAAACCGGGGTAAAATTGAAGACGTACTTAATTATTTTGTCTAAGAGTCCCTAATGACAAACTACAACATTTTACGTTTATATTTCATCTTCTATAAATCCAAGCTGTATAAATGATCTTTTCATTTCGTATCTTGAATACGTACTATGTATGAGTGATCGGAGGATAATAAATAACGAGTTAATTAACGTCAATGGCACTATGTAGTTCTAAGTTGTGATAATAAGTGAACAATTTGAAAGTTATTACGCTTGTTCAGTGTTACAGTGACTTTCTTACACCCGTATCTATAGTCAAGTTAAAGTAATTACTATAATATTTTTTTTTTATGCAGTAGATCATATCTACTTTAAACGAAGTAAGAACCGTCAAAGAAAGCAAAGTTAAGAATTCTAACTTTTTATAGTTCTAACTTCAAGCAATTACTAAAAAGTACATGATAAAAATCGCATCTTAAAAATGACATTTACTCAAGTAAACACTTTGACTTGTTTATAGATACGGGTGTTAGAGGTCAGTCAGCCACTTGGATACAGCAACTTATCTGTTTACATTATTTTTGAGTTCTTATAAGAATGTATGTCTGATGAAGCTTATTAAATAAAGCAAGTTCCAGGAAGTATTGGTAGATTAATGCGCACATGAAAAGTACACGGCCTGGTGCGGATATATTATTATATCTTACAATGATGTACGTCTTTCTATAAGTCAGTGATCAGTACCCTGATGGTAAATAAACTATTAGGTAAAAGGTAAACTTCATGCGAGCTTCCAGAAATGTTCATCGGTTAACATTTTTATCGCATAAACTCGTAAGCGCTCGTTCTAAGTGCATTCATACGACCCTGCAACAATTATGCTAAGTCTGTTTATCATCTGTGTCTGAGTCACTACAGCTTTTCCTTTTATGGTTATTCGAACGGCGTAAAACAGGCAACATTAAATAGTACTTACTTGACGTAGTCCATTTATTAGTAAGCGCTAACTCGCGGGTATATACTCGTTAGTGGACAGTGGCTGTATGTAACGCTAAAGGACCATGGCCGCGACACATCCCGTCCTCGACTCTTCGCCGACAATCAATTATCCACAATCCATAATCACGAACAATTAATTTTTTCTCGGCGCAGTTAATAGGACTGCGCTTTCGTCGGTTATTTTCTCGATAAGGGTCAAATTGATCCGCCCGCGGCCTATGTGAACAAAACAAGCAATTTACGGCACCCGATACATTACGGTTTTTATTATTATTCTACTCCGTTGCTTATCTTGTTACAGCGGGTTCTCGTGGTAATAACAGTGCGCGACTTACACTGCCTGCTTATATTAGCATGCCTGCTGGAATGCTAAGTAGCGCTTCATCTTCTGAGCGTTAAGGCTAATCCCTTACGTACCTACCACGAGGTAGGAGTGTTCTCGTATGATTTCACTATAAACACCGCTGAACAATACACAGACAGCGACCGTTTGACCCGCTTGTAGAGTATCTCGAGAGAACATAGATCGTCACGTATACACAAAGGGAGTCTTTTTTGATAAATCGCTGAAAAGAAACAAAGGGCGCATAAATTTATCGTTGGCTGGTGGCTTATCATGATCCCGTCGACTTTCTCCGAGTGTCGATACAGCGGCGCGGTGTAGCAGCATCACACACGGAGCCCGCCCCCCCCGCGCGATGCCTGCGCCCGCGCCCCTGCAGCGCCTCACAGAAAGCTACATTGATCACAGGGCACCTCAAGTATGTAACTGCCAGTTGCATGAACTTGTACCTTTAAACCCAACCTTTAATAATAATCACGGGTTTCATCTCAGGCAGATTGATGGTCGTCTTCTAAAAGTCTAGCTGTTTAGGTATTGCGAAGATTTCCCTATCTCATGCGGCGCATGCTTAAGTATGTGGGTACGTATTTTGTTGATACAATTACCCAATACAATTAAACAGAATAAAATACAATACAGTAAGGAAACAACGTAGGAAAGTAGTTAGTGGCTAAGTAAATAAAATCCAACAATAATCTAAGTAGAATAAAGTTGGATATTATTTACTTCGATTTTTCGTCTGCTCCGCTGCTCTTTTCCGTTGCTCCAAAATCATCGCAGCACAGTGACCTTTTTCTCTTTAATTTTTTACTAGACACTTAAATATGAAACGTGATAGAAGCTAATAAGATTATTTTAAACCATTTATTTTTATTGAATAAATCTAACTAAATGCCTGTAATCATATTCCCATGGGCATGCATCAAAGCACGGTTGCTAAGAGCCGGTACGATCGCGTACAATTTGAAAAACAATTTTGTAATGCTACACCAAGTGTCTACCTGCATATTAGAAGATGAATGGCAGCCGTTTGCACAATTTAAAGGGGTGTTGCACTCCTAACGCGTATTTCAAAAGATATAATCCAGTCAAAATGAAAAGGGTTGTTTTTTTACTGAGGAGACAATGTCCAAACAAAACATTCGATGACCACCGATGACCGGTACCCGTGAATGACCAGTGTGGGAAGCAACGTTTATTTCTCTGTGAAAGCTTGACCCCTCCTTTGTGTCACCCATTATAGATGATGTTTCATAGTCCAAAAGCGAAGGGTCAGTCCAAAGAAAGACTACTCGGTACCTACTGAGATTGTTTATTTTTTGCACGACTTAAAACGGTTAAGTGAATTAATAAGAGAGATAAAAAAAAATCTCGTCTGAACTTCCCATGCGTGTATTTTTCCACCTATAATTATGTGAAGTCGGCATGGACTCCTCGAGATATTTTCGTGCGCACGACGTGAAGGGCTTGCACAAGAACTGTTCAGGCGTTTCGGAGAACAGCAATGTGATAAATCGGACCCTCCAATTATTATTGCATTCGGTACGCGAAAGTGCTCACTATACTTATGGCGATTATTGACCAAATCGGTACTTGTTCTCGTTACGCCAATCACATACTTGATATGTACGGAGCGTTTTCATAAGACTACTTGCAATATTACGGGTAGGTATAATAATTAATAACCAATATGCAACCAAAACGTATCTTATAATATAATAAAATGAGTAGATAATAAAAATATATGGTATGGATAACAATAATTGTTATCCATACGACACGAGCCTTTACAAACATTTTGTGGAATAGAATTGAAATTAGTATTGTAAGGAATGTATAGTTTTGATACATGATGTAGAATTGAAAAAATTGGTTTAAATTATCAAGAAGCAAAACTAATCAATAGCAACACCTGATTTCATTTTAATTTGATTCATAATAATGCCATAAATCATAAGCATAATCAGCACAGGCCACCTATCCTCTCTAGGTTATAAATCATTCGATTAAATTAAATAAACTACCAGACCACTGTTTGATAAGCAAAATTTTAGTTCGTTTACTGATCCAAACAAAAGTTTACGATACAATGGTATGTGTATGCAAATAGTATGGTAACACGATACAAAGTCTATTAAGAATTATATCGGACGGGCCATTAGCAATCTGCTTCTCTAGTTAGTGTTATTTGGCTAATTAAAAATCTAACATGACACATTATCTGTGGCAATCCATCTCGATCGAGAGCTCCTCTAATTCTCTTATTCGCCGCTTGCGAGTGGGCGCGCCCGCGGTTCAGCTCACGGCTCGCGGCTGACCAGTACACAGACGTACCTACTCATAAATATAAGGCATAATTTTGTAATTATGTAAAACGGTAAAAAAACCAAGTCTAAATCGTTTGCTATCAGTAACGCAATATAAATTAATGGCCGTCATAATAAAATTCGTGGACGGCAAATGTTTGAAGCATTTTCGGTTCCAATCAATTGATGTAAGTGTTCTGCTTTTATCATTTAATTAAAATTAGACTCACTCGTTAGCCGGAATTATAAGTTGTAATAGCATAGTTGCAGTTTTACTGTTTTACACACTAATCATGTTAAATTAGTCGCTAAGCAGGCACGAATATAAAACAGTATCTAATGAGATACGATCACTCATTAATCATATTTTATATGGAATATTAAAATACAATCTAGTTTTCAATGATCTTATAACATAAAATATAGAAATATGATTACATTTATTTAACTACATTCTCTCAGTTATATTAATGGTTCATAAAATTCGAGGTTTTATATTAAATCGCGAAAAATGTTGAGCGAGCAAAGCCGGAAGGAGACATTCCGAACTTCCAAGGACTTGTTGTTTTGTAAGCGGCCGACGATAAGTGTAGATCTTTTATTGTTTTATAATGATAATGCTAAGTACGAATAGTATGACGGCAAACGTGAATTAGGTATTTGCATTGTCCAGATGTCGGAGGTTAGTTGTAGTGTATACATACAGTGGCGGTATTCTATCATTAAAATGTCGCTGGTGACCCTCCACTGCTCACTGCTCCTCGCCTCTCGGCTTCACTCAAATTTGACTTCTAATTACTCGAACACTGCCGACATTTTATGTTTCCTTAGGCCATAACTTTAATTAATTCTTACATCGTCCGAGCTTTTCTCACGCTGTATTATCGTAATTAAATTGTAGTGTTAAGGTTCCTTCTATTCAATTATATCTACAAAATATTATAATTTCATTTGGTAGGTTAACCCCCACTGTTTTTTTATTTAATTTTGGGTTAAAACTTTGTACATTAATTAATTATGATATTTGTCTTATAATACTACTCTTACATCATAGTAGTTTAGGTTATAAACTTGTAGGCTGTCTTTTCAACTGTTATACTCGTGCTACGAAAACGCTACGTAGCGAAAAAATACCGAAATTTGCGACTACGCGCTCTCGTAGACTCGTAGCAAACAAAGCAAAGAGCTGTTAATATCTAGTGTACTCAATATACCGTTCATTTTAAACTAAGTAAATAAGCTTATAGCAAACTTCATAAATTTTTAATACAAAAAATTCCACTACATCGAAACTATGGCACGCACCATTTCATTGGTCTGAACCGCTGGCTACGAAATATGATAGATTTATTAGTCAATGGAAACGAGTGGAATTTTTGTAGACTTCCTTCCGGTGTATGTTGTAGCTAGCAGCTCTATAAAAAAGAAAGCTCTTGTGTCACTTAAGTGATTAACGATTTTATTATCGACTGTCATTTAACAGAGCGACCTCCATACAACGTAGATAAGTATCGCGTCGCTCGTTGAACTCTAATGTATGGAGATTTGAACTGGAGCTTGAGATTTGATTCTTATAATTCTTATTCTAGAAAAATATTAATAAACGATGAAAATGTAAAATATGTTATTTAAATAAATACATGAAGCGTAATGGGAAGGTCTTCTTATTTTTTCGTTAACGGTTTCGGCGACTAAGACATTACAAATAAAGTTCCATACAAAAGCTCCTGTTCAAACAATCGGCAACCCTTTATCAGCGAACAAAGAGGAAGAGCCGCGATGTCACCCTTCTCCGAGCGGGTCGAGTGAGCGCTCGGCGGCCGTGTGGGGCGAGCGGCCGGCGCCGCAGCAGTAGCGAGCGACGCCGCACCCGGACCGCACCACCGCCGACCGCGCACTGAACCATCCGCGCACTGTCCGCCGCGAACCTGTTCCAAAATCGAACCCCAACCGACGCAGGCCGTGGGGCAGGGTGGACCGGACACTGTATTGTGCACAAGTGACCCCTATTGGACGAGCGTGACAACTGACCGGTACCTGACCGCGTCATGCAAAACGCCCTCGGACGTTGATGCGGGGTTGCCCAGCTGCACCCTCGGCGACCAGTTCTCAACTTGTTCCACAGGTATTTTCGATAACTGTCGTGACCTGTTCTTATTGACCATTGCTCAAGCAACGTATTAAATCGTTATGATAACATCGTGAGCCGTAACGTACCGGTATGCGATATCAGTAAATAATTGCTTCTTTTTGACACTTTATTTTCAACCTGCTTCTGAATGTGTCGTGTACCTACCGGTTACTTGTTATCTAGTGTAACGTTTACGTTATACTATCACACACACGAGTCTTTATTGTTTGTGCCATGCTCTGCTTCTACAATTATAATCTGATTGAATGAATATAATTTTATTTTAGATTAAATGTCGATCATTGAACCACATTTACAATAAAACCGGCTTTAATGCAATGTATACCTAATTGTGTGAACCTAATGACAATAATTAATTAATTTAAATTGTATTGTCAATACTTCACACTACGGGTAAACTTTTTGGATGTGTACCTTGGGTGATAAATTTGCAATTTTAATTGAATTTGAATCACTTTACAGCGGTATTGTTGCAGAAACCTGAAATAACTTTAGCGACACACATATGTACTTGTTTTCTGTTTTGTAATTTCTGTGTAAAAAGTTTTTGCTTTGTTTTTTTTGGTATTTATTGCAAAGTATGAAATACTTTTCACGCAATTCAAATACCCAACCGGTGTGATAACATGTTTATCAGTGATAAATTAACTGTCAATAACTTGAATATTGATAAATAATTTGATTTACTGAAGTGTATAGGTCAAATATTACTTGGTCAGTGTAGCATATAAAAAATCTTTACTTTTTGTGCGACATATCAATTTGGATCTTTGGAACTGGAAAACAAACACAGAAATTAACTGACAGCCTTTTTTTGTTTTCAAAGCACAAAAATTAAATTGTTTAATTAATAATTATTATGGTGATCACTATTTACTGCATTCGCGCTTACTTCAGATGAAGAACGTAGGAAACTATTTTTTTTTTCAGCTGAAATAATGTTGTGATTGTTTATCAATAAACTTTAAAAACACTCACATAACATTTTCACTTCACATTTTAATTATTTCGATGAATATTTACATAGTTATTTACAAAATTTAAATAATAATAAAAAATACACATTGTTTGTAAAAAAAAGGATAAAAACATTAGGGGCGTCAAAATATTCGTTCTGTTAACGGGAATGGTGCCCAGGAGGCTGACAGCATTGCCACGTTGGATGGCAATGCTGATTCTTTGGCCAAAACATTGACCAATGTCTATAGTTTAAATGTATTTCGAATGTCAAACGAGTAACATGTATTTCATTAATAAGTAGCACGTATGACTGGAATATAATTTCTACTTTATTATGTAGCTAATTTACCTCTTGTTCGTAAGATGAAACTACAGCCGAACAAACTAGCCAATGTATAAGGTCATACAAATATTTCTTCAATACACAAATTAAAAATGTGCGCGACATCTGCACCACTTGAATAGTGACATGAAAAAATGTTTTATTTGCAAACATATCATACACTTGTATTCAATGAAATAGCGGCACTCAGCGTCAGAACCTTCTTCTACTCGAGCTTCTAACGACCTCTTGTGATTATCAAGATTGCTGCGTGTAAGGAGTAACAAAAACACGCGTATCCATTTAGTAGTGACGCATAATTGGAAATATATTCTGATTCTCGGTTATAGCAGATAATTAGGTGGTAATATCGCGGCAACACTTCCGCGTCGCGCCGCCGCTCCGCGCTCGTCAACAATTTATAGCGAGTTTGACCGTGAGACCTCAAGCGTAGCCGTTTTTTGCCTAATGCGTTATTTATTAAAATTTGATTATAAAACAACCGAAGTTAATTTTATAAGTTGGACTCGTGTCAAATCTCAGAATATAATACATTAATATCGTCAACTATTGGGTGCTTAATGAATATGTATGTACGGTGTTAATATATGTATTTGTTTATTCATAACAAGAAACCTCAATTTAGCTAATTACGATATCAGATGTAAATAAGGATGAAGGCTGATCATAAATGTAATTGCCAGCATCAGCTAGGCTCATGATTTTGACTGTGTTCGTTTGTTTTTATGTCGGCAGTAACAATAATTACGTTTTTTTTTTGTTTCAAATTCCTCGCTACATATAGGAAGATAATTTCGACGAATGTATAATATCTGTCTATTTTTAACGTAGGCACCTAACAGTACGCAGCATTAGTGTTGCTAAGCGATTGATGTTTTAACGTTAAAATGTCACGTAATATTTTGACAAAGACCAAAAGAGCCGCTAAAGAGGCTGAATCCGTCGAGTGGGGCCATGTACCACGACATACATTAGAATAGTATTTTCGAATATCCAATATTGGTTTTGGCGGCGGTCGTTGTGCAAACAATTAATGTTTATTTCTCTAAAAACATCGGCGCGCGACCGTTCACATTCTTGTTTAGATAATAATTGATTTTTTATTTACTCCTTGAGTGTTGCCGCACAAAGACAACAGCAAATAGCGTCAGGCACATTTTCTCACGGAACGCGGATAAGCAGTATCACTGTCCGTGTCCGTTATACTTTTCTTGCGAAAAGCTCTCTGAGTGAATATTGCGTGCGCGCAGACCCCCGCGCCGCGCCGGTGACCGAGCGCGCTCGTGTGTCACACGTCAGATCAAATACACGAGATAAAACTAAAACTAATGTACACTCTACTCAAAGCTTTTCACAATCACCGGCGAGGGCAATAAATAAAGCTTCGCCGAAGAACGGGAGCAATTAATATGGGCGCGCCCGACTCGCGTGAAAGTAGCAGACGCGGACCGCATGTGTGGACCGTGGACGAGCGCCCGGGCACCCCCCACCTGCCCCCCTCACGCCTGCGCCTGCGCACACGTGTGTTGTGTGCACTGTCAATATCATATACACGACACTTTCGTGCATATAGGTGGAGCTCAATTGCATCGCGAGATATATTATATTTGTTATAATATGTTAATCCGCTGATAGAAGGCATTGTACATTTTGCGGAGGTGTTACACTTCTAGCATTTGAGAAATAAATTACTTATTTTACAAGTTTATAAGGTACGCAGAGTCGTTAGGTCTTCCAAATACGGATAGCGGTCCAGTGTAAATAGTATAATTATTTGTTGGGGATATTGTATTATTGTTATTGTGATATTTCCTTGTCCTATCTTAAGCTGCGCCGAGGTGAGCTTAAAGCCACACACACACAGTCACACGAGGAGATGGTCTAGTAACTTCATGCGGGACTCGTAGGCAAAAATCACCAGTTTACTATGCAGGATTTATTGTACTTATTTTTACATAAAATATTACGAGTACCTTCCTATATTGGACATGGTGCTTCATGCTCGTGAATATACGCGCATCTCGACCGAAAATCTCTCCTCATGAAAGCTTAATTAGCAGAAAAAATGCATTTAAGAGCAATAATTTAAGTGTAACGTTAAAATAATGCATCTTATGTAAGCCAGCAAGCTCAAAAAGTGATATTTAAAGAAAATGCGGGCTCGACCATTTTTCGATATACCTAAACTGCTCTAAACTCTGTCTAGTTCCGCAGACAAGTCAGCAACTGTTAATTACTCGATAGCTCATATTATTAGCTAGCATATATGGGAGCTATAACTATACTCCATAGCCGTAAACACGAGACAGAAGTACCTATAAGTACCCGGTGTACATTGAAAGCATTTATCTTTCTAAATTGCGACTAATAAAGAATAAATCATAAACTGGTATCATAATAACAGACTTTGGTGCAGTAAAACATAAACGACGCATAGGTGTACAATTACTTCCACATCCAATTACTTTGTTGAGCTGATATTCGGCTGACCCACATTTGAAACATTTTGCGATAGTGCCGCCTACGCATATGAGCGACATGTCGATATTGGCGAATCGGTGATTTCAATACGACGACGTGCAGCCAGCCGAGTATATGCTAATATGTGCCGCGGGCGAGCGCGCCAGGGCGCGTCGCACTATGTATGTACCATGTCCACATGCTATGCTATTACCATTTTATTAGTTGCTTAGCTGCCCTCACTACACTTGACGGAATTTCACTAAGTATGTAGGTCGTCATACGGTCAATCGTTACCAGCATATGATTCTGCCTAACTTTATCAAAGGTTTATTCATTTTGCTGTCGGTTTTGAAGAAGATCAACAACTTAATTGAGCTTTTTTGAGAACAGTTAAGTTGTTACGTCCAATGGTATTTGCCAGTAATTAGGTATATATAATAATATCGAAGGTCAAAACCATTTTATGAAAACATAATAATATCTTGTCCACCGTCATAGCGGCATGCTACGTTATAACTTCCTCAATTCTAGTTAAATGTAAAGGTTTATAACGTAGGGGTATGTAATTACGTGGATGTTCATTGTATCCTAAGTCAGCGTGGTGTTTTTGTGTTTATTTAGCGTGTTCCCGAGAATCCCACGCGCGCTGTGGAAGTTTTTCTAGGTATGATGCGTGCGCGCAGCACGGAATGCGGCCCACGAGACTGCGCTCTCTCGGACGCATTCAAGGCTCGAAATGTGCTTCATTGCTCTTTAGAAACCGTATATTAAGCGGACTGATGTTTACACTACACACATATCGCAATAAAGAACCGTAGCTTTTGAAAACTGTTACAATTAAATGAGAGAAATGTTGCGTAAAAAAGTTGTAAAAACACAACCGCTAATTATATTCGAGCATGGATCCATTGTCACGGTTACAAGGATCTGATCGTAAAGACCGTTGCGTTTCCCTGGCACGCCGCCGCCCGCGCCGATACACAGTACACACGTACAGAGAGCGGCGTAGCTACGGGCTACGCGCCGTAGATCATAATCGGACGAGTATTTATTGGTGCGCGCTTTCTAAAGCCCTGCGCCTGCGACTGTAAGGCTGAATACTCACGAATGTCAAGTGACACGCGATATTACATCCAATGTATTTTATTGCGACTTCGGATCTTCAACATTATCGGCGTCCAAATGTGAATAAGCCTGAGTGGCAGGTGTTCGTTTGGATTTATTACGAACTTCCTTTTTAGTGAAACGTTCGAAGGCAGTTATTGTTGGACATTACTCATTTACCGACCTTAATTAAAAAGAATCGGCTACCATGGACGGATACAGTCCAAGTGAATTTTATTACTTCTCGTTGAGTAACTTACGAAGACTTTCAAAAGGTCGTGCTGGTCTATTCATTTGAAGAGCTATCATTGCCACGGTGATAGCTGTAGTTATTCACACAAGAAGTCATTTGTAACAATTAATTTTAAAGTAATAGATAATTTTAATGTTGTTTACAACATTAAAATTATATGTATAGGTAGGTATGGTGCGGCTCTTATAACGGAACTTTAAAATTTATTGCTTTCTTTTACTTAACGACTTTCAATCTCTTAAGATTCTACATGTCGACTTTAAACGCAAGAAATCTAAACATTATAAATAAATAGGTAGGTACACATTGTTATTCGTCGAAAATTATCTAAGCCGAATTTAAATTATTTACAGAAAATAGAAATGACACTGACAATGAATGACTTGATAGAAGGATCTGATGGTCACTCGCTGATCAATGTCACAGAGCAGAGGCATCCGTCCACTGTAGTCCTGGTAACAGCCAGTGATGGCAAGATTCTGTAGTAAATGATTTTTATAGTGAGACGATTATAATCTCGATAATTTATTGATTTGATTTCATTAAGCCAAGAGGAAAACCCACAATTAAAAAGTCATTAGTGAAGGCGGGAATGTCCAGCTTGCGACTTATTTGTGACGCGTATGTTATTACCACAACAATTCGTTTGGTACGCACTGACTAAGTAATACGTAATATTACAACTGTTAAAACTCCAGGGCACGATTTAACTAAACAAATCATCGTCAATTTGTATTCATATTTATAACATTAGTACGCAACTAATAATAACCGTATTATTAGCAATCACGGTGTATGTATGAACAATGTTTTTGCGAGTCCATCAAAATGCTGCACCTAACTAATCTTGACACTTGCGTTTTGAACATTTCCGATATTATTCAAAGTGGCATATCGGTTGTACTATAAGCACCAAATGTGTCAAGATTCATTTTTGTTTTTAGTTGAGGTATTATTATTGAGTTTTGAACATTTTTTTTTCATGTTCAAGGACACAATAATTAATGATCGAAGTTCGAAGCTAAAAAAAACACATTTGCATTTAAGCAAATTACAGGATATGACTTAACAAACTTTAGAAATAGTATATTTTGGCCTTTATCTATCGTACCTACCTACCTACCAACTCAAAATTAATGCCAAACAACAAATTTTTAGGTGAGTGTGTGATTGAATATAGCTTAACAAGATATCTTTTGTTGCCGAATAATTCGTAGGTACCATTTACTGTTGTAACTTTGAATTAAACAAATTTAATATTTTAGAAAAAATATCTAGATAATAATCACTGGTCTTAAAATTATAAAATGGCTGCCAAAATGTATGTCAAGTATCTAAACATGTAGGTCGCGGTACAACAGCGCTCGGTGGTCGCTGGGCGGGCCCTGGGGTTGTAGCGCGGTACCTGCCGAGAGCGTGTGAAGTCCGGCGCAGGCAGGGGGTGCACGCACAAAGGAATATTCAAATGCGCTCCTGGACGTGGCTCGCATGAATGTGCATTACCCTATGACCATATTATTTTTAACATGCGAAGATAATGGCTCATCGGGGCGATTCTTAATTTTTTGTCGCTTTCTTATACGCGACCCTTTATTAGGGCTCGCAACGCTTTAGGGTTTTTGTGCAACCGGCGAATGTTGTCATTAAAGCAAAAATAATTAATTAAGTATTTGCTCGCATGGTTTCAACAATATTAAATTCTGAATTGACGCTACATTTTTGTTGACTTCTTCTAAAACCTACTAATAAGTATGTATGTACAAAATGTATCAATAATAAATCATAAGAACCTATGTCAACAAAAATGGCGAAATACCAGCCATAACACCGTATTATGAGTAACGATAATAAGTTTTTTCAGATAAATAAATACGTTAGATGATTAAATTCACTAACACTGATTAATTATCGCTGTTTGCAGTCTCTAACTACGCGTAATTAATTCCCCGGCGTTAGATAAAGTTCAAATGCGGTAAACAACAATAATGAATTAAACAGTGTCCCGTCGTCCGCAACCGGTACTTATGACACTTTACCCTATAATTTGGCAATCAGTGGTGTGCCACTGGCTGCGCCTGCGCTGCTATTGTGCTCCGCGCCACGCTGACATCGGGAGCCTGTAATTTGCGGTTACTTGCAGGTGTTTATTACATTATAGCTGTGACGAGAGATTAAGTGAAACGAATAAACTTCACAGGATACGTCTGTTAGGCTTTCCGAATGTCGTACTACTTCCTTCAAATCGACCACTCACTAATGCGCATAGGGAGTCTGCACGAAAATTTTATTCATAATATTATTACAAGCGGTCGTCCTTATGTGATATGTGAAATTATGAACTTTAATTAAATAATATCATCATGGAATCGTATAATTCCAACTATTAATCAAGTTTATTATACGTGATCATGACAAAGCTCGCATAAGCTTATCTCGCAGAAAAAAGCGTATTAATTTATTCCGTTACTTTATAAGGCCATCTTGCATATAAACAGTGTTCGGTGATATTTCACACGGTGAGCGCTGCACTGACCATTGTCTCCCCTATCATTAAAAAGAAAATTGCGAACCGCGCCATTGTTGAATCTTCAACCCTTTCTTTGCCCTGTGTCCATGAGTGTTACGGGCTACGGACTACGGCGGCCCGAGGTAATATCTCACAGTTTTGACAATCGCCCGATGGGGAGACACTCATTGTTTCGCAGCATCCGAGGGTCCCGCAGTGAATTTATGCTCGCCTGTCATAACAGAATGAATTTACGCATTGTGAATCAATACAGTGATTTCATCAATAGACAGCCTTTGTTTCTGGGTGTCGAGCTTACGTAATGTATTAGGATATGTCAGCAAACAGTAATGTGTAAGTGGATACTTTTAGCTGAGACAATGGCCACTCATTTATATTGTGCCAATATATGATAAAAAAAACCCGGTCAGCTATAAAAGCTTGATGTCGACGCGACGCCTCTATCTCTATGCAGATTCGAATAAGGATTTGCATGAAAAGAAGTTAAAATAGTAATGTTAGATTATCTAAAAATAAACGATTTTAATAATGTATTTATAGTGTTATATACCAATGTAGGGAAAAGATCAAACATACATTGGTTGGACAAAGTACCTATGTGACAATAAGAGTTTGCGAGCCGTAACAAAAAAAAAAAACCTTTCAACTGTATTGGAAGATAGACAAATCAGTCAAGGATTGTTATAAAAGATGGAATCCATTATTATTAATTGGGTTGAATTAGAAATTATTGCAGTAATTTCCTGATTGTACGTATAAAATTACATACGCACCGATTTGATGGCAGTGCGACCCAATGATTTCGGTGAATAAATTATATACGCAGAACATATAATTTATTGGACATAGGGTTACTGTAAAATGTATAGATGCAATTTATTGCGTGTGTACGTAAAGTTCGCCTCTCAGCAATTCTTGTTTACACTCAATACTGTAATTTCATAATTCAAGCGTTTAAATGCATAGCTTTTCGTGAGCGTTCGCAAAAAAGCGCAGAGGCTCGCTGGAACGGCGATTACGGCCCTTAAAATAACATCGTACGTTTAAGTTAATGACAGACACACCGACAAAATGCACTTATAATTGCTTTTACAAAGAGTTTTGGTGAAAAATTATCATGTATATGGTATTACGACGAGGTTCTCCCACGGGATGGAGAGGAAGCACTTTGTTCTCCTACGCACGGAAGGTAGGCACAGGAACCTACTCTACATGCATTACAATGTAATTAATATTGTATGGGATTAGTTTGAGGCGAAGCATACTAGGTGGAGGTTGTTTGTGTTGAAATAATGTATCGGATTTACAAATTCCAATCGTGCACAAGTACTAATATTAATTAATTTATTTACACTGCATTAATAAATAAACATTTATATATACATATATATATATATATATATATATATATATATTTGTTATGAGCCAAGGGCGCCGTCCGTTTTGCCACATTAAATACCAATGTGACACTCGGCCCGTATACTCACTAGAGTTGTAGTCACGAGAAATATCGATTAGAGCCTTTAATGAATCTTAAAACATGCGTTACCATTACAAATTAATTATGTTTGTGATTATAATTACCAACTACTGTATAATAAATATTTAAATTTTGTATTAATATTAATAGATCACAAGTTATTAGAAATGTCTTGAGGGAAATAATGGTTTACACTACTTCATTGAATTCACTTCTTTTCAAGAGTTACCAGTTTTCATTGTCATTGTTAAATGTCATGTTTAAATAAATCAACTTGGATTAAAAGGAAAAGCTTGTACTCTTTCAGCATTAGTATTTTATTTCAATTGTAGTTAAGCTTAAATAAGGTGGCGTTGAGGGAGATGTAAGAGAGAGAAGTACTTAATTGTATTGTGGTTGTTCTGCAATACTAAATGAAAAGCATAGTATTATTTTATTCATTTTAATTTTAGCTATTTAATTATTCATTGACCATTCAGCCTTTATGACCTAACATTAAATTGTATCCGGAAGTAGATTACCAATACAAAATCCAATATGAGATCAAATCAGAATAGTAAGTTGGGATTGAAGAACGTATGACTAGTGTTTGAATCAGATCCTTCAACACTTTTATTTTGAACTTTTATCAGTTTAATACACCTAAAATAGCCTGCCAGATTGAATGCTATATGTTCAGACGTCAGAGTGAAACATAATTTTCTATTAACAAAAGGTAAATTCATTACGAAGAACAACTATAATTAATTAAGCGAATCATTAGAATGCTGATAGCTACACATACAGGTGTCGATAAATAAAACTAAAAAATTAGCCATTATACAATGTGAGAGACAGAGAACGGAGATTTATAATGTTTGGAGCATTGCTTATGCAATTAGCGGCTCTGAATCGTGGACATACATCAGTAACAGAAGCTGTAGGTAGTGGCCCCGGCGATAAATTCCCGCAACTAGTCGGTGGTTACTAGCCAATAATCGACGTTGCATATTTGCATAATTGTGCCCGCTAAGTGTCTGTATCTACATAAAATTGCGTCTTTTTCATGACTCCTCTATATTTAACCAAGATGAAAATCGCTCCGATCAAAATATTTCCTCTGAACCTCAAGCCTCTTAATTAATATTTATTTTGAATAAATTTCGACGCCGATCTTTTTTTATAATGAAGGAATGATTTTGATGATATCATTAGTCATTATAAAACGTATTATTATGTTCAATGTGTATCATAAACCTTAAACTTTATGAAGTATTTCTGTGAATATCAAATAACTGATAGGAATCTAATTAATTATTACGTATTTCCATTTGATACTTACTGAGTGTTATGCGAGCGGCGCTGGCTTCTCTAATAGCTGCTCTTATTGCTTCCATTGAAATGGGAATGACAAACTAATTAGATTGTCGGAAGTTTGTAATAACCTTAAATCGTTATTAATAAACTAGAACATTGGTATAAAGCTAAAGGGCTTCGGGTATAAACTTTTATGCTAATATGTTTCGCGTTTTCATTCCACACGCATATTGATTACATTGGTGTAAGCAGGGTGCGGATAAACATTTATCAGTTTATTATAACCTGAATTGAGATGTTTATTATGTAGAGTGAAGGTGAATTAACAAACTCTTCGAATGTAACTGTTTGATTGATGAGGATAACAAAAAAAAATCATTAAAGTATAAACGTTTGAAAAGTGGCAGTTTACGTCTATATGTATAGTGCAAAGATAATTATGCGGCACTATTGGTAATAGATTATGTGTTCAATGACATCATGAATTCATGACACGACATGCGGTAAACGAGAACGGAAGATAGAAAAAAAAGTGTAACAGAAAACAATTTTATTACAGAGACATTTCCGTTCGGCTCGATCGGAGATAATTTTTAATCTTGAGACCTGAACACAGCTAATCTAATTAGATTCCAACTAGTGGAACTGGTCGATAAAAACGGTTATGAAGTTGGAATAGACGCCGCTACCGAGCGACAATTATGTGTGGATATCTGATTGCAAGTGAACACAGCTTTAATTATTCGATACTAAAACAAGCTCACAGAAATACCGCTTATTACGTCTAGTTAGAGGCAATTGTTGATTTGTTCAGTTAATAAAAGCAGCAAAATGACCATACAATATGTTTTTATATGTACTTAAACAGTACTTATTTAGAAATAAAACTAGAACGTACGTTTTTTATTAAGCTTATCGCATTAAAGTAAAAATAAACGAAAACAATAATTAAACATAGGTACACCACAACAGCGCTTAGTACAAATTCCTCGCTTCACGTGTTTTTGGTGTGACTGTGACGTCCAAGATTGTTAAGAGGCATTGCAACGAGGTATTTGTTAAATGTTTACGCGGCTCCGGTAATGGATACAGTCACTAGGTACTTGGATACTAGCACCAATGTCCGACTGCGCTTGTACTACACTAATGATAAATGATTCCGGGGATTGCGTTTCCTTAAGCACCTTTTGCATTTAGGTTCACTTCAAGGCTTTCGAGAACAGACATAATTCTCTTGTCGCCATTAGTTTAACTAATAACTGTTACAAACACAAGTAAACATACTTGTAAATAGACTTCACTAATGGTCCTGAGTTTTGCGCAGGTTCTTATTATTGATAATACACAGTTTGAAGTTTATTTTTTGTAGTGGTGTCGTTATTTGAAGACCTATATTTATCTGTCTTTGGAGCACACGTAATTCTTCTGAACCTAATTACACTCCATGTAATTTGTGTTGGCATAATTGCATTGTGAAATGGTATGATAGTGTAGTAGTGCGTCGCGCGGTCGCGCCCGGGGGCGACTCGGACGGATAACGGAGCGGGCCGTGAGGCTGATTTATCGTGGACATCCACCGAACCTATCCGATTTGCATTTAGATAGCGCTGCGCTGAGGCGCGGGCGGCGGGCAGCGGGCGGGGCCGGCCGACCCAACATGCCGTTTTACTCTATCGCACGTAAATTAACTATAAAATTATCTTTCTGCAAAAAAACGACAACGGCTATTCATACCACTAATAAGATTTAAACGTACTCCGTGGATGGTCTATCATCAAGCTTCGTACCTTTAATAGCGCAGTTAATGATGTTAAAATTTCCTTAGAAAGTTGATCAAACCAAATGGGATAGACGTCTTCCCGAGTATTGTAGAATGTCATCTTTGTATACGATACAAAATCATGACTTAGGTTATGTTAAATAAAGTAAATTGTTAACCAAATTACGTTTGGATTCATGGTTTTAGTTTATCACCATTATCCTGTAGTGTAATTACAGTAAGCTGTCACATTCCTCGAGGGCCGTTACGTGGTGGTGGCGGAAGACTGCCGATGACGGCGCTAGGTTATCCAGACCGCTCGTAAATTATCTGCCTCCGCAATTAGTAGGCGCCGATTTGGCGCATTATAAGTTTCCTTCACCAACACGCAAATGTACACTATATTGAATGGTCCAAGCTTTATCATAGTTTTCTAAGTATGCATGATCCGAGTTCATCTACATAATACACCAGAGCTTATACAGGCTACACATGGTATAGCTTCTAGATTAGACAAAGTGGTTTCTTAATAGAGCTTTTAATCTTTTATAAAATAAAAAAAATAAGTACAACGTCAAAGCATTTTATTTCGGCGTATCTTTCATCATTACAAAAATAAAAGTAAGAATTTACGTTTATAGAATAGAATAGACTATACTTTATTGTACACCAAAATTGATACAGAACGGTTTTACAAAAATTGTTAATTTTATGGTTACAATGACGGTCTTATCGCTGATAGCGATCTCTTCCAGACAACCTTTGGATGGACTGTACGAACATGAAATAGAAAAAAAGGGGGGGTAGTCAGTGGTGTACTGCAATTAATATACAAAATGTATCTAGCTGAGTGCACCTATATTGATTTCAAAATCTGCACGTCAGTAACCAATAATCGCTTTTAAGGGCAAAGCCTCCTTAAAACGTTATTTTCAATCATCCACTGGCACTTACGCCCCGGTTTAAAAATTCACCCTGTATAGTACATAGTACATTCATCAAATAAAAATTCTTGGAAGTTGGAGCTTTCATAAAAATGATACCAAGTGTAGGTATGTAATGATATAATTATCGCTTGCAACTAATATGGAATACAAAGTTTGAATTCAATTACATACTTACATTACCTATCTAAAAAAACATGTGTAAACTAGCCGGTTAGCTATGAAACGCTAAACATACTAATATACTCACACTTATTTCGAATTTGCACGCTTCTTTATGAAATGCAAATCGTATTTTATACAGACGTACGTATTCATCGAAACTCAGAGTATAAAATATGGTGTCAGTGGACGTTGCTAAATGTTTAACAAAATGGAAATCGCAATTCAGACGGCTCTCATGTGTGGCGCGCGGCTTATTGCAAATTTTCTTCGTGAGAGCATTTAATCTTTCCGTCAAACAGATGTTATCCATTGCAACAAACCCAACCACTCTGAGGCGTAAAAGGAAGAAGCACACGCCCCTAATTGCGATATATCCCCGAGTATCTCCTACAATATGTAAATAGGCGTTGGAGGTAATTAAAAGCTTATCTCGCGCCCTGCCATCGCGGCCTCGCTGATTGCTTCGTAAAATGATTGACATGCTATTTTAACAGTGTACCGATAATGAAAACGTTCCTGCGCAGTTTAATTCATACTTTATTTATTGTTGACAATTATTATTTGCACAGGATAATTGATCGCGTTCTCACAATTGTCAGCCTCCTGACGAGTTGTTTGCGATTTTTTAAAAGCTGCGTAGCCGCGAGGCGCCTGCCCGGCCGCGTCGCCTGCCCGCCTGCGCGCCTCGCCGGTGTGTGCGCACCGCCACTTACTACGACCACATTACTTTTTATTATTTGTGTCACTTTTTTCGTACAAAAATTCCAGATAAATTATCTTAATACGACAAATATTTACATTCGTTTTACAAAGCTTATTGACTTGTCTATCTGAGGGTACAGGCATTTCTTAATCGTTTTGAAGAATATTTTTTAGGCAGTGGTTAGAACGGTTTTACGTATTAACTGCTAAATGAAGGTGTTTACTTAGCGGTCCGGATGATCACTCCGAGCGAGCTAAGAATGGAATTTGTAAATAGCTTTAAGTGTCTGGCTGGTAGGTAGTATAGTAAGACATCAATAGTTATCGTGTTGTATCTGTTAGAGCTGACTAATAGTTGCTCAATTCTCGAGGGCCTTAATAACCTCGCCAGTTCATCTTAGTAAAACAATGCGATAACGAATCTGAATGCATTAAATCAGCATTGCCATATTTCCGTGGGCAGTGTCGCAGAACTTGTAGATCTTTGGGGAATAATGGCTTCGCGGTTTAATTATAGTCGCAGGAGTATAACATAATCGGGCATAAATCACGTTATATAGATACCTGCCAAGTGCCAACCACAACCTGTTTCAATTGGCACGGCACAATGCGCGGCATATTGTGCGACCGCCGCTCCTAATTTATACCTTCATGGTGATTTAACGACAGCAGCCGAATCTATCCAAGAATACGTATCAAAGTTTTTACTATTACTGCTTTAAAGAATAAAATTTATTTGTAGTGTCATTTATAGGTTTTTTATTCGTATAGTCCGCATCATGAAATTTATAGATATGGCCTCTTTGTTCAGTTGGTCGTTCGGTGAGTATCACGTTTAGCACACAATCGAGAGCATTAACATTTCCATTGAAACGTGCAGACTTTAATCAGCTGATACGAGTCGCTCAGCCCAAACATGACTAACTGACAGAACTGCGCAAGACGCAGCTTCTCAACAGAATATTGTTCTTCATTTGTTCCTCGGGTAATGACACAACCATCCCAACTTATTACTTTACGAAACCATTTAACTTATTATTAGTTTACACAATTTATATTGTTTACAGATTTATACTGGTCGTAGGTCTGATTTATAATAAAGGCTCTACAAGCTATTAAGTAACGCCTTCTCGATGAACATGGACCACACACAGCATTCAAATTAGAAAAGTCAGACAAAACGGAAACGATGCATTTATTTTGGGTTTAGAGAGGAGAGGGCGCCGCGGGCGTTCCTTCACTCTAAGCTCGTAACTCTTCTAATAAGACACTTTACGCGAGCTTAACTAGAGCTTAATGCGTGCAACTTCCATTGTATATATCATTTTGATTTGTAGTGAAACCGAAACATTTGTATGTCCCGCGTCCCGACCGTTAAGACGATTAGAGTCATATTTTTATGTGTCCGTTCGTGGTTAGAAACATTCTCAATTTACTTCTTTTAATTCCGAGATAACATAATAATATTTACGTCGTACACTTTTTAAAACGGGATGTTTATTTATTGTTAAATGGTAGTTAAAGATAATTCGTTTTAAAATGATCGATGATAAGTGCTTGTTCAGTTTTTTGTCGTGTTCGCGCGGTGAAATAATTGCGAGCATATTCTTATGCATCGCAGACAGGCGCAGGCGCAGGCGGCCTTCAATACCGTCTCTATTTCCGCACTTCCCCTCACTGTTAAATGGCACAAATTGTCATTAACATGCATGCCGTATGTAATGTTCATTGTTTTGTTTTTTATTTAAACGAATGGTGTGAGTTCAGGGTTTGTAATTTAGGTTATACACGGATCTTTTTTATTGATAAATAAAAAAAGGTTTTTCTTCTTTTACTTTTTTTTCTTCTCATAAAGGTGTGTCTTAGAACTATTCTAAGATATAAATTTATTTTAGGAGACACTTCACTGCAAAATATGCAAACTTTGAAAAGTGATGTCTATTTTTCAATTACAACAATTATTCGCCTTTGTAAATAAAGTGCGTATTGATAGTGATGTCTGTGACGGCTTCACGCGACCGGCGACTGCGACCGGCGACCGCGCGACCGAGCACGCACAATACAAAGAACACTTCTTATAATCGCGAGTTAACGTCGCATTCAACCGCCGCGTCAACTTACTGAGAGTTGTCACTCAACGGTCACTCAACGGTTTTAAAAAGAATTGTGAATCACAATTTCATGCACTCTGAATTAAATTTTATTTCCTGCCAATGTCAAATTTTAAATGAAATGTGACTATAAAAGACGTGAATACGGTCAACCATATTTAAAAAGAATTTCAAATTCTTATTTTATTAGTTACGATTGCCGAAATAACGGTCTTAATCTTTGAATAGAATATAAACAATGATATAAACTTGACAATATGATGTATTTTTATGGCATCCGCTAATAAAGAGAGAACCCCAACAAAACGGTATCGATGTGTCAATATCACCCCTTTTATTTATAGTGCTTCGTTAATTTAAATCAGAAATTGAATACGAGCACACCTGATAATAATACATATGTACGGAACCATAGTTATCGAAATTCTAAATGCAAAGACGTATAGCCTATTGTCGCTTGTTTAGTGCCAGTAATTGTAAGCTTCAGCACGTAATTATAGTGCGACGTTACACTTTCAGAGTTGAATGCTGCTAGTTACGCAGACAGGAGACATGACTTATTTAGTGCCCATGTTGCGTTTCCATCTTTAATCTGCGTGGGCGCATATTTCTGAGAAAACATTTCTTGTTGACCGTACATAATGCTGCCAAGAAAACAGAAGTAATAATGTTGGCCATACTTGTACGGTGAAGAACTCCGTAAATGAATCATCGCATATGCGTTCCTCGTCAGGGCGCAAAAAGAGGTTTGTCGAAAATGCTCCTCGTTTAGTTTAGCTCGGCGTGGCTGCGATCGCGCTCGGCGCTCACTGCTCCCTGTACTCATCCCTTATTTATTTATACTGGTATGAAGAATGTACATTTTTTGTGCTGCCATAACAGTGTGCGTCCAGTGCTGCGACAATCCAAGCCAGCGAATTCTTTAATTGACAAAATGCAGCGAAGTTACATTCCAACTCGAATCGTTAGCTTTAATGTGGGAATACAAAATGGATTATTAATGGCACATTTTCACTTTTGCACTAGTACTTAAATCATAAACAATCCTTTCTTAATATCCTTTCTTTCTTTCCTTTCTTTCTTTGGTTAATATTGAATTTAATGTTCCAATTACTTATATAAATCTGTTAAATTGGCAATTAGCAATACAATAATTCGAATTCTAGTTTTGTCAATTTATGTTAATGATACCTTCCTAATAACCGTGAGAAACTCAGAAAATCGTCCAAATGATGTACAGTCACGAGCACCTACATATATGTATACACTTTCCTAAATTTAAAAGCATTTTTCGCGAGAATTAAAGATTGTAACTTGGAGATAGGATCATATAAATAGTAGCTCCAAAATACTATTTTCATAATAACATGAAAATTGAAGCAGAATCGTAGGCTACATAATCACTATTAAAAGTTGCGAAGTGTTTACATATTGGTGCTCATGACTGTAGGTGTAAGTAGTTATTTTTCTTATTGGTTTTAGAAGTTTATTATTCTTGCATTCACTAGATGTACTTACCTAGTAAATAAACTGTAATGTGTAATCAGTCATATAGATTTGTTTATGTGCAGCACTTAATATTGATTGAATACGTTAGCTTCCTACAAGTTTTAAAGAAGCAAGTTTTAATTAAAGAGAGTTGGTCTCAATGTAGGTAGGTGTATACCTGCACACATGATATGTAGTATGTAGGTACTACTTACGATGTAATTTACGGTCTAATGAAAAATAATCGTTTAAATCATCAGTTTCTATCACGTCTCGGTCAGCGCTGGTAATGAGTCGTTAGCGGCGATAGGTACTAGTTTCTCTTATCATCGATGATAAAACATGCGTAGATTTGAGCCGCACCCTGCACTTTCCCTTCAAGGTAGTACTGCACCTGCCGGGTGAGCGAGGTGAAGCCGCGCGGCCAGTTCCGCTCCACGCATGATTCTATATATCTGCTATGCGACTACAACGTTTATGGATATGTATCTACGTGAGTTTATTGCATATGAGATAGGTTAGATAGACCTACATGAAAGTTTGCGTCGTTACACCATGACGGGACTACGCAATTATAATGGCATTTCAGAATTAGGTACCTATGCACTCATAGATCTACTGCGCATATTAGAGAACTACCGAGTACTCCCTTTATCCTAGTTTCTCGGATTTTAATTAAGAGATTAATAATGAAGCTACGAGTGCTGCTCGAGCCGACGGCCGGAGAGGATAAGCTCGGCAGGCGGGCGGCGGGCGGCGGGCTGCGCGGGCGCACGCAACCCTGCGAGACATGCGTGCCGCTACGTTACGACACCTACACCAAATTTTTCCACATGCCCGAGCAGCAGATAAGCGGCGAGCGACGCCAACGTGTTATTTATTAACGAACCGAATGATCGATAGTTGGACGCGTCACCGGACGTGGACGCTGGACGTGGACGAGCGCCGCCTTTCGAAACTCGCCGCTGCCGACTGATCGTTTCGAACGCTGTACACCTCCGATAAATCCATCCCGCAATGTCTCCGACTCGACCGAGCACGAAATTCATATTCTTTGATACAAGTTCATAGTGGAGCTTTCACTCAGGCGTGAATCTCGGCGGGTCTTCAGAAATATGTCATGTTATTTGGAGTGAATGATCAGTCCTGGCAAGATATTAGGAGTTGCTTTTGTTTTAATTGAAAACGTAATATTAAGCCACATCAAGATATTCCTTTACCATCAAGTATTTTGAAAGATGTCAAAGACGAGTCGTGCGTGTAGCGTCCATGTCGAATGCATTGTTTGTGTTACCAAGTCTTCTCCAACCCTTTGCCAAAGTCATCCGTTCCGCTCTAGCATAGGTCTCGTCGTCGTGACAGCTGTGCGCGATACTTTCTAATCGCTCCATTCAATAGTCAACCAAACAAATACACAAGGAGTAGGCAACTTGCGAAACATTAAATGGCTCGAACAATCGACAGCCAGAAAAGAGTAATCAATTAATTATTTATAGAGGTGCCAGTCAAGCGAAGCTTTGTCAAAGTGGTTGCACAACGCCTTGCTCCGAATACTGCCAGAAAGTAGACGATCGAATGAGCTTTAATGTAAACAAGCTCGTGTGTTTACATGTATCGATTCGAGGCAAACTTGATAGGAAACGATCGGAAATTCGAGGTTCGGCTGCACAGGGCAGGTTAGACCAGTCCCGGTGGCCTCGCAAGGACCCCAGCAAACCTGTTAGATTCGTTGCACGATTTTTACGTGCGCACCTACCGGAATCTCATTCACGTGGTGCAGCCGCGCGCTCCCCCCGCCCCCCTGCGCCTCCGCCTGCCAGTTAACTCGTCAAATGACTCACGCTTCGGCTGGTTAAATGCCAGAAGCTGGCTTTTCCAGTTCTCTGATCCAATTCGCCACATTCTATTCTTACTTGACACTAACGCGACATTCTGTAGTCTGTAGCCTGGGTTAATTCATTGATTAGATAATGATGCGAGGTAACACGATAATGACTTGTTCAAGAGTTCTTGAGCTCCATTATTGGAGTACCCTGAATTACCTTATTTCATACAAAATTAGTACAGCTATCAATTGTAAGAGTACAAACTATTTCATCTGGAATATTGAATATATATAACTAACAATGTTCTCTTTTTTGACCGGATAGTTAAAACTGGCAACTTGGTTTAGTTTATGGGAGAATCCGGGTATCTTGCGTATCGTAGTTGTCTATATAGCGACCGTTCTGTCACAGGCAAGTGGGATCGTATAAGTATGTCACATTTCACACAACAAATGCCAAGATGTATTAACACACCAGGAACAGGAATCAGGTAGAACTACGATCCGGTCAAACCCGTCCGACGCGTGCTTCCAACATTTTTTATTTATTTGTCTGCATCGTCGGATACCGCTGGGCGTGACGTCAGACGACCTAAACTGGTTAGCGAGGGAGCAGGGATTTGCCTCGTATCCTTCCGGTTCTGCGAGTGGTTCAGACCTGTTCTACATCAGGTTGCGCCAGCAGGCGACCCAGCCGCGGTCGCGTGACGTATGAGTACTACGGCGAACTTGCATAAAGTCACCCGAATTAGACAACGCCCCTGCGTGTGTCCGAAGCCCGTTCCGATAACTAGTCACTTCACTCTCGCACCCGACACCAGCAGCGCTGACTCATGCTCTGTGTGCGCAACAATTAGCAAACGTAGCGTCACAATATGCGTTGACCGCGCTGGTACCATCAAAGGTCAGTATCCGTACCAAAATGGTCACGCCTAATAACTGGTTCGTAAGTTGTAGTCGTCTCATTCGTAAAACCACAGTGGTTTTGTATACCAGTATTTTACGCTATGTTTACTCGATTTACTCTATACTACTGAATGAATGAAGCATTAATAATTGTGGAGCGATAAGTTTAGCGAAGAATGTTGTATTCTAGTTGATGTGTTTTTTGGACAATTAAATGAAGTTGTTTTATTGTTGCAGAAGACGCAAAGAGGTGATGGAGGTGAGCGGCGAGTCGTGGCGCGCGTACTACTCGAGCGCGGAGCACCCGCTGAGCGCCACGTCGGCGGTGCTGGGCACCGTGGCGGACGACGGCCAGGGCCAGCCCATCGAGTACTACAAGCTGCCGCCGCTCGCGCAGGACACGCACCTCAGCCTGCACAAGGATGCCAAACTTGTTGATGTCTGGCCGTGAGTCTTACACACCATGTCTTCCTCATAGTGAACCTTGCAAACAGGCAACACAACTCATTACTCACCGTTTTATTAATTGGCTCTAGAGTGTTAATACATTATCATTTAACTGTTACTTAGAAATATATGACCGTTCTAACAGTTAGGCATGTCATATTATATGTGAAATATGACTGTACCAAACATTAATATTTATTATAAACACAGAGTTAAATACTAAAATAAGTATTCTTCTAAACACAAATACATCGAACGTAATTAATTACTCATAAAGCACTAGCAGATACAGCAAGAATACATAGACAGATAATCGAATATGCAAATCCAATTCCAAATATCGATACCTAACAATCAAGTGGAATCAGAAGATGATCGCGGAAAATCAATCGTCGATTCTCACGGCCGTACATCAAATTGAACGTTCGTGTATCGGAGCAATTATCATTATAATCGCCGAATTTCGTGGCGCGGTGAATACAGAATGAATTCGCGTAAAATTTATATGTAAACTATGATAATATGCAATCTTTGTGTAGTGGAGTTTTTGTGCACGTTGATAGGCAGGCGGGCCCGGGGGTTGTGTGTGTTGCTGAGTCTCACGGACGAGTACACTGAGACAAGACGCCGCGTGGCTTCCGGCCCCACCGAAAGGTGTAAGAATAACAAATAGTAAAAATGTTAATGTTCCACTCAATAAATCATGAGCGCTCATTTGAATACCTATGGCGGGATTAACGAAATAGCAGTTCGCAGCTCGCGAATCCCCGCGCACCCCGACCTGCCTGCGTATATCATTCCGAAATTAACATATTTTTGCTATTTGACTTCTTTCTGCAAAATAAACATGTGTTTTTAGAATAAATATTGGGATTAGCTGAAAAATTATGACTGGTGAGATCGTTTCCTATTAATTAATTATTTAAAAACTACAAAAGACTCTTCAAAATAAATAAATAAGTCATAGGTACATACGTTACTTAAAAAATCGCTGTAATTATATTGAAAAAATACCAGAGAACTTTTGAACAGAACAGACACACATTTTTCGAAATCTTCTAAATAATTATGAATACAGTCGGTGCATTCAACGAATTCCCATAGAAACGCGACCCCGATCAAATTATACTCGCTCTTTGAAAGAGGTTGTTAACAGCATCCCTTGAATAGCGACGCAAAAATGAGCAAACGCCGTGTCACATTCTTAATACAAGGAGTGCATAATGTTAACTTGACCCTATGCAGGCCATTTAAGCTTTTATGAATGTTTTATTATGTTCCATAAACACTACTTATAAAGGAAACAAGTTTTGAATCCGTGAAAATGTTAATTTCTGAATTAAATTTTGCTGTCAACAAAAACTACATTTAATATTGAATAATGTGAATAACTGGTATGTGTGGAAGCTGGCGTCGTGTTATGTAGGTTGTTCACATAAGAATAGAGAACTGTCGAAGTGGTAAAAGCCTCCCACGTGTCAGCAGACACCGCACACGACGGCGCGGCCGAGGGTCTGCGCGGGCGCTGCGGCTGCTGCCGGGGCGGCCGGGGCTGCGCTCCAGAATGTGACACTTGGCTCCATTCTGCCCGTCATGCTCGTCACTGTTTACGGGAGTGCATAAATACAAATAATGACAATAGACGGATGTGGCTGGAAGCGGCTCACATTGACAAGGACGCCCAGGACTTGTCGCGACTCATTGTCGGCACGCGGCCCACGCGCCGGTTCAACGCGCGCCGCTATTGCTCATTCATACATTCAAAATTATAACGAATGCTCTCAGTCGCCCGCACCCATACGCGCGTTCTGTGTCTCCGAATGCGTTTGTATGCTAATAGTTCAGCGCCAGTGCATCGTCAGGTTTGAAGCACACTATTTGTTGTCTAAATCGCTCGTATTATTTGAATTGAATGCTCGATAGATGTAGAAATGAACTAGTTCCGTCTGTATTCCTTCGAGATCCGTTGACGTAGGCGTGAAAGCGTTTCGTAAACGCATTGCGTAGTGCGCGGGCGCAGCTAGCCGCGCGCTAAGCTCAGGACTACGCGGATGTTACGGGTATTAAATGGAAACGGCGGCTATAACCATTAATAGTTGTCGGAGTCTGTCGAATGCTAACGCTAAGATTAGCATAGAAACGCGCGGCGGGATGCCTCTAGGGAGGGCCTCGCCCTCTTGACCCTGTCACTGTTCGCACTTGCTGTAGTAACGGGAAGTCGGTTTCTCCACACTAATGTACCTAACTTATTTTACGAGCTAATGATAGAAATTACCTACGTATTTAATTACTATGTACTTAAGTAAGCAGCAAATATTTAGAAATACAATTTTAAATACTTAGCATTAGTACTTTAGGTATATTCAACTTCAATTTGTATTAGGTTCTGAAATTTAGGGCAAAAAATAAAATTTATCTATATGCTAAATCTTCTAATCAAAGTGAATAGTATAATTTAGCGAGCGGAGCAGCGGGCTGAGCACATGTGTCGTCAATGTCGCGGTGGTTTAACAAAAACTCAGGGAGTTGGAACCGTGTGACCCATTTAGGACTAGAACCGGTTTCCTCTTGAAGATACGTCGTTATTGTTAAAGACACAGTAGTTAATACCATTCAATTCCCTTGGATATAACGGACCCTCTTATGAGGATAATGCATAAAAAGATGGTAACATCGTTATGTCCCTGACGGTGCCGGTCACCACGTAGCGAAAATCAAAACGGGGTTTGACCATTCTTTCTTGACCATTCTTTATCATGCGAATATATTCACACCAGCTGCGCGAAGAAGTCGTTACAGAGTTGAATGCCAAATGTCCAGCCCTTGTTTATTATTAAAAAGTTTGTCGGCATAGATACCTACTTACTTAATAACGATTAAGGGAATAGTTTACCGGGTAATTAATGGCCAGAGACAGTTAAGTGTAATCGAACGCCCGATTTAATGACTTCGACAAATGGCGAAATCGTTTTCAATTAAATTTTTTGATAATGTATTAGTTCCGTGAGAAAAGTAGCAATAAACCTACATTTAACCGAATGATATATTCAAATAGAATGAAATTACGTCGGTCGCATCCGCTGCAAGCGCCTCCTTCATCTCGTTTATCGTTCGGTAGATTGTAATCTATTCGTCAAACGATGGATAAACTGTCGCCGCTTCAGATTTTGATATAGATAGAGCCCGCTGCGCATATGTTAGCTTATTAAGTTATTATCAAAGGTTCAGTGGAATTACATGAGAGTTTTCAGCATTAATGTCTAAGATAACGACTGTACCATATTTGGAATATTCTATGGAGCAAGAATATTGTAGAGCAATAAATATACCATCTTAAAGATATAAATAAAAGTCAATTACCCGAGTGAAAACCACGGAAATGTTTCTATAAAAACCAAATTCCAAGACTTTTTTAAAAATCGTATAGATCAAAAATGAAAAAAATATTAATGGCGTCCTTTGTATACCCTAAGAGGTATTTCGATAAACGCATTGAATGCATGAGCGGCGCGAGGACCCCTGCTCACTGCACCCTTAGCATCGTAATGTCGAGATCTCATCATGTGTGAAAGGGTGTTAAGTAAACATTGCAAATAATTATAATGGCAATTGCATCGAGCGACGAACCGATTGCGCTTTGATAAGAAAATTTATATTTGCATGTAAAATGTAGCACACAGCTAGAGATGGTGGATGGTGATCATTCTTACCTTTTATTACCGTTACTGTTATGTTAATCGCTAGCAACATGACACTGATATCAGATTAACAGTTTGGGAAATCTATTCCGCTACCTGATAGACTTTGAGAAATATACGCAGCGATAACGATAGGGGAACTTGGGAAGATTATTTCTCTAACATTATGTTTATAAAATGTTTATTTTTAAAACTGTCTTCGGTTTATAAAATATTATAAGTAAATGTCTCATGAAAATGTGAAGAACACGGTAAGAAAAGAACTCATAGCAGTAATAATTTGCATAGATTAACAAACCAGCTTTGAAGTATAAAAAAAAACTCTTTTTGATTAGCCTCCGAAATGTATGATGTTGGAAAAATCACATACAGGAATTCGGTGAATTTTTCTTGTCAGCCTATGTTTTCTTTTAATCATGTTAGAAAGTTGGTGTTTTAGAAGTTTTTAAGAACTCAGATATTCTGCAATAGTAGATATTATGATTCATGAGTTGTTCATGAGAGTTAATTGAAAATTTGTCAAAACCAAAATATATACTTATCTCTGTTGGTTTTTTTATTAAGTTTTTTAATTTTTTATGCAAATATCAGATCAGCGAGACTTTCGTAAGCGTCGTAGCGGTACTCGATAGTGGCACCCACTGAGCCCGAAGCGTCAGCTGTCAACGAGGCGCGCTTTGTCCCGTTTGTACAAGCGTCAACAATGAGCGACAAGCAAACACCGTATTGTGCTCCACGCATATGAATAACGATATATACGCGATGCCGCTGGCATACCAACCTCGGATTAATACCAATAATTCAATTTGCATGCCTCCCAAAAAAAGTTGGCGGGATAACACTTCACAACATTAAAATTCAAAATATGACAGAGCTACAACTCAGTTTGTTTCTCTTGAAATTACAAATTCGTTTCACTTTTCGCATGTCGCGTTGTTAGTTACTCGCACTGCGGAAATTTGGCGATACCTACGTACAGAAATATTTTATACGGCTGAGCTTTATCTTATCGAATGAGCGATTTCACACTCATCGCGTTTCTCTTACAAATCGCGTGCATAAATCGTTAAGAATGAGCAAAGCGAGAATTGCAATCGGACACGGGCGAGGAGCGTCCGGGGCTCTGCGGCTCGGCGGCTCGGCTCGCGGGAGGTCGCGCGTCCCGACCAATTCGGACGCATGAAATAGTGCCGCGAGACTCTCTTATCTAAAATAAACATCTGAGCGCCGGTGAAACATGTCTTCAATTATCATAAATCGGCGCGCACTGACAACGACCGACGAAAGCCGCGCCCCGCGCCGCCGCGCTCGCGAGGTGCGCGCTTACATACTAACAAATCAAAACGCTCCCATGTAAATGAACTTGCAAATGCTATTACATGTAAACCGTCCTACTTGTGACGTTTATGGTAAATATGTGATTGTTTCATATTTATGGTGACGTCCTGTTTTCACTTTGTTTGCTCCGTACTTATTAAGTGACACACAAATATTAACCTAACGTTTTTCAGGTGACCGTTAGGTACCCGTTTCTTAGCAAGTCTATCCCAAAACACTCAATTGAGTAGAATCATGACGACAATACTGTTAAACTGTGTGTTTTTTCATTGGTCCAATAAAATAGTAGAAAAACTTCATATAAAACTTGTGCTACTATATGTATTCGACAAATATTGTAGGTGGGTACTGCATTTTTTGTGCATTTAGTGGAACCTAGGGTGACTTCACTAAAACGGTGACATTCCAGCTTGTTTATAGTGTGGCCACATTACTAATGGGATCTAATCGGCTACCATTGCTCATTTTAATTCTTGTGGTAAAATCTTGATAATCCACCACAAAAAAAACCTATTAAAATAAATAAATAAACTTTACTGAACCAAACATTATACACTAAGATAAAACCACGATCATGCGCCAACATGCCATGTTGTAGTTAATAAACTTTCACAGAAATCATTAGGAATTATGGTGCTACGGAGTTCTACGAAATTCGTAGCACTCCGTAGAACGTTTGTAATTCAGGCGCTTTAATTAATCGCTTTTTTTTTACAAATTATCAGTTAGCGCCTAATTTAAAGAACAAATTGTAAAAACTAATTAAGGCAGATGGGGACTAGTGACATAACTTAGGGTGTAACTTAGCTGGGCGTAGCGTTCGGCCCATTTACAGTTTGCTACGAAATTTTGGTTACCAACAAAAAAATGAATATTCTATTCTATTCAACTTTGACGATATAGGTTACATGTGTAGTAAGCGTATGTATGCTAAGAGAGAAAATGTTGATAATATATTGGAGTTGCATGTGACGCTAGAAAAACATGACGTAGGTATCAATTAAAATTAAATGATTTCCATTAAAAACTAAAACTTCCGTTAATTATTGTTGTGATTTTTGAAATATAAAACATATAACGAAACGTGTGCAGTATCTAGTAATAATTTTTCGCACTTCTATTGTTGTGGCAGCCATTACATTCGCGTTCGTATGTTATGAGACAGTTCCGATCCTAACTCATAGATGGCAGCACCGTGATGACTTCAGGTAAATAATAGACCACTATTCTTTAATGACACTACTAGTATTACATGATCAGTATTCTATGATGTACGATAAATTCTAGAAAAGAAATAAAATTACTTTTATGAGTAGTTGTAATCTTTAAACATATATTATAGAAAAACAAATACTTTGAAAAAGCTGAAATTTGTCAAGTAGTATAATTAAAAGAAATATGGAATAGTGTAATTGATTTATTAAAAAATTGCAACGCACCAACAATAGTATCGATTAACCAAACTGATTGTTTATTAACAAAACAAACTTTGTATTCTTTTCGTTAAAAATCTATCAGTTTGTTTTCATATTCAAATTGTTTAATAAAATAAACTAAATTGTTACATTTAATTATTTACTACAAATTAAGTTTAACTAAATGTAGTAGTGATAAAGTGTCAAGAATTGTTAACAATTTTAAATTATGCTGTTTGAAAGTAGGCTTCTATCTTAAAATACCTTATTAGGAATGAGTAGAGCGTGCCAGATATCTGTAAAATAACTTTATCTAGGATTAGGTAGATATTTATTGAGAAACCTTGCAATCATGTAAATAATATTGCAAACTGCTGCAAGTATGATAATTTTATTTGTATTTTGATTGCTAGGAAAATACCATGTGACAATTTGACAGTGTGTAACACCTAGAGCGAGAATGATAGTATGACGAGTTCGCGCGCGCATTGCGAGGTCGGGCGGACTCGCAGCGGCGCGCGCGCACGTCGCCAATCACGCCTGTCTCCCCTCCGCAGGGCCGGCGCCGCGCTGAAGGCGGCCAATGGCGCGCACGGGGCGGAGCTGGCGGAGCTGTCGGGGCTGCTGCACGCGGGGCTCGTGAAGCGCGAGCCCGAGGACCTCAGCCGCAAGGTGGTCGACGAGCCCGAGCACGCGCTCAAGCCGCCGCGACACAAGGTGCGTCACACGTCCGCACGCCGCCGCCGCGCGCGCACGCACTCACACACTTACTGTACCGGTCACTCATGTATTATTTATCGCGCTTGTCGTACGATGCGCCGAGCACCGCGCTCGCGACGCACTAGCCGCGCCCGCCCGCGCCCAGTCCGGCCGGCAGTGCTGCCCGCCCAGTGCATCGCCGACCTCGGCGACTACAAAGGACCATTACACTTTTTCGGGATTACACACATTGATATTCGTGAACGTGATACGACGATCGATCGACATTAGTGTACGTGAAGCTGTGAACTGTGCTTTGACGCGGCATGTACGCGTCGACGTTGCGGAGCGGACAGTTGTCGTGGGAGAGCGCGTGTAACCGGCGCGTGTGTCCGCAGGTGGCGGTGGGCGAGCCCGGTGAAGCGGCCTCGCCGTCGCCGGTGCCATCGCGCGCCTCCTCGGCCGGCTCGCTGCTGCCGGACGCCGCCATGTACGCAGCCCAGATGTTCGCGCCGCCCGGCACCCCCAGCCCCACCCCCTATGGCGACCAGTACTCGCGCCAGCCGGCCACCTTCGCCGGCGAGCCCTACTACAGAGAGTACTTCGTCGGCGAGGGTTACCAGCAAAGGGCTGCTCCTCCTTATGCAGATGCGGAATCTGCATCCGCTTCCGCCTTCAGTGATCGATACGCGACCCCTCGCTATCACAGCAAGAGTGTTATCGCAGCCGCTGGGCTAACAGTGGATCTGCCGTCACCAGATAGCGGCATAGGAGCCGACGCGGTGACTCCTCGAGACCACGCATCCGCCGTTCAGCAGGTCGGTGCACGCTACGGGCGCGGGCGGGCGGGCTTCATACACACACACGACAATAACACTGCACACTGTTGTATCGATGTATTTACAGATCGCTGATCCTATCGTAGGGCTCATTCATGCATTCAGTCACATCCTTAAGATACATGTTGTGAGGAATCACAACATATCTCTTTCGAGCTTCACATTGAACATTATCTTAATACCATAAGGGAGACTTCATCTCTATTTTTCACTTTGAAAATATTTCTAGGTACATTTATACATTTCCATGTAAATATTGATACTGTAACCATGTAGCGTGGAAGTAGCAAACTCCGCCATTTCCTTGAAATGGTCGTTTGCACAATCGCCGAAGCCCACCCGCGCTCTATACCATTGTCCTAGCTTTGTAATAATTACTAATTTATAATAAGTATTTAGATTCCTTACATGACTCAACTATTTCTTTTAATAATAGAACTAAAATGCAACAGAGTAGTGAGAACAGAAAACTTTGTAGAGTTGCATGTAAATGACGTGTTACATTTTGTATGATCCTAGTCCTTTACGACAATATGAGTTATTTACATCAATTTATAGATGAAGGCGTGTACAATATACGTATGTTTTCAATGGTTACACGAACTTATTATCGGAACTTACACCGGTTGCAACAACTTACCCTTCTTATGAGCAATCTCCCATATGAGGTCTTTTGAAAATTGTATAAATAGTTTGCTTTGGAGGAAAAGTTCATGTCTGAAACATATTCTATTTCATCAAATGCTCGATCTACCTAGTTATGTTTGCTAAGGTTCAAAGGAGTTTAAAGAAGTAGATAAACACACTTCGCTAACTAGACTCCATTACCAATATTAGTAGAATCAACAAGTCCTATTAGACTACACGCAGCAGTCAGTAATTGCCTAACAGATACTATAAGTATAATAGTTAAGGCCACTAATTGCAAGTGCGTCGATCTACAGACAATGGAGTCAAGACCTTCAACCAACACAATTGCGAACACCTCGCATTTGACTTGAAATTTATGAGTTTACATATTAAAATAACAAATTGACATGACCGGTAATCTGGTTGAGCTAAGTGGTTTTGAAGGACTTAGCTGTTCCTAGGGCGTGGCGATCACGAGCATTGTAACTACCTACTTACCACCCGATTGATCTAGACTGCACACTGCACATTTGTTATTTTGCCTTTTGTTAACTCGACGCAAAAGAACGACTCGACAGGCACTAAACAAATTAAACTTGACACCTAGCTACTGAACATTGTTCCGAACTTGTCCATCGACTTCAAACATGAATGTTACATTCCTATAGAACTGAATACATTATCTTGATCAAATACTTAATTCCTTATTTGTTATCAGTATCCGGAGCCTAACATTACGCGACATAACTGTAATTAGTTTCAATATTGTGAGCACAGGTAGTCACGATGACGTAATTACAATGATATTTTAATGTGTAACCATTATCATAAATTAGTTACCAATTAGATTTAATTTATGGGAGATTGCGACATTAAATGTTTCTTTACTAAAATCCAGAGCTCGTACCTACCTATTGATATTTAAAAAACAAATGGCATAAAGGTAGAATTCTCAATGATAACAATATTGAATTCGTTCAAAAATAAAATGGAATTTAATAAGCTAATTTTTCCTAAAATTTAGGACTACATTGTCAATCTAATAAGATATGCAAATAAGAATGTGTTAAATGTCATAAAATATGCTGGGTTTCATGTTACGTTGGAAATATTTTTGTAAGCAAAAGTTTGCTACCTATGTGTATTGTATGTTTTTGTTAACGCCGTTGATTACAATGTTTGTTATTGTCCGCGCAGTCGTTCGACTACACGGTGATATGCCAGCAGCCGGGCGTCGGTGAGGACGGGCGAGGGACGCCGTCCGCGCACCACTCGCCTGCGCAGGCGCCGCGCACCCGGCCCTGGCACGACTTCGGCAGGCAAAACGATGCCGACAAGATACAAATCGCCAAACTGTAAGTACTAACTCAATTCTCCATGTTTGGGACTCTGGATCCCGCAATAGATGAGGTGGTGTTGATCTCAGAATGTACTAATGCGATCGAAAATTCACAGGAATGTGCGACCAATTCTCGTATAAAGTAATACAGCATTCATTCATACCCAAGCGCAGCAATGTCATTTTTTATCCACAGTATCGAAAACAGGCTGCCGTTTGATACGAGTTCGATGAATTAGCATTTTATTATTTTTGCCTAAAACGTCTCAAAGATTCTGGGTAAATTACTTATTATGTTAAATCATTCAAAATTAAATATTTATGAGATACTCGTATCTAATTTAGACAGTTACTTTAGTAAGTCCTCAGCCATAGTAACGTTGACAAACAATTTATTAATGAAAATTCTCACAGTTAATTAAGCACTTTATTCTTAAAAGGGAATAAATCTTTATTTAGTAGGTATACATAATGTAATTTATAAAAATTGCAGCCATTAAAAACATAATAATAGAAAAACAAAGTTAACTACAAACATGTTTTCATGGTTTTCAAACAAAATACAAAGAAACAATGTTAAAAAAGGATGTGTGTTTTCTTCAGTGATCTGTTACAAACTGCCCTCGTATATTTACAAACTAACACCAAACAAGACGCGGCCGGTATAAATACGTAACGTAAACAATCAATTCGTTTTGATCAAACCTTTTTTGTAATATTTAAGTAATTTGCTGGTGTGAGTGGTCCCAACGACAATATTGACCGAGCACTTTGCACCTCCCCGCATGACGGTTATAATGTGGCCCTTTCTAGGAAACGTAGGCATTTTGTGGTCACTGCGGACACACACTGAGCGAGACAATGTAACTGCTTCTAAAACTAGACAAACGGTTTAATATGTTCTGGTTTTACATTGTTTGAATTTTTTAACGTTCTTGAAACGGTAATAAATTGACACTGATATCAAGTATTTTAGTGACGAAAACCGCTGAAGCAAAGTAACACAAAGCACATATTTCATTTAGAAAATACCAAAAAGCCCGAAAGTTACTATTGCTGAACATATTTTTGAATAAAATTGGAGCAAGTATTAGTAACAAAAATGTCTTTAATTTATTAGAACAAAAGACATCAACGAGATCTTAATTTATTCAATCTTATTTGTCCCTTCTTATTGAAACTGTAGCGTAAAGCTACTGGAATTATTTTCATTTTCAGTATTTCTTTTTGTAAACTAAGCAACAGCGTAACATCGTCAATGCATATGTTGCTTTGTATTTTTCCTTTTTGTTTGAGTATTTTCTTTCACACACTGCGTGTTTTGTTTGAAAAAAAAACACTCGCGGTTTGCGGTTGTCAGGCCGCCGACACGTCTTGAATTATTATTTAAGTGTAGAAAATTGATAAACAAAATACTTATTATATAATTTAATAACAAAAATGTCTTCAATAAATTGCGGTTTAGCATTGCTTTATAATGCATTAGAGCTTAAAAAATCAGTGAATCTTTTAGATGACGCGAATTAATTTGCACACTATAAATTTTATTCTTTTATTTTAATCTTGTGACATTTAATTAATATAAAAATAGAACTGGTACAAGATAGATTTCTATATTAAACAGTTATCAATTTGCGTAATGCTCAGTATTGATATGATTAGCTGTTTGATTTCTATCTAAAACTGCGCGGACCGCACGCGGTGCGTAGCGGACCGACACGGCTAAGGGTCAAACATGTGTGTTAGTGTGGGAACCTATTATGTGTCTATTACTATTATAATAACGCTGTACAGCAGTTATTTTAAAGAATTACACTCATATGGCAATTCTGTGCTAGTGCTACGCCAAACTAAATTTTGCTACGAGCTTTCGCGTAGAAACTGTATTATGATGAAGAATGATTGATCTGAATGGTTTGTTCAAGTGATGCTGCTGATTTCAGTTGGGAATAGGAACATACACGTGAACATAATTGCATGTGCCTTTTTACTATGAAGGTAGGTAGAAACTACAGAATGTCACGTGCTACGAGCATACATAGTCATCCTTTTGCTTTGTGCTACACCTATTTCGTTATTTAAAATGTGGTACTGAAACACAAGGTATAAATAAGGACATCATCATCATCTGCCTAGCCTTTTCCCAACTATGTTGGGGTCGGCTTCCAGTCTAACCGGATGCAGCTGAATACCAGTATTTTACATGGAGCGACTGCCTATCTGACCTCCACAACCCTGTTAGTACCGGGTAATACGATACCCCTTGGTAAGACTGGTTGTCAGACTTTCGGCTGACTACCTGTAACGACAGTCAAAGATCTACAATTGACAGCCTGAACCAACAGCGTAACGTGCTTTCCGAAGCACGGACGAAACTCGGTATATATGAGTGGTCACCCATCCAACCCAGGCAAGCGCGGCTGAACGTGACGATCGACCAGAGCGGCTGTTATTATTAGCCGCGAGCTCCTCCAACAACAACGTATTCGGACATATGTACATATATTATTAAATCAAGTGTACAATGAGCGCCGGCACCGTCTATATTCATCCATTTCGTTGTTAAGTTGTTACCGGAATAGTTCTTTAAGAGGTGCTAACTCACATTTCGTGATTTTTGAATACAACCAGTAAAAGCAGGTGTGAATTAGTAATTTCCTAACTGACAAGTTAATTTACTTGAAGGGTTCGTCTTAATTATTTTCCTCGAAAACTTACCGAGCCTATGTCGAGACGTGATTTGTTTGAGGGTTTGTTATGTTACTGGTTCAATGGTCTTGAAGTAAACAATGACTAAATTAACAAACATGAATACCTAAGTGGTTTTGTCTTAGTGTAGTTGTGTACCTGTATGTATAAGATTTTTTATTAAATACATATAAATACGCATAGTGTTTGCTGTTCCAGGGCAAATCCAGCTAATCAACATATTCACACATAAATATATGTTAAAAATAAAGGGCTGCAAATTCTTACTGGCAAATGAGAATAGGTACATTTTAAATTAGTGTGGATGTGCTACAAATTTATCAAAGGAAGTACCTATCAGTTAATGTTTTTCGCATTAGTACGTACTCGTATAAAATTGTCGTTTATACAATGACTCAATGAGTAAAAGTTGATACATTTCATTAAGATTATTTAAGTTTAGTTATAATTAAATTGCCTCAAGTGTGCCTAAACATGCCTTAACATCAACTTGTTTGATAAAGGTTTCTCATTTTCATACCTGGAAGCTAGCGCGAGATATAGTCTAGTGAACACAACATGACATTTAATTTGAATTAGACAAACAAGAATAGGAATAAAAATGACAAATATTTTATTTAAATATCTCATTTATTTAAACTGCGATTTCCTTATTATTGAAAGCTATAGTTTAAAGTTACTGGCTTTGTTAAAAGAACACCTCCAATGGTCAACTAAGAGTGCTCGAGGAGATTGTGAGAGCGGTGGTTTCTGAAATATTTCAATAATCTTGCAAAGATCGACACTGTACATGAATTATGTCCAGCACCTTGTTTATGAGTACCGAATGCTGTATTTTACTGTAATATTTTGGTGTAACATTGCGCAACAGTGCACTGTGCAGTCTGGGCACTAGTAGTTAGTTCTGTTACAGAATGGTTTTCTTCCATTTCTAGATCAAGATGTGTTCCCACATAAACTAATAATCGTAGGAGTCAGCGGTTTTACCCAGCTCCAAGGTGTCGCGTAAATTTACCTACCTACTTGTACTGTAAATACTCGAAGTAGTTATTTTTTCAACTGGTCTTGTAATGGCGCCAATCGTCTGTATACGCATTTTCCACTTGATTTCTTGTTAATACTCCTATTGAATACTAAAATGAATTTATTTACACGCTGCCTATATGGATAGAAGAAAAGGAACGGACGTAAGTAAACCTAGCAATGATAAGTAGCGTTTTCACACCTTCTATAAGTGATCTAGGTAGCCAGCCAGTAATGTTGAAGTTATAGATGTTTTTTGTTTATAACTATTAAGTAAATGAGTCGACATCATTGATCCAAAATACCTTTCCTGATATCAAAGTATCCAAATTAAAAACTATGATATAAGAAGAAAAATAAACTTCTAAATAATATATAATCCTTTTTTTTTAAGTAACTACAAACTCTTTCTAAACTTTAATCACAACAGATTTGTAAATAAATTGTACGATTTAACTTAAAAGACAAACATCAAAATACCCTTCGAATGAAATCGTTGGAAAAAAACATCACGTCGCTGGCGGAAGCACTCGTCGACAAGATAAGTGCATTAGCATTATTATCTCGATAATTACTTGCTTGCATTTGGCCCAAATAGCGCGGTCGCTTCTACCGTCTTAAATTACCTTCGGTGTGGATACGAGCGAGCCGGCCGATACCAGCGCCGGCGGGCCCAGTGCCAGCCATTCTTACGCCCTCACAAATGTTTGCTCTATTACTTATTACCCAGTTAAGCACACCAATACTTTTCCATGTATCAAACACACACTTTATTTGACTCTCGAATTCTCAACACAGGAATTAGCTTTTAAAGGTATAGTAACTTAATCAACTAATGTATGTGTATTTGATTATCACTTCAAAAGGCACCAGCACACATATTTATCTGTATCACAGCATTAATTAATTAACTGATAAATAATAACATAACGACTTTTTGTTTCTAATTTATTTCTATAAATATGTATTTCCATTTTACATTTGATAACGTTAATGCACATAATGTAGTAAAGTTAACATTCAATGAAAGACACCGTTGTTTTTAATATGTTTCTTAACATTACAAGTTCATTACCGGAGCTTATAAAGTAGAGAGCAATATCTCGACGATGCTTCAGGATTGCGGAGTACACGCGATCCTAACATCTGTCCGCTTTAAGCCAAATGAATGTATACTTTAAACGGCATTCCTCTGCCTGTGTTAAGTATTGAAACGACGTTTTCATTCCGTTTGCTCGATCACTTGGAGAGTTGCAATCTACTTATCTGTTTTATTGTCGCATGAACAGTACTTTACAGGCGAACCTTATTTGCCTTCATTATAATTTACACATTGAATGGCGATTAATACGTTTGCTCTTGGTCCAGTTGCATGCCCGGGTTTGTTGTAATTCTTGCGAGTATGTCTGGTGGTTCCATGAATCGTTCGCGGGAATAGTAGCAGCAAATACTGATGGTTGGGCTATGATGATAGGGTTGCGTGGCTGCGTGTGTCGGTCGTCAGCCGCACCCGGCAATCTGCGCGGCGCCATTACGCTGGCTAAGCGTTCTCATTAAGCAGCCGCGTGCGAGGTGCAGCAGCACCCACTGCACACCGCTCTGCTTAGCGTGTGACGTGCTATCTCCTGTACACCGCATACCGCCCCTACTATTAAAAGATAATATCTTTTAATTTCAGTGATGTTGCCAACAGACCTACATCATCCTCCTTTACAAATAGACCTGCTAGTTTATAGCTCGGAGATTGCCATCAATTTCACCAAAACCAGCTAAAATATTTAGTCTCGGAAATACCAGACTACTTGATAAAAATATTCGCAAGTACCTTTGTAGCAAGAATTTCAGCGACTCGCCAACATGTAAAGCTTTGTGGCCTTTACAGTAGACAGTATTCGTCTCAGCACACAATGGTGTTCAATTTCCATCAAAGAATGATGCGGCGCGCCCTCGCCTCGTATAAGACTTGTGGATGAACTACATTTACATTCTATAATTTGCTCAAGATCTTGCAGTGTTTCTGATATAAACACACTTTTTATCATTATTTATATGGTAAACAATACTAGTAGCCTACAATAATTGGGAATAGCTACATATATAAGTACATAGACACTTGCATATTTTATTCCCGCGTCTGATGACAAGGAAAAAGCGTAAAAATTTTAATAGCCGCTAACGAGTCATTTTTACGGGTTTTTAATACCAGCAGTGTCGCCCTGCTGTGAATTCGCTTGGTGTGACGTATGTAGTCAGGAATTTGAGTTTTTTCCAAAAGAATTGAAGCTTTTCCAGCTATTTATAAAGTAGACTTGTTTTTCTGCGCATACATTGTTGTAGTTACGAGTAATCGTATCTGTCCCTTAACTTACAGTTCTAGGATCACAACTTTCTTTTAAATTGTTTGTCAGCCAGATAGAGATGTTATGATATATTATAAGTGTGGTTAAGCTTTAGCTTTGGTGATGAAAAACTACAAAAAATGTTAGTACGGTCCAATAATGGTGTTTTTGCCGCAAGTGTATATGGTTATAGAGGGTTCGTCTGTATGCGCATCTGATTTGGGCCGCAGGCTCTGCGGGACGCGAGCCTCTCCGTCTCTTATCGCGGCTTGCGTTTTTATTGCGAGCACTTTGTTGTCGCTACGTTCCAAGACTTTTTGCGCACTCATCAATTTCCGCGCCTCGCCGATTGATTTATTCATGAAAGGCAAGGCTCTTGTCTTCACTCAGGAAGTGTCTTTTTTTGGTTGGTTCGCCACTGAAATTTGTAATGAAGCTCATTCGAAAACAATGTGTTATTTATTACTGAATACAAAGAATTCATGTGCGCACAAGCTGCATGTTATAACTACTTACATTTCTATCGTTGTTCTCTCTGTCTTATTACCAATTGCTTTTGTATTTATTGATCGGGAAGTATTGCAAAATTATAATCTTGCTAGTAGTACGAACAGTCCATCAAGTGTAAGTAAACAAAGGATAAGGGTAGTTGAAATGACAATACAAAGCAACATTGCAAATGTAAATTGTGTTCGGAATCACTTAGAGAGCATCAGATAGGCGAGCGGCCGCGCCGCCGCGACCGATCCGTCACTGTCGGCCCGCGTTTGCATTACACGGCTTTTATCTTCACAAGCTCGGTTCAAATCGCAAACATCAGCGGGGCTGTTTACCAAATTGTTTTCAATAAGCTTAAGTAATGGTGTAACCGTAGAACTAAATCGACGCAAACTGCTTTATCCGCATTCCTCGGACAGATTTAAAGGATTAAACGTTTCATAACGATTTATTACTTTTTATCATATTACATAAGTTAAGTCTGTGCCACAATAGGCTGCTCCGATAATGACTGGTTAGTTTGGTGGTGCAGTTTGTAAGCGCGAGAGTGGCGCGCGTGGGCGACGAGATCAGCGCAGTGACAAGCGTCGCGGGGGCGCGGGGGGCGCGGGGGGCGCGCGCTCCGTGTCGCTAACGAGCCGCGGCACGCGATCACCGCTAAATTAGCGGGGTTTTCCTTCCGACGGTCCAGCACTCAGGAAATCGCGAGAAAACACAGTTTTTCATTGCACACTACGAACTGGATCTCCGCGCCTTTATGTAACGACGCCGCTGACAAGCCGTACCGCCGGTGCAATTAAGATTTCCACTTTTTGCACACTTTTATTGCTTTACTTCATGGAAACTTTATTGTCGAGAACGTGTATCCGTAGATAAGTATCTCAAAGAAGAAATCGCACTTTTTCTAAATGTTACAGAAACCAGCTCTTATTGTACATTTTATGTTCCTACAAACATTAACGACAAGTCGCCTACTGCGCTACTCCGTAATACGCAAGTTTTTGTGTTTATCTTAAATCTTAAAGTCGCAGGTGTCGTACAAGTCATAGCGACTCGTCGTTTCTCGATGGCGGTTGAAAATACTTATTCTTGTTCACCAGGTTTTCCCCGTACGGCTTCAAGTACCACCTGGAGACGGCGAGCAGCAGTTCGCAGCGACGCGAGGACGACCGGATCACATACATCAACAAGGGCCAGTTCTACGGCATCACGCTCGAGTACATCCACGATCCTGATAAACCGCTCAAGAATCAAACAGTCAAGGTGAGTCTTTTTATAGAATTGAACGAATGGTAGACATTCTAAGTTTAAAAGTCAATGAAATTATGGACGTTAATGGTTAAGTGGCCGGATGTTTACTTGTAGTGGACCTTAGAAAGCTGCGCCAGCGCCAGTGGTCAGCAAGCGTACTCGCAGGGAATCGTAAACACGCCGCGCCCCGGCGTCGCGTCGTCGCAACGCGAACATCTCAATTTATCTATCCACAGAGCGCTACTACTGAAATAAAATGCGCAAAATTATTGCTCCCGTGCAGAAACTTAATCAATGTACCTTGTACAATGTTTACGAGCAGAATATAACATCATTTTGTTAGATATACACATGCAACATATAAGATATGTCCGTCTATTCTACGCGCACTCAGTACTATAAGTCACATATAATAGCATATCATCGAAACAGAAATGATTGCCAATTCTCAACCTACCAAAACTTTTAACTTTAGGTAAACTCAAAAAGCCATGTTTCAGCTGAAAACAGACATTAATGTCATAATGCAGACTCGAATCCTCCGACAGTTTCAAAAAGTCAGAAACGAATACATTTATCCGTTTCAACTTACGACGTGCCTTCTTAATATTCCGTTACTTACGATAACATTAAAATGAGAACGAATAATGTGTTTTATGTAACTTAATTAACGAGTAAATTTACGTAATAGTCGGTAATAAGTTGCGAGATAATTGTAACAAGGGCTACTGTAAGTGTGTAGTGGTCGATACATAAGTGGGAGCGGACAGCGCCGGGAGCGACCGCAGGCGACGGACTCGGGTTCACCCTGCTCCCCAGACCCAGTTCACCTTCAAAGTATTCACTTTCATCATATTTCTTTCACCGGCTACTTGTATTACCAAGCATGCAAAAAGATATCGCATTCATTTACACTGAGTTCGATGATGTACAAAACGAATAAGGGAATTACAACCGTTCCGGTGCTTAACATTATTCTTTGTGAACATGTTTTCACATTTACTCACTGAAAAACCCGTGTTTAATCATGATGACTAGTTACGAGCTACAATTTTTCTTTTCCACAATCTAGTTTAGTTCTCTGACCGATTTTCAGAAGCTTTACAACTTTTTACATTGGAGAAAATATAATTTTCTTTTAGACGGCTTTAAAGAAAGCTCCTCAAGATCATTTTGTAATTGATGGGCCTCCGTAACATATAATAGCTGTAGTTCAGTATAATTACAATTCAATATGTAATGATACAATGACGTGACTAAATTAACCACTTAACTCGTGAGAAGCTCTGTTTAGACAAAAGATTAACCGCAACGATTAGACCCAAGTGGTATCGTGCCGCGCGCCGTGGAAATCGGAAATCCCATCATTATTGTTTCCTGACACTTCCCTGAAAAACATGATGATGAATAGTACTTACCGAGGGAAGGTTGACACAATAAAATTGCACCATAATACACATTAACTATGTAATCTTGATAAACCAGAAATTCCAGATTCGGTAATCTGGTTAATCTGGTTTAGATAATTGAAGTAGGTTTTTTGTATTGTTTTGATTTTAATGTTATTGTTCGTACAGGTTATTAAACGGGACGTTACTCATACTACAGTAAGAGCCGTCATAAGCGCGTTAGGTATACATACAACAAATACCTACGCAATATGGTTTTTATTCAAAGTTGAATTTTCCGTTTTTTGACAGCGCCTAACATATTCAAACACGTTTTATCTGTATTCAATGGGCTTAGATCGGAATAATCAGAGATACAATGCGACATACGTTTGAAGTTATTATTAAGGCAGTAAGTGGGCCGCGAGTCCGGCCGGTCCGTATCGCATTCAATACGGACTCAGATAGGTGTACAGCGCTTATCTCGCCGCAATCGAGTCCGCATTGTATAGCCGCGCCCGATAATTAAGACGACGCTTTTGACATTCGCCATATAGGAATACAATGACCGCCGCGGGAGTCCGGGCCTCCGCTCGGATAATATCGCTCCCTTTAAACAATAACCATACTGCATTATGATAAAACAATTTCAATGCGGCAAACATCGTGTTTTCTTAACGAGAATTCTTTTATATTTCCAAAAAGAAAATAAAGCCTGAAGAATCTCATGTTGTGTGCCTGCCTGCTGGTGAAACTATGGCGTGTATGAACAGACGAATCAGCTTAACAATTAATAGAAACCCGTGTGAAACCTTCCTTTAACCTACAGTACTTTTCTATCATTTTAGCTTTCATGGCATATTTCATACAAATAAATAATAATTGTTAATGGCAACATTTAAATCCAAACGAGCACAAAATTGATAACCATGCCTACACTATATCTACGAAACAATTTTATCGCGTTATCAACCGTAACAAAAAAAGGTTAAATCCACACGCGATGCGAATTGAATTGAACGTTTTGCGTGCCAAAAAGCGGTTAAGAGATTGTAAGAAATTTTAGTAAACAGAGAGATTTGGCCTGCGAGTGGCCTGCTGGCTCGCTGGCTTGCTGGCGGGGTCCGCGGTGTGCGTGGCGGGATCGTAATTACGGCCGGCACGCCCCTGTTTCGGCGGAGCTTTGCCTTCGTCCGCGATACCATCGCACCGTGGCTTTCCACCGACGAACACACGACACAACACGAATTCCAGATTCCGCACCTAATTAAACACCGTACAAAGTACACGATTGACTTAATCTCCTCTTAATATTGGAAGCGTTCACACGCCGCGGCCGTAACATTAACATAAATGTTTAATGACAAATATCATTTTAAAATGTTATCTTACGACGTCGCTGAGATGAATAGATTGAAATGTCGTTCCGCAAAAATAGTTTACGTACAAAAAACATTATGAAAGGAGCTCAATCAATCACAGCACATAGTGGCAATTAATCATCCCGCTTGTAACACGGAGACGTTGTTTGTTATTCTGGATCATCGCAAGGGTTGCGTCGCCCTACATCCTCCAAGCAAATAGCATGTTGAGGTGTATTTTAATGATATCCGTCGTCATTAATCACACCTGATACTAGAGTAAAAATAATACAGATGACTCGCCTATAAGTTGAACCGTCTCATAGTAAATCCAATTCAAAGTAATCATTTTTTTTAATTGTGATATGAATACGAATGAACTAACTACCTAAGTAAAAACAACAACATAATTAAAGCTCAATTGTAATTAACATTCTGACATTTAGCGCGTTAAATTGCTACTAATAAAGTTCCGTTGGATCTGTTTGTTGTGAACTACGATGAAGCCATGTGTGCGTTGCGTGTCTAAAACGCTTCTACTCATTCAGAGCATTTTTTACTCGGCTTTTTATCGGCGCACTGACATCATTGTGTTCACTTTCGTAGCAACGGAAACTCGCGTAACGAGACACGTCGTTGTTTATTTTCTTTTTATAATATTTTGCGACTTTAATGATTGCTCCCGTTTGCCTTTTTAAGGCAATCGTTAATGATGCCTTTTACACTGAACATATTACGCTTGATGAGGGATTATAACGGTTCGCATTCTGAGCGCGGTGCCTTCGCGCGGCGCGCACCTTTCGGCCGACTGCATCGATACAGACGAGTGAAGGGCTGTCATACGAGACTGACTGAATGTTTCTCACAGGGGGCACTCGGCTGTAATGAAATTTTCGTACTCGAATTCACGAGAAAGGTTTCACAATGTTGTACAAAAAATGTATGCAAAAATTTGCATGTGCTCCGTTGCGAGTTGCCAATCATGGTCGTAATCAATCACGTGTTGAGATGTCTCAATTTAGCTTGCACCCTCATCTCAAGCTCAGCGCACCCCGCTCACCCCGCGCCCGCTCGCAGTCCTGTCGAATCAGAAAAACGTTAATGATTATAAATTGCAAAATTATACAACAGAAAGCTAAAGGTAACGGCATTTCTTTAAATCTTTAAATTACTTGCGATAGACATTCTTTACAAAATTAAATTTACTCCGTTTTTTATCACCACAAATAATGTATTATTCTAGCTATATTTATTTTCACCAAATGAAACTCATATTATTTCTGTATGAGGCAAAAATGTAACTCAATAAAATATACCTAACTATCTGAGATATATCAATATGGTTATTTATCAGCAGAGCGGTCTCCTCTCAAGTTAATGTACTTTTTCTGCCGTTCCTTATTTTTTAAAGAATAATTTATGGGATTTTAATGTACCTAATTGCTTTTTTCGCCTTTTTTGTTTCTCATACTAATAAAAATTTCGGTAATTGTATATTATGATAAAAAACGGATAATTGCGTTGCCTGCAAATGAACAGTACCGTTACCGACAGAAATTCAATTAGTATCTACAAAATGTGAGTTTATTGCGTCCCTTATTCAATTATTTTATTCATTTATTGCGATAATTATAAAAACAATGCAATTAATACGCTTTGGCAATGAAAGGTTGTTTAATTTATTGAATGTCTTCAAAGCTGAGCGGCTCTAATCGGTTGGCTGCACACACGTGGTAAACATGGGTGTGTAATAACGTGTTACATTGATTATAATCAAGTGCACATGTAGATATATAATGACACGTATTTTGTATCCAAGCCAACAATAAGAAGTGCCGCGTAAGCTTGTAGTTTGTCCACGGGCGGCGAGTTCGCGCGCGCCGCTCGACCGAGCGTGAATTTTCCACGTTCGGTTTCAGGTTCGCATAACGCCACTCGATAACTATTACACTTTCGAAATATTACGTATTATTCGGTAATATGTTTATACGTAACCGCTGAAACTACATAACTAGTGGTAATTAGCCCTGTAACATTTTTTTTTTGCATTTATAATAGAGCACTTTCTTCGTAGTGCGAATAAATATGCATGTTTGTAATCGATTTATAGAATAACGTGAATTACAATCATCAAGACTTTTTTACATGGAAGCTTAAAATAAACTTAAGTAATTGTTGAATGAAACAGACGGAATTAGGATTAAGAATATGAATAGATTTTATTACAATCATCAAATTGTGGTCCGTTAGTTTACTGTCGGCCACAGCATGCCTAGTTACTGAAGAAGGAATCAAGTTGTCAATACACGCAGACTGCCTCTCCGGTACTTAAGGGCATTTTCAATGAGTGCAACTTTCACAAGCTGATAGTCGTGTGACAGTAGACAAGTCGTAACGTTACGTAATCCGGGGTCCGTCATTGTTTCGATATTGGTGTTGTCACGGCGCGGGCGTATTTAGCGTCAATCCTTGATACCATCGCCGGCTGACAACCGCCCGTAATCAGCGACATTAGGGTGATATAAGATACGATTATGCAACAGAGTGACTCAAAGCTTAACCCAGCTGTTGGCAACGATACTTAGTCGGTTGTATGGATTAAGACAAAAATGCACAATAGCTTTTCTTTTTTCCGAAGCGAAATGTATTAAAGACTTGAGCTGCAATTAAAGTTTAATTATCTCTTTCACGAATTTGACTTAAGAATGCAATATTTATGTGGATTACTGTCGGAAACTTCTTAAACTGAATTACTTAATGATTAGATTAGTTCTACCGATAGTGCGAGACGTGTATCTACCTCGGTGATTGAAAGCTGTGCTCTCAGCGGTAGGTACCATGTCTTAAGCCGCATCACGCCTCGTCTTGGCCCTGCACATTACAATCTGACATTTCCTTTCGACATTTAAGCAGATTAGTGTTACAACGCAGCTTCGGATGTTAATCCGACGCCCGACGTGTCGCGGGAATTGCTCCGATTTAATCGAGATTTAGCGGTCAGCGTGCACTGCGCATGCGCAACGCCACCATTACAGCTATCAATACGTTCCGTAACCATCTATTTGCAACAGCTACTACTATTACGCTGTAAATTCAAATGGTCTATTTAATTTGAAAAAGTATACAGGCATGAATCTGTCATTACAGAGGTATTGGTTTACCGATAAGCTGTTCTCACGCGATCATGATAATATCACGTTTACGAAGATATATTGCAGTTAATACAATCTTACGTGGTTAATATTCAATTATAGTAGGTGGCTGTAGGTAAGTGCGGCGGATGTGCGGGAACACTGGGCAATTTGTCGGCGGCGGAAGCTGCACATCTCTAGCGATCTCCCGTAGCTAGCGGCGCGGCGCCGCCCCGCGCTCTGCCAAGTGCCAATAGACGCCAGCACAGCCTAATGCGCTCTTTAATATGCCCCTCCAATACTTTAAGCGTTTTCACTACACGGTACCATACTTAATTTAAATATTCTTGAGGTTTTCTACAATGTCTATGTATAAGTAATTGCGAAGCCTATCGTCTCATCTCAGATCGAGATTAGAAAGCAAGGTATAAAGCCCTACAAGAATATTATGCTAGTTAGCGCCTACGAAGGCCCGTTTGAATAAAAGTCCGAGGAAAGGAAATACATATACTGTTATCGCTTTGTTTACGGGACAAAAATGGTCATTGATATATTTCACCTGATGTGAAATAAATACCGACACGTAGGCAACTGCGCGGCAGTTACACCCACAGTTTCGCTCAGAATTTATGTCGAAACCGACATTCACTACGGAGAACATTCACAGCAAATAACCTAGGCGTTAAAACAACTAGCACAGACAACTAGCGCACTTAACAAACAGACGTATCCGTATCAGATATAGCCTATCGAGACGGCAGAACATTACTTCTGCGCTATCGATAAAGCTCAACGGTGAGCGAAATAGTTTTGCCACGCAGTGAACATAAATAATTGTCATAAAGTAGATAGGAGCTGATGGATGGGCGCCGCGCCCGGCCCGCCTAACGAGGAAGCGTTCGTGACGAGCCAGAACCGAGTGCCAGGCGCAGGCTGGCTGCGTGAGCGCGCACCACGGGTCTGCGTATCCACGCGCTTACATCACGGAACAGATGATGCGGTGACGACTCGACGAGTGCCTGACTGCCTCACTACGTTCCGCTGGTTATCGCCATGCACTACTTGTGCGTTTACGTACAAGAACGTAACTCAAGATTAAATCTGGAGTAATTGTTACGTTAACGATGCTATTAACTCACGATTTATAGGCAACAATAAGACAGGTGTGTGGAGTCGGAGAGTGACCCTTGTGGACGCGCCGACTATAACAACAGCATCAGTGAGAAATAGACGTCGATATAGAAATAAAGTGAATACACGTTCAGCCGCTATACTTAATTAGATCATTTATCTCCAACAGTGAGCCTTGTCGCTCGATATTATGAGTTCACTCACTTTAGAAACTTGCATACTGAACCAACATTCAATACATATTCTGGAACTACGTCTATGTAGCTCTTCAACATCTGTCCCGATGTGTTTTGTGCTGAAATTCATGAGCTTAGTAACACTAAACTGATGAGTAGTTGCCTAAATATCTAAAATAACAGTTTTCAGCGACGAATTTCACCTTTACAACTTACAAGCGCGAGTTTTAGTTTCCGAAAACGAAACTATTCTTACTATAGTTTAAATAAAAAACTCCATGAATGTGAAGCACTTCCGTAGCAAGAAAAATACTCTAGGTATTTTCTAGAATGGAACGTAGTATAGAATATTTTTATTAAAATGCAATTCAAATGGCTGCTATGATGCAAAGTAATGTTTATTTAAATTCTATTGTTTATTTAAATGTAAATCGAATAAATTATTATAAAGAAAACTCTAGGTTTAGTGGCTATTCTCGATAAGATTTATAAGCTCGATAGCTGTCATGTGATGTCGTCTGGTTGCTTGTATGCGATATAAATATGCAATCGGTTATTTATTCAAATAGAGTGACGAAATTAAGGCAGAGTGGTTGTCGGAGCGTAATCGCATCGGCGGCCGACACTTGGGCACAGACGCACAGCCGCACAACAGACCCGGCGTGTGTGACACACGGCGAGAGAAAGCGTGCTTAATCAGATAACTCAGATTGTCAACCGAGCTCCTGAAATCGGGTCGAATGTCGATACACTCGATTAATTAATTGACGGTCCGAAAAGTTGGAGGTAACTGGACCACGGAGCCAAAAGCGACGTAGACGTTGTGAAACCCACGCGTTGCATTCAGTACTTACCAATAAAACGGTAATACTACATCATTATTTTTAAGCGATATTCAAGACCGATTTTTCTTGTAATTGATGCAATTTGTTAAGAAAATCCAAGATATCAAGCCAATGTGTAAACGCAACGCTTAATTGATTTAAATAAAAACTCATCAATCGTAAAATAATTTATGGCTCTACAATTGGGAAATGTTCACAAAAAGTTGCATGAATTTATTTTCCATAGAAAAGTCGGTTTTATTACATTATAAAATGAATGTGCTTAAATTGTAATCCATGTTATAATAAAACATTAGTAACAGTTATTAGTTGAACGAGATATAAGTTTGTGCTACAAGAACGCATAATTCTGTCATTTCGGATTAAAAATCCAATTAACGCGCGGAACAAACACTGCGCCCACGCAGCGTCCGCTGGAACACGGCCATACGGCCAACAGGCACCGACGACGTGACGGAACCATCCGATCACTCCGATACTTGTCCAATACATACGAATCACAACTTTGATAAAACCTTTTTTACACGATAGTAAATTACTTTTGAAATTCACGAGTAGCAGTCGTAAAATATAGATACGATATGATATCAAGACAAGTTTAAAGGAAAACCCACACAAATTATAAACCTTAGACTTTTGTTGATTAGTAAAAATTAATTAAAATATGAAGTGTAAAGTTATAAATATATTTAATTACGTAAACCGTGAGTCGGTATAATTTTGCGGTGCTAAAATATATATTTCACATGTTTAAACAGTTTCCCAGGTCTAGGTTAGACGTGAAGGTCAGATCTGTTATTAATCAGTATTTAAGAAAGTATTTATAACTCAATTTTACCCTGCAAAGCTGCACATTACCTCCAATTTCTTTTATTTGCATGTACTACCTACTCTAAAGTAACAATATTTGAAATGCCTAAACTAAACATAAAATCTAAAATAAATAAATCAACGCAATCTAATCTTGAATTGAATAACATACATCTACATTACATTCCAATCCCACGGAACTTCTCAAATTAAGTGCATTAACATACAAGCAGCGATTAGTTAAATCTTAATGCAATTGTTGCCGGTTTTTGGTTTTCGCAATAAGCTCCACAAACTTGTACCTACATAATGTCAAATTAGTCGTTAATGAAATCAAAATAAAGCCTGTCTCTGATAAATTGTGCGGTAAGTCAAACAATTATGATTGCCTGTTATTACAATGTATCTTTGTCATGCAACAATAGCCAACATTGTGCAGTACCAATTGCAACCAGAAAATAGGCACTAAATTACGTAAACCGTTACCAGTTCGACTCTAAATTAGTTAACAAGTGTTTATGAATCATTAGTTCCAATACAATAAACAAAAGTGGCCAGTTAAGTCAGCGATTGACGGCAAGGCACAACTACTAATAACAATAAAAATCGAATATTTGTGGAAACCCTATACTTAATTTGGCTTTATTTGAATACCACTGACACTGGCTTGGTTAGCTAATTCGAGTTTACAGTTAACATTATGTATTTCGTCAAATGCTTGCTAGCGCGCGGAATTCAAATAAAGTAGTAAATGTTTATATTTATTTATTATAAGCGATGAGACGGTTGGTAGAGGCGGTGTTAACCGTTACAATTTTATACATGGGCTATCTATTAGTATGCGCGGTTCCGTTGGGTTTACGCGTCGCGCGCCCGATCTCCGGAGAAAGCCCGTGTTCCGCTTATAGACTCGTTGAACTATTCGCCGACACAAATTACTCGTAAATTCATCGATTTACAGTAAAATTGTGTTTTTATAGCCCCAAGGCAACACTGTAACCGCGGGTCCTTGCTGCATTTAATTGCAATGCAAGCGTAATTGCCGTGTGCAGACGCCGAATACTTCATCTTATTTAGCTTATCTTTTCCTATGCATATTCATGATTCGATAATGACGTCTAAGTCACAGTTAAATTGTAAATAGGCATTGGAGCCAGGGACGGTTATAGAGTCAGCTCTCTAAGTGCTGTAGTTTACCGGGAGGAAGGGTGCGTCAATGTATCTGCATATGTCTGCACTCGGCACACATGCAAAAAGAAAATGCTTCACAACTGACATGATTGATGTAATATATAGATAAACTCTTGAGACAGTAAATAGCACTTGGTCTTAAAACTATTTAGACGTGTTGTTACCATTAATTCAGGAAATGAAGCACACAATTGGCTCGGCAAAGAAATACCAGCATCAGAATGATATTCTATCGATACCGTAGTTCAATACATCCCTGTTACCAATACCCCAAAATGCCTATGATAAATATGCTATCTGACATTCGTGAATGATGCACAAATTTTTTTGTATGATAATTCTCGTTAGTGTGGAAATAAATATTGATATGGATCAGAACAAAATGATCTTCGATTTTATGCTGAGATTTTGCTCAATGATACGGAATAACTTTATTTTATCGCAGCTGTAATCAAATACTTAAAAGACAAATTTTAATGAACGGTTCAATTTGGACACAACGGTACGAGAAGGAAGGCAGGAGCAGGCGCGGTTGCCTGGCTGGGCATGAAGTCTCGTCTCGGCGATCCATCAATCCGAGGCGACGATCGGAGGTGCTTTCTCGTCGTTAGCCCTATAAGGCACGGCCGGTACCACGCCTCGCGCAAGCCACTTCTTTTTCACTTCATTTTCTAACGCGTCGATAGAAATCGTCTTGACAGCATATTTCACTTTTTCATCTGAACGGAAACGGTCCGAAGGTTTCACGTTACTTTTAAGAACATTTAAATGCGTATAAAGTTAAGATGCCCGTCGTAACGACGTAATCGCACTCGTTTAATGTAATATCCGAGAAATGCACGCCGGTAATCGCGTTTTGCGTATTCGCGAAATGCTCACGGCGCTTCGTCTGTACTTTCGCCATTAAAAGTTGGCAATAAATAAAGTAGAGGCATAGCTGCCCGATGTCAGGTGTTTCTAATGGCCACCCGGCGTGTTAATTTATATTCCGTCTTATTTACAGAGGATATTACTTCTTTAAACAGATTTATCGTATAATTTGAATACTAATTCTTACTGAACTTTGTGTCTTTGATTTGTTTCAGAGTGTAGTTATGTTGATGTTCAGAGAAGAGAAGTCTCCAGAAGACGAGATCAAAGCGTGGCAGTTCTGGCACGGCAGACAACACTCAGTCAAACAGAGGATACTAGATGCTGGTGAGTATTGTTTTATTGCTACCAACATAACAACTTTATATAATACTAATCAACAGGTTTAATCTTGCGTGAGTGATGATAAGTGAGTATTTATGTAATTATCAAATAAGATAATTTGAAGAACAATGACTGTTCAGTTTTTGCTAAGTATACGCTGCATAGTAGCGCATACAAGGGTTTAAGACACGATACCCATGCAAAAACAGAGTCGTGCTCGAGGCGACACAGAAACATGGCGGAGAGGTTGCGTGCGGCGGCGGAGCGGGCGGCGGCGGCGGTCGCGGCACGCAGGACCTAATTACCGTGCTGCAGGCAGATAGCGCGGAGACGCACCCGCGCACCCCGCCGGTCCGCCAGCCCGCCACCACCATTATATCTCGTTAGGACATTTGCATAAATAACGCGCACGACGGCCGCGGCCCACACCGACCGGGGAACCTATCAATCGCTGCGACTAAAAATAAACACCTCTGGCGCCGCACCACGCTCCGCCTAGCTGGACACATCGCCTGCGCCCGTCTGCTCACAGCTTTATATTACGCTACCTGTAATGACACATTCCGACATTAACCAGATTATAGATATAAAACTAAATGTGAAGTTTCCCCGACGAAGGCAAATGAAACTATGTAATAAAGATATCTAACACGATGAGCTCTATCATAGAGCCTCTATGAGACCGAGTAACAGGAAATCGTTAAAATTCGTGAGAAATCTCTTCGCCGCTGTAGAAACACCTGCCCATTTGGTCGCTGTTCGGTTTGATAGGCAGAGTGGACATCTCCGAGACGTAGCTCGGCTACCTTAGACTGCGCGTGTCGAATGTTTACAAAAACGATAAGACATATAAGCAATCTTACAATATAGTCGCGCGCGGACATAATTACAGCGATGATATCGGGGAGCGCGCTCATTAGCATGTTAATTGCGCGATGGGCTTCGGCTGCACAGCGCTACAGCTATGCCTCTAAATTATTGTTTTGATAATTTTACAAAGTCGCAATTTTCCTATCGTCGCAAAATCAATAAACTTTACAAGCGAAGCTTTGATATTGGTTTGAATTGGTAATGGAAATCGATTAAGTCTGGTGTTTTTTTTTTAACCATTGCAAAGCGAGTTAAATAATACACAACTCTTATTTAACAGATATGCGTTAACCGATTAGTTAGGGAGTTACATCATCAATAAAACGCTAACTTTATTAATCGGTTGCGTCGAAGTAAACAGCGCTGATATATGACACTTTACACATTCTAACATTACTTAAGTGAGGCCTGTAGCATTTGTAATGAGTGACGCCGCGGCCACAAGCACTGCCTATAAATTAAATCTCAAGGAAAATAAAAACATGGAAGCCATTAATTCGCGCGGTCGAGCCAAGTTTAATGTCAAGGTTTTTTAGCTTATCTCGATGTTAGTTAAGTTTTATTTTTTCATTTGTTGACGTTATTACATAGAATGAATTAATGTCCAAACACAAAGGAATTTTGTATTTTAAATCTCAAAAGATTGAGTTAATGTTTTTAGTTTTATTATATCCGTAAACGCTGGGGCTCGGATTTCATGAGATAATTTGTTAGATGTTGAGACCATTGTTTTTCTAGGAAACATGTGATTTGTTCCGACATAGTCTATGTCGGAAGTAGTTAGATAAGAAGTGGCGAGGGTAGGTAGAGAGGTAGTGCACCATGAATGTATGCGACGAACTTGGGAGCAGCGTCAAGGGCGACACCGGACACCTGTGCGCAGGCGTGTGAAAGCGCGGCGGGGCGAGGGGCGCGGGCGGGCGGGGTGCGGGGGATCGCAACGCACTGCGCGCCCGCACAATGCCTTCTCCGATTACCTACATGTCTTCGTATATCGCGTGTCCACGTTCAGCGCAGCTTCTTTGCCTCCACACTTATTTCTTTTGACAGTTTTCTTATATACCACGGTCCACGCCTCACTGATTCGATAGATTACTCTTCAGTAAGTCGTTGTTTTGACGATATTAAGGAATATCCGTTTGTAATTTTATACAACGATGGCCATAATCATAACAGACAATTTATTTTCTTATTTACATTTTATATCGTCCTCGATTATTCTCCTGCCTATTTATGAGAACCGTAAAGTATAAATTAAGTATTAATTGTCAATTATGGAGTTTTTAATCGTTGATTTGGTTAATACAAATCGGTTAATCTTCCTCTAGGATTACCTGATCTATGTATAGTCTGCGAATTCTCATTTGAATATCTTGTTAAAAGTTTTCTACCCTTCAGGTATCAAATTTGCTTATTTCACAAGAAAAATGCAAACAAACAAATCTGTATGCCTACATAGGAAGTTTTGTTGTGGGCGGATTTATTAGCACATAGCAGGATGTTGCGTGGACTCGTAAATTTGTAAGAGGCTGTTAAAACAATAAGGTTGTCGGAGGGCGGCGTGCGGCGTCCCCCGGCGGCTCATAAACACGTCAGCGGCGACGTCGCGCGCGTCGCCTGCGCCCGCACAGATCGCCGCGCGCCGACTGATAGCCCCCGCCCACACCAGCGCCTGCGCACACCAACCAACACCCGCGCAAACCTACCTGGGGCAGTGTGCTCCAAATACTGCAGCACTGACAGGACTCAGACCAAACTATTCAGATTACTCATAAACATCCCACATCGCCAATGACCGTAATGTAATTAAGTAGTCGACGTTTAACTAACCACGATAGAACTATAAACTATTTTAATGACTGTCATTTTACAAACTTCTAATGAATTTAGCATCAGTTCTTGCTATATAGAATATGAAATTATGAATTAAAATAGACATAATACTTGTGTTATTAATAAGCCGACTGCCTCGGGTAGCACGACAGGACGTCGTGAACATGAATGATGCCATACCTTCATAATAAATAAAAGCTAAATAAATACTGCAGGATTTCAAAATTAGATACCTAGACGCGTAGGAGAAAATATTTCCGGAATATCGACTGGAATTTATCTAGCCCATGTGCAATTAGTGCAGAATGCAAATGTACTAATTACTGCCCATAAACCTCAATCTAGGAAGGGCAGGAATGGAAACATTGCAGTCGTCAATAAATTGATCCTATCACGTGATTATTCACGCCCAGCAAATAAATTTCCGTCCTCGATGACGTATTGTGCGTTGATATCTTAATCGAAATCTCCGCCGCCATTACTGCACAGTTACCCGAGGACAAGATTAATGTCAATTTGTTGTTTTGTTACAGACACGAAGAACAGCATCGGCTTGGCGGGCTGCATCGAGGAAGTGTCGCACAACGCCATCGCCGTCTACTGGAACCCGCTCGAGAGCGCCGCCAAGGTACGTCAGGAGCATCCTTCCTCTCACCGAACTATCGTAGCACCTCCACACGAACCGCAAATATTTCCTTTCAACATTTTACCATTACGCATTTTTAAATGGAACCAACTTTGTTCATATACAAACACTAATGGGCTAATGTGTCTTGCTGTCAGTTTGACTGCGCCGAATGACGATCCAGCGCACTGATGCAAAAATATGTGCATATTTAAATTGGTTCATACATCGCTGCCAAGCATCGTGATCATTATAAACGCAGAAAATTAAAACGCAGATCATGATATTACTCTTATTAAAGTGTAATTAAATAGAGTCCTGCAACCTTATTTGGTCGAGTGACTTTACCAAATGAAACAAAAAGCGCGTGGGGTGCGCAAGCGCAGGCGCAGGGCTTCAGCGCTCCGCCGCGGCCGCGCGCCCCGCGCCCCGAACACTCATTATATCGTTGAATAATAAACAACACTCTGTGTTTTTAATTGCTTACATAAAATTATACAGTATCTACTACTAGCGGCACAAAAACGTATACTTCATTGATAATGTTATGTATGTACATAGCCTTTTAAATATTCATCAAACAATTAAAAGTCCGCGTGAAATAGCCTCAATTCTATGACAGTATGCTAATGTTAGTCAAGGGAGCAATTAACGTTTAACGACTTCTACATCGGATCACTATTTTGACTTCGATCATAAAGTTGATGGTTGCTGCTAAATATTAACCTTGCTGAGTTAAAAGCGTATCGAATGGGATTACAGTTGTTTTTTTATTGATTTATGTTATTACTGTTAATGAGTTGGGACGGAGTTGCGGCTACTGGTCGGTTATCAATATCCGTAATTATTTATTGTTGACCAGTAAATGGTAGCGGATGCGAATTGTTTGCGACGGTTAATATGCGTATCGACAGCCATCGTGATGGAGTCGGTGCGAGTAAGAACGCGACATTCATTAACATAGACTGCGGTAATGAGCGGGCAGTGGACACTCCGCGACCACTCGCTAAGCTAAACATGCCCTACGTGACACAGTACAGTCACCAGCACTAATATTGAAACACTTAGCAAAATTCAAAAGAGATTTTCTCGTAAATATCGCTTCTTCTTTGAGATGGAATGATGCTTCCAAAATACTATGTTCGTGAAAACGTAAAAAGTTAATTTATACAGTAGCAGATAATCACTTATAAAAGATGCTTCGTGCGTACATATTAGTGCTCTTGACTGTACTCTCTACAGCGATCACTGTAACTGAACACACTACAAACTTATATTCGATGTAACTAGCCCGTTTTTTACGCATATTATTTTCTAACTTTATCATATATTGCATTGCTCGCGACAAGACTACCGTGGCGCCTGACTTTGTACTTGTGAATTGGACTTATGTATATGCAACCGTAATATTTATACCTACACATAAAAATGTGTCTGGATTAATATTTGCATCGGGTAAGACTGGAAACATAGTAGGGAAAAGGCTAGGCAGATGATTAGTATCTGGATTAATATTTTTTTTTTTTAACTACTAAACGCTTTTTATTATTTTCTTACAGATCAACATTGCAGTTCAGTGCCTGAGCACAGATTTCAGCAGTCAGAAAGGAGTAAAGGTTAGTCATCTTTCAAAGTACTTAAAACAGATTGTTGTATATATAAATCTGTAGGCTTAATTAATAGATAAATTACTGTTGCTACAATGGTAGATTATTGTAATGTATGTAAATCGAATCGATGAAAATAAATAAAGCTGTTTACATATTGCTCTTGAGTCTTGTTGAGGAAAACGGTAATTTACTTCTATATTGCCGATTGTAAATAATTTTACATTTTGTGTTCATTGAATGCTTTGTTTCCATATAGACTAAATATGCCGTTAGGTAGCATTTTAATAGGCGTGGGAAATCGAAGACGAGTAGGCAGTAGGCACCCATCTAGAAGTGTCATTTAATTTATTTTGAATTGCAAAATGTTAATTAAGCTTACCACATTGAAAGTATGTAAATTAATGTTACGATACGTCGACGTCAAGGCATGAGGTCGGTAACCGCGTTGTCGCCGGGGACGCCTCGATAACCATGGAAGCGATGCACGGCATGGGCGGCGCGGGAGCGGAGCATGCGCGGGCGCAGTCGTACCCGCAAGCCACAGTCGGCCGCGGCTGCTTCATTGAAACGATTGCCATTCTCAGTATTAACCAGAGTCGGTAGCGACTTATATATTTCAAGCTCACTACCATGTAGCATGGCCCATTCCAAATCGTCCCTGCATGTGACCCGCTGTTAGCGTCGCTCTCGAGCCGCACTTGTCCATCGCCTGATATGAAACCAGTCCGCTATCAGCCTCTCAATTACCCATCGCATGCGCAGTGACGCCGCGCCGCCACAACACCGACCTCGAACGAACGCAATTAAGACGTTTTAACGCGATTCGATTCAGACACGTGCATATTTTTTCCTTATTCGTAAATTTATCGCAATTATCCCTTATGAACGTTTATTAAAACTGTTTTTTTGTTATCATTCTAAGATAAGTGTAGACTTCGAGCGTGAAATTGCTTGACTCAAAATATAGTCGATTTGTTTATATGACTATGTATGAGATCATATGGATATCAAATAGCGTGAGAGATTTGTCTTCGAGTGATTGGTCAATTAGTCCTAACCTTCTTTCTAACTCCCCATTTGGCTAAAATCGACACAAATGGATTAGCAACATTTTGCAATTAGAAATCAAATATTTGAAAGTATCTGAATATGGTGGTGTTATTAAACGTACTTAATTTCTCTTTTTAATTGTTCATTACAGGGTTTACCGCTTCACATACAGATTGACACGTTCGAAGACCCCCGGGACCAGCAGGTGTATCACAGAGGCTACTGTCAAATCAAAGTTTTCTGTGATAAGGTAAGATGCAAAGCAATACAACCGTCACACTACCATCACCATTAAATGTTAACCAAATAATCAGCATACAATAATGTAATTGCATTACTTTTCAAATTGAAGGGTGCGGAAAGGAAAACAAGAGACGAAGAGAGGAGAGCTGCGAAGCGGAAAATGTCAGCGACGAATAGGAAGAAGTTGGACGAGATCTACCACCCCGTGACGGAGCGCAGTGAGTTCTACTCCATGGCGGACCTGGGCAAGCCGCCCGTGCTGTTCAGTCCGGCCGAGGACATCGACAAGCTGGCGGGCATGGACATCCAGGGCTTCTACGGACATGACGACTCCGCGCTGGCCGAGGCGCACCTCAAGGGTGCTTCGCCCTTCCTGCTGCACGCCGCCAAGCCGCAGGCGCCCGCCCTCAAGTTCCACAATCACTTCCCACCCGACGCGCCAGGGTACGTACTTTATTATTAACCTTGTTTGTCAGTGGATTTAGGACTGCTAAACAGTTAACAATCTTGTTTTAAGTTCAAGAACTATTTTAATAAATCCAAAGCTGTACACTGCAAATGATGACATGCTTCTAGGTAAAATGAAGTCACCCGATATCCGCAGTCAACCCAATAATACTTTCAGAAAATTATGTTGTTCTTGAACAAATCACCTCTCAATATACTAAAGCAATTTATTGTTATTATCGTATTTATTCATAACTATGTAGTCTGTGTTGTGGTAATATATGGACAGAATACGTCGTGGAATAGTTAATAGGAATATAGATGAATGCTAATGAATGTCATACATATGGCAGAGGTCTAACGATTACGAGCTCTTCAAATTCATCGATAGGTATATAACTCCTAAAATCAATAATATATTTGGCTATTTCATTGTTTTTACGAGCTGCATTGGCAACTTAGTTGCCTGTAGTTAAATTGATTTTTATTAGTTTTATATTGAATGTTTTATTGGTTATTGGCTGTTTTATACTCAAGAGTTGTCTAACAGCTTATTCATGAGTCGCATAATAAAATTAAATGTATCATCAACTTACTGGCCACTTGAGACTGTCACCAATGTTTAATTTTTAATGTATGAAGACAGGCATTAGTATCTTCTGTTATCACTATCATATACTTAAATAATATGCTATCAAAGATACTTTCCTTCGTAACATAAAGCTGCCTGCTTGGCTACATATTGAATAAATATTGAGATACATAACACGTCTTCCCTTACGATAAATAAAAGGATTGAAAATTTTAAATGCAACATTTGTATAGATACCGGGAGGTGGGAGGACTGTCACCGTACAGCGACCGCAAGGACTCTCTGGAGCTGGAGGGCGTGCTAGGCAAGCGCGCGCGCGCGAACACGCCGCCGCTCAGCGAGCGCGTCATGCTGTACGTGCGCCAGGACACCGAGGACGTGTACACGGCGCTGCACGTGGTACCGCCCACCACGCAGGGCCTGCTGCACGCGGTACGTACCACGCCACTTGTATCTGCCGCCTGCCCCTCGACACGTCGCACACAGGTTGTGCGTGACGTCTCCTGGTGCACCAGCACCACATAACCTTGGTGATGTCAGCTAACCATAGAACACGAGCGAGCGAGACGGACACCGTCGCTTTCTCGGTTTCTCGTCGTTCGTCAATGAATTCATTGTATACTTGTATGTGAAGTAAACGCAAGAAATCGAGACGCTTCGTCGGCGTGCGGGCGCCGGTCCGCCTGCCGGCCGGGCCGCCGCCCGCCGCTGTAACCGATCGGATGCTTTATAACCCCGTCTAATAAACACACGATCATCATAACCGCATGTTGTAATTAACAACCGCACGGCCGGCCGCCGCGCACCGGACCTCCGGCGGTCCTCGCGCCTATTGTGTTCTCACTAAGAAACCACTAGACCGGTTACTGAACTTTCGGTTCCGTTAGACGAGACGTCTCGGTTCAAAATGGCGAAAGGCCCATTTGTAACTCTTTTGTTTTTTGCTTATTTTCAGATTGAGAATAAGTACAAAATTTCAAGTTCGGCAATTAATAATCTTTATCGAAAGAACAAGAAAGGGTAAGTGGTTTTCATTGGCCTTAGACAAATCTGATAGCGTAAACGCACCGGCCGCCTCGCGTTAATGCAGCATCGCTTGTCCCGAGGGCGCGCCACTAACTGATAACTACGCAAAGCTTTACAACGAACACTCCTCTATAACTATCTAATGAGCTTCATAATAGGTGTCAGTCACTTAATCGCCTCCCCTGCTCCGAAACGACACCTTAATCTGAATCCAAACCTGAGCTGCATTGCTGGCAAGCACTCGCACCTGATTACTGTTAATGAGCACATAATTCGTTTAATAATTTGTAACTAAAATATTAGTTTTTATGTCATACTGTATCTCTTTTGAACAGTCTTTAGATTAATTTGCACGTGTTTTTTTTCTGTCGAGTAGTCCATACCCTCGAGCGGAAGACTGCGAGTGCACGTATTGACGAATGTCGTATTTCAGGATTACGGCCAAAATTGACGATGAAATGCTGGCGTACTACTGCAACGAGGACCTGTTCCTGCTGGAGGTGCGGCCGGCGGGCGCCAGCGAGGACGAGCGCCTCTACGACATCACGTTCGTGGAGCTGGCGCTCGACCCGTAGTGCCGGCATGCTCTCGCTGGCCAGTTCACGGACGTCCCGGACGCGCAGTTTTAAATAAGCGTTCCCGATTTACTCTCATTACGTGAAAAATCTTTATGGGATAAGGTTGTATCAAAAGTGTCGATCTCAGGTTGAAATTTACTCGTAAGCGATTCACCCTCTCTGTTATGTCTGAAACGGAATGTTACAGAAACTTTCGGTTATCGTTGTGAGCCAAGCGGTCGAGTCGAAATCGTTGTGTAAATATCTATTATAGTGCCTTATGAAATTACATCGTGATTCGATTGCCCGGTGATGGCGAACAAAAATTTAGATGTTTGGTTATCAGAAAAATATTTTGTTTCGTTAATTTAATGTAATTGTATTGTAAATGACGATGATCTGTTGCTGAATATGAACGCGTGTGCCATTCACTCGGTTATCATAGGTATGTAGTTAACATTGCAACAGGTACCTTTTATTCTTGCCATGATGATAAAGTAATAAATTCTTGTCACAAACATAAACGTAGGTATAATAATATATCTACACTGAGAAAAGCATGAAGTGCCTTCGTCATAATAATTAATGTTAAAATAGCATAATGTAAGTGAGTTAAGTCAAATTAAATGCCATCCACTTTGTTAAGTTTTGTAAGCCTAAGTTTGCTTTATAAGCTCGCTCAATTCTTACAATTAGTAAAGTTGATATTAGTTTTAGGTTCACACATGCGTACATTGCTTCCTCCAAGTGACTTGGTTCCGTTTTATTATTGCTACTTATTGAAAACGTAAAGCCATTAAGAATTGTAATAAAGTAACCGGATGTTTGTATCTTAATTAGTTTCGAGCGTGGCCACGAATCAATCAATGAATCATTAGAAACGGAAGCAATGTCGTGAATTACAATTTTATGAGATAGAGCCGAGGTTCCGCATTATGTTGGATGTATAATAGTCATGTAAACATAGTCACAAAATCGTCCATCCGAACAACATTAACATTATCATCGATGGGAGTGGTTTGTGTATAATTTTAAGTTTTTTATTATTAATATTTGTTATAATAAAAGAATTTCGATACGTAGGTTATCGGGCCATGACAACAAGTTAGTTTATGAAGTATTTTATGTCCAAGACTTATTTATATTATAAGATTTCGTGCCGGATAGGACCCTATCTTCCTGTAGCGACTTAAGTTTTATTTGTTTCAAAAGCTCTCCATAATGAATACATTAAAATTCCGTAACAATTCGATATTACAAATTTCATGATCATAATATTAATAATTTCTCAAAAATAAAGCATAAAATATTGTTAAGTTATTTCCACCGATTAATCAAAATCCAGAACAAGGTTCTGTATCAGTATTTGGTCGCGCGTCGCCGCCAACAGCGCGCGTCGCGAGCGCTTCCGAGCGCCTCTGAGCGCCTCCGAGCGCAGCCGAGCGCCTCCGAGCGGGCCGCGGAGGAGTGCGGACGGTTCGAATAACTGCCATATTATGACATAATTTAGAGTACTTAATGTTCTTAGACGTAGATTCTTTAACATAATGTTAGTTCTTTTTACTGTGTCTCATGTGACTTGCAGGTAGGCATCGAATTTTAATTAAGATATAGTTCATATATTATATATTTTGCAATGTGTTGTTTTTGTTTCATTCAGCACTAGCTGCGATTGCGTTGTGACTTGTTCCGTCCTTCGCGTTACTCTTATCTTCCATTCTTTTCGCTTTCGTACACTTGTTATATCTTCACAACTGGAAATTTTATTTCCTTAAAATGTTATGTTTTGGTTACGAATCCGTTGCTCAATGTCCGCCGCGCTCGTCGGCCGGACTCCAACAGCATTGTTTTATACTCATACGTATGCAAGTAATTATATTTATTTATATACTTTTTAATATAAATTGTGCAGCTTTAATGTTTACTTACAATGATGTTAGCTCGTGATTCAGAATCTCGTCATAAGTCACAAACGTCAGTAGCAATAATACAGTGTAGTAGTTAAAATGTGAGCGTCCGCGGCGAGTCGCCACGCGCAGCCTCCGCCCAGCAAGGTTGTGCAATGTATAATCAGAGTTTTACTATAAAAGTTGTATAATTATATGAAAATGGTGGATGTCGGATGATTACGTCAATTGGATTGATAATTATATATAATATAAATGTGGGAGAGCGCTGTGGTGGCGAGGCGGCGCAGGCGCAGGCGCGCGGAGATATTAGTCACACTAGTTAAAACACAACCCGAAAGTGGTAGCACATTTTCGTTATTAAATTGTACTGTACTTAAGGTTTAATTGAATAGATGTTACGTTATTCTTTTATATGAATATTTGTAAGTTGTCATAAAAATATTATTAATATAATTATTTTTATCAAAGTTTATAATCTAAATAAAAATGTTTTTCTTGAAAACATCACTATAGTTTCAATGTTAATTATAAATACATACCTTATGAATATGTGTTATTTATTTAAAATAAAGAATGCATCAGTACCGCATTACCACGCAATGAAGTTAGTCTCACTGGACGATTTCTATGAGAGATTTCCTTCTTTTTCGTTCCCTTAATTCAACTATCCGTATCTAGATTTTAGAATTTAATCATAATTCACGATAAATGTTCCTAGAGTACTAACTTTAGTAATCCCAATTGAAAAATTATAACACAGACACGCCTGGAAGTTAGAATAAATAAAATAGGTACCTATGAGCCAGTCGCGAGAAATGAAACAGCATTGGAACTTCGATAGTTACCTTTAATGAATCTTATTGTTGTTTTACTTTAACAATTTGTAATTCTCATATTCTGTACATTTAGAAGCTTCAAAGTTCACGAAAGCGTCAAGACAAAGATTGAGGTAAGACTAGATACTTGACTACGATTATCTGTTAAGATGAGAAAATTTACTTACACTTAGATAATTATAGCAATAGTTACTATTAAAATAGCATTTTTAACTTCGTTTTATACTTAGCTGAATGAATTTATTCATAAAATATTGTGAGCACGTTTTGCCCTTTCAACGTTTAATAGCTTGTAGTCAAGAAACGCTTCTAGATAAATATATAAAATATATTGCACAGACATGAAAAGCAAGCTAGAGTAAAGTTTTGAGAAACATCTAATCTGAAGATCAGTCAAATATTCATAACTTCGACATCCATAAACTATCAATTAACATGGACTTAGTTCGAGCTTTTTTTCTAATACATTAATGAGTTAAGGGTTGAAACAGAATCTTAAAAATGTAAAGCGTCTCCCAACGTTCCAACAGGCACTTAGTGTGAATACGAATAAACACAAATGTGCGATAATCTCGACAAATAACAACCACAAAACTACGTATATGTATCTAAGAAAAATTTATCTAAATTGCTGCATAAACATTGTACGAGTCATTCCCACACAGCTAATTAATAAATAGATCGAAAAAATAACTTACCAACGATATTTTAATCAAAAACCGTTTATTCTAATACAGAATCCTGCACACAAGAGACTAGAACGTTAGTACAATAATTCTTATTAATCTTAATAAAATCACGTTCACTTAATATAGAATTATGGGTATAACTAAATGAGCCAAACGTTTTTCATTTTTCTAACGAGACGAAGCCTAAATTGTTTCGTTATGTAAATTACTTTCACACTAACTTGAAAGAAAAAATAGAATTTGATTTAAAAAACGGGTTGAATTGAGAACCTCCTCCTTGTTTTTCGTCGGTTAAAAACTATTGAGGCGATGACCTAAATTGTATAAATTATAAAAGATACACAACACTGTCAGTAAAAACCAACCGAATTATTTATATTGTAATTGCCTACGAGCAGCGGGACACTACATAATTTACTACGGCTATAATCATAAATTATTCGTACGTATTTTTGCGTCACGAGGCCACAAGTTAATGGCTCCGCGTTATTGATAGTTATTCCATCTCCCACGCGATTATTATGCTTTGGCGTAAAACTTTGTTCATTGAAATTGATCGGTAATTGCTAGCAACACTTTCACATTCCGAAAAGATAAATATTTTACTTTCTATAATGGCACATTAGATGCAATGCATTTTACTTAATTGTCCAAAGATTAAAAATATTGAGGTAACACAGTAGTGTTACTGAAGCGCAGTGGCGGGACAAAGGTTGCCACTTAGATCTGTATCTTGAACCGTTCCCCCTCGGAGCAGTTCTGGAATGATTGCTATTGAATGAGAGGCGAGCTCTGACTGTCGCTGAAGTCGAGCGTGTAGTACATGTCCGTGGTGTCGAGGGCGGCGGAGGGCGGCTGGAAGGGCGCGGCGGGGGGGGCGCGCTTGTCCTGCAGCCAGTGGTGAGGGGGGCCGGGCTGAGCTGCGCGCGCCAGCCGTGACAGCAGCCGCGAGTACGTCTTGTTCACGCGGCAGTGGCATGCGGTCACCTGGAGAACACATAACAAACATTTGATCTAAAATAAAACTAGTGACCACCCCTGCTTTTTCTATCTGTCAAGCTGGAACCAACCAATTTTGTGATTCAGTTGGGTAGTTTCAGAGATTAGCGTGCATAGTGGCACGTGATTTTATATATTAGGATAATAAAGCTGAAGAGTTTTTTCCCGAGGAACGTTATAGGTTATTTAACATCACGCTATGACGCTTAGAAGCCGAGCGACGAGTGAAACCGCGAGGCACAGTTAGTCATAGATAAGGAATATACACAACTATAGTATATTCTCACCATTTCAGACTATTTATGTTTATGGTTGTTTATTTTCTCATCACAAACGTTACAGTGAACAGGAATAATTCAATCTACTTTACAAGGTGACACATTTGTGAGAGACTGGTGCCCGAAATATGTGTTACGGGTAACACAGTAACACAGGCATTCTATTTACAAGTAAGAAAATTAAACTTTATCTCAATTGGATGACGTTCTTGTCAGAATGACTGTTGTCGTGTACTGTCTTCATTCTGAAAAATTCCTTGTGTCATTTAGTTACATAGTTGTTTAGATCATTTTGAACAGTCCGTTCGTCTCAATATTTTTGACAATGACTGTACCCGTAAGAGTGCATAACAGCTTGTAGACGTGCATTGTGCATGCTTCTCTTATGAACGCTACAATGAATAATCTTGTGCAATCATTTCGTAATTGCAGACAAGCATAACGGCTAACGCACGCAAATAATGTTACATTGCTGAGATGGGTATCGTATGTAACAACTTGATACATTGAATAATGCCGCAAGAGTATACGAGTATAAATAAGAGAAAAGTAAGTATAAAATCTGACTAACATTAAGCTCAGCTCAGTATAAATTCCTGCATTTTCTAGTCTTAACCATATTTAGTTGAAGATCAGGTTTTAGGCAATGTTTCTATTTATCTATCCACAAAAAGATATTACGAAAATCCACTTTAAATTCATTAAAAATGTCAAATTTTGCGTGCTACGAATATGGTACGAGATTTCCGGGACAACCGGGATTGAAAACTTATATAATATAGCTTTTTATAATCTCTTATGAGTGTAAATATAACCTACTTAAGTTTTGCGTATGTCTGTAGAATTCCCGTAAATCATAAATCGATCCAATTATGTCGTAGCCAAGTGCTACGAAACCAGGATCTCGTAGCAGCGTAGCACCCCTAATTGTGTTAATTTAACCCACAATAGTTTTGCAAATGCCCTAATGAGTGATAAAGTAACCCTCTACAATGTTCATACGTCAGAGAACTTGACGTATTATTTTTCGTAGATAGATAAATTCGTGTCGTAGCAAAACGCTCCGAAACCGGGAGCTCGTAGCAGCCGTAGCCCGTAGCACCCCTAAAACTAGTTTTGAAGGTACAACATTTAAGCGTGTTTTTAGGAATGGTATTGTTATAGTGATGAAATATCAATTTTAAAATGTGAAAACGTTAGGTGTCTATGATACCAAGACCAGCACTTCGCCCCACATTTCGTCCATAGGAATTTCGTACTAAAGTACTCGTGCCAAGATTTTGGATTCTTAACTGACGGAATATTAAAAATTAATTTTCGATTTAGTCATAGCAAGCAGTAGTCATTCCTAAAGAATTCATTATCCTTTTTACTTTAGGGATTAAAACACCTTAATTGTGTGCCTTGGAGCTTACCACAACCCCGACGATGGCGATGGCGGCGCCGAGCGTGCCAGCCGCGATGTACACGTTGTGCAGGCGGTCGTGGTACAGCCCCAGCGGCATGCGCACCTCGCGCACGGACCCGCCGCCGCTGTTCTCCAGCCTCCCTCTACGAGGCTCCACGTCTAAGCCACCATCGCTGCCCACCACTGATTCTAGGATGAAATCCTCTGTAAACACGTAACATAAAAATATCATCACGCCTGAAGTCCCCGAAAGGCAGGGTAGGGCAGAAGCAGGGTTTATTTATTTATTTAACAATTTATGTACACACTAAATACAGAAATCAAGAAAGGAACAGAAAAGAGTACAAAGATAATGCTTATTTCTAATGAAATCTCTTCCAGCATACCTGCAAAAGGAGATTCTAAAAAAAGAGATGTAGACAAAGTGTGTAAAAGAAGAAGATAAAATGGAATACATAAAACATAAAGCAGATAACTATTTTAAATATAATATACAATATAAGAGTATACTTACATACGTATAAATACAAATATACATATACAAAAATCCTATAAATACAATAAAATAAATAATAATAGATACTTAAGCAACTATGACGAAATGGAAAGATAATGTTCTTTCACTCTTCTTTTGAAAACTGCAATAGTTTAGTAGGGTTGTTTAAGTCCCATTTAAAAGGGGCGAGCCTATTGCGATTAACTTAGTACAAATCCAGAGTCAAATTTCTCATGCTCAATAGTACCTCTTGCGATCACTACACCAACACTGGGCCAACCTAGCCTATTTGGACACTTTTCCTGTTGATGGTGATACAGATGCTTTTTAACCGACTTCAAAAAAAGGAGGAGGTTCTCAATTCGGTTGTATGTTTTTTTTTTGTGTTTGTTACCTCATATCTCCGTCATTTATGAACCGATTTCAAAAATTCTTCTTTTATCTGAATGGATCTACTTCCCGATTGGTCCCACAGAAATTTCATCAAAATCGGTTCAGCAGTTTGGTTTTGAAATCAAAATAACTGGAAAAAATGTCATCGATAAATTGCGAAATTGATACTTGACAAGGATTTGTGTGATACGATAACTAAAAAGGGTAAAATAAAAACATCAATGAAACAGACAATAGTCACCGACTTCCGAAAGTAAAGTTATTTTCCACTTTTTTAGTGTTTTTTTTGGAAGTTGGTTTTTTTGCAAAAAAGTATTTTTTTATGGTAAGCACCTCTTTGCTTGTACATAGTTTTAAACTTATATTTCTATTTTACTTTAATATTAAAAATATTTAAGTAATAGAGATATCACTGCATCGCGGTTTATTTAAAGTTGAAAATTGAGGAAATTTTAGGGAACAATATTACTTAAGGTATAGGAATACATTTATTTGTTTGGCAAATAAATTCAGCAGCAGGAGTAGCGTGGCACTTGATTTGTTGTACGAACATTCATGACAACACAGAAGCAGAATAGTAGCAGTTACCTTCGCAAAGTTTGCCAGTATATCCAGGTCGGCAGGAGCAGTAGAAGGACTCGATGCCACTCCAGCAGGTGCCGCCATGCGCGCATGGGTTGTTGTCACAAGCCTGGAAATATACCAGTAACAAGGTCAGTCATTATCAAAAACATAACATAATATGACGCCTGTAATTCACGCAGGTTTATCATAAGTTGAAAACAACTAATAAAAACATTCCACTTAAATGTATAACTTTTTTTGTCTAAATGAGTAACTAAGCAGATCCTATGTTTCATTGCCAAGTATGTACAAAATACAAAAAAAACGACCTTCAAACTGATTAGCTCTACAATTATACATTGAGAACAGACAGAGAATTGTTTTTGTAAATAACGTAAGAACCACGAAACGATTAGCTCTAATTAAAGTTAACGTTATTCAAATTATTATTATTTTTGTAGATGTTTGGAAATGTGTTTTCATGTTCAGTGGGCAATGTTCTCATGTAGGGTTTGTACACGATCCGTTCTGATTACTTTCAGCTTAAAAACTCTGAGAAACACCGTAAACACCGTATAGCAAAATGGGGTTATCATATTCCCAGTGCTGGGACACAAGCATCCTCTCTACGTGCTGTTACCTACTTCGTGGGCCCAGTGCGGGTTGCTAAATGTCAATTGTCTTCTATTTTTTTGGTTCTAGGATATGCTGATTTTACCATTTTGAGGTACAGTGGCAATAATAATACTTTCTGCCACCGACTTCCGAAAATAAAGTTATTTTCCATTTTTTTTTGTTTTTTTTGGAAGTCGGTGATTTCTTTGCAAATAAGTTTTAATTTTAACCTTGTGAGTTATCGTATCACACACAAAGCCTTGATAAGTATCAATTTCGCAATTTCTTTTACTTGGATAAGATATTTTTACCAGAAATTTTGATTTTAAAACCGAACTTAGTACTGAACCGATTTTGATAAAATGTATATGGGACCAACCAATCCTTTCAAATAAAAAATATTTTATATACATAAATCTATCTCAGATTTTTCAAATCGGTTCATAAATGACGATGATATGAGGTAACGAACACAAATACAAAAAAAAATACAATCGAATTGAGAACCTCCTACTTTTTTTGAAGTTGGTTAAAATTAAAGCCATGTGACATCTATCAGCCCACACGTGGTGTATTACTGTCCATTCCCTCTCATAGACAGGAGGCGTGTGTCCCAGGTAAGGGAACAGAATAGGCTACTAATACACTATCGGCGTATTTGCTGTACTTACAGATCTGGTGGGTATGTGGCACTCGTCACCCACGAAGCCCAGGGGACACTCGCACGCATAACTGTTGCCGCGGTCCAGGCAGATTCGGTGAGATGGGCACGGGTTTGGAGAGCATAGGTCCACCTAAACATAATTATTATTCAATTTATTGTTCGACGTTGCTTTCGAAATAATAAAGCGCGACCAACGTCACAATCGTGATTGTTTATTTTCAAAATGGATAAATCTCGTCTACATAACTGACGTGATGGCGGGACAGGAAAACGGTTACAAGTTGTATAATTAATCGAAAAAGCTAGCCAAGTGCGGGTCCAACTCGCACTCGAAGGGTTCCGTAAAAATCCGAATACACACTGAGAAAATTTCTAGTGTACCTATTGCGGTTCAAAAGATACAGCCGTGTGACAGAGGGACGGACAGTGGGACCTAGTAATAGGGTCCTGTTGGCTCCATTTGGATACAAAACCCTAAAAAGCCAGTCACATCGTACTTATATTTCATTTTAAAATGTATAGCTAAAACTGAAATGTTCACGAGACTGTCTGGATTGATAAGGACGATGAAAGAATATTAATAGAGCCAAAGCTTCTATCTCCTTTAAAATTCCCTTCGCCGATGTGGTCTCCACCTAATACTAAACTCGGATTATTTCACAGTGACATCTTATTAATATGAACAGAGTGTGCGTAGGTCAGTCACCGCCAGACATGAAATCAAGAATAATAATGGCGAAAACTATGCAACATGAATTTTAATGTTTTATAGAAAAAAAAAGTTCGAATGATGTGAACTCATTGAATATTCGTTGGTAATATTTCGCCTCTTTTTGTCTGTGACTATGGGTACTTCAATTAGTGACAGCAGCCGCTCGATCCCCTGAAGAGCTTACTGAGAGCAAACAAGGGGAAACACTGACTTGAACATCTCCCTAAGGGTTAATTAGAGCTTCATGAACCTTCCCCCTCACTTCCCTTCACCGTTCATTGTTTCAGCAATATGTATCATCCATTTAATAAACTATCATTGCTCTTCAAAAGCAATCAATGTATGTATACAAGGCAGTAAGACGAGCAAGGCCAATGACAAGGAGATGTAAAATACACTAATTTGATCAATATTGTTGACTAAATTGGTGACAAGACGATGTTTATAGTGTCATTAGTATGTGAAGAGCACGCTGACCTTGAGCTGGCATGTGTTGCCGGTGTAGCCGCGGCCGCACGCGCACGCGAACCCGCCGACGCGGTCGGTGCAGGAGCCCCCGTTGGCGCACGGCGACGACTCGCACTCGTTGTACTCCAGCTCGCAGCGCTCACCCGTGTATCCTGGATTAAACAGATATTATGTAATGGTAGCTGTACTGTAAGGGTGTATACCTTCCAACCTACCTTTAACTATGCAAGCTGGTTGATTTATAAGCCTGGCCTCATGCAGGCACTCAAAGTATTTTGAATTAAAACGATAATAAAAAATGTAAAGGTCGTCCAGTTGTTTTTCAATCTGATGCCAGCTCTGTCTTGGTAGTGAAGAAGTAACAGTCCGTGATTTAAAATACATAGCTAAAGTATTTTATTTAAATAATGAGTATGCCAGCATATTTTCTGGTACGCTACAGTACTCATTCAACCTAGATCTCTCTCTATGTCACGTCAAAAGCCGACACGGCATTGAGAAAAACCGAGTCTAGACGATTGCACTCTCACACTCATCTTACCTCGGAGTGTTTCGGCGAGAGTGTATAGCCACCATGAGAAGAATCCGACATAACATGACGTAATAAGTATAAGTAAGTTATACATAAGGTTTTTGATATTAGTCCGACTCTAAGTGAGATTATATATTAAAATCAAGTGTATCATTTCAGTTTCATTAAAAAGGAACCGGCATTTCTATAAAAAAAAGAATGGACAAATTCTTCAAATAACTGAATTCTTAAATCGCTTGACTGTACATTTTAGGATAATTTCCGCAGCTCAATACAAATGCGTACGTTCAAGCAAATGATATTCTAAAGAAAAATGTACGTTCTCAGCGTATATTTTGAGAATTCATAGAAAAAATAAAGCCAAAGCTTCCTTATGACAAGACGCAATCTGTCCCAAGGGCTGTTTACTTGCAGCCCGCAAAGAAACGTTCCTTGAGCAGAAAAATACTCTTGATTAAATCACTCCGATTTATTTGGCGTCGTAAAAAGCTTATTTGTGTATTCCAGAAGTTAATACATATTTTTCTCATCAAATTAATAGCTACAACAGAATATATTTGAATTACAAATTCTAAATCTTTATCTTCCTTTTGGGGCTTGATTAAGTTTTGATTTATTGTTTTATGTATCGAATGGTTGCTATAAATTGTAAATGTATTTCGTATTATGTAAATTCATTACTAATGGGATCGCTTTTGTATATAAAATTAAATATAACAGTAACATCCTCTTATCCTGAGGTGCATAATGGTGAATATATTATATATTTTTACAATACATTTCATGTTGTAGATCATTGAACATGACCTTACCGTGTTTTAGTTTAGTGATGTGGCCGCTAACAACTTGATAGTTATGGGAAGTTTATGAACCTGTTACAAGGTACGGGAACACGATATTTTACATACCTTCGACACAGGGCTCACTCATGTTCAATAATATTAGGTCGCAAAAGCCACGTTTACGACCCAGTATAATCATAGACCTGGTTAATGGATTAGGTACTGTTTCTGAACACACTAAAAACAACACTCCTGAAGTCATGATTACCATTTTCGTCGGGCTTTGCTGCTTTATCACCTTTATACTTATTACCTAATATCAGTCAGTTAGTTATTAGTTTGTAATCAAATAGTTTTTTACCATTCAAAGGAAAAAACAACTTATAACAAAAACAATGTAGACACAAAAAATTAATAACATAGTCGGGCTAAAAATTAAGTAAGTACTACGTATGCTGTTCAACAAATATTTTTGCGTCTACAAATGATTTTGAATATTTTTTATTGCTGAGGATATTCTAGATTAATATCTTACTTAGTACTCATATTTTTATATATTAACTAATTCAGACGACTTAATAACCCAACGACAAATATATCGATAACAAAGAAAGTGACTTTCTATCAAGACTCATTTTTTACCTCTACAAGACTATTCAAGGACTCCTACTCTCAGAGTGAACTTACAAAGAGATACAATAACAATGTTCACATTAATAACATTATTCTCTATTATTGTGATTTCCCCCTTAGCCCAGTTTGTAGCTCGGCCTCCCGAGAGAATCGCATGAAACCACACGACGGATAGCGGCCGTGGGCAGCCTTCCAACTTAACTCTAATAAATCACTGCGCAAATTTGCTCTACAGCACCCACATACAAGTTTCAACCATTATCAAATTGACCTAGCTCCAAAGCTTTGTTTGACCTCCAACTAAGCTTTAGCTTTTAAAAATTACTTATTATGTAATCAGTAAGTACTATAGCCACTCACTTCAGCAATAATTTACTAATGAAAAGCTTTGCAGGAATCAACGAATCATTCTTTCAAACTATTTCCAAATTTAAATATTTCGATCAGTACCATTATGTAACCAGCCTGTGTGATTTTCGGTTGCTTCGAAGACAGATATAAGTTGTTCTAACCTGTCACCTTTGATTATATAATGTCTAGATGGAGCGTCAAGTGCGCGCAAACGTGTCAAAAAGTGTCAACCAACTATTGGTTCACAAGTGCTTGCCCGCCAATCAGTGCAGATCGTGTCATACACCTAAAACTTATCTTATTTAATAAGTCTATTTTTTAATGTGATTTATGAGAGAATTGTAGTAGCTGGTATCATTATTTACGCACACAAAGACATAGACGCATAGTTTAAAACAACGCCTGCACGCACACATACGTGAAAATGTTGACTCGTTTTCTTTGATACGATTGTAGGGCGACGCTCTATCTAGACATTATATAATCAAAGCCTGTCACATAGTTCCGCCACTTCTTCTCCCCAGCTAAAACACTAGAAAGTGGCGAAGGGTGATCATTTTTGGCGACTGTTTTGTGTAATTGACTTTCGAAAAGTGCTTATCTTCAGCCTAGTTTGAATAAACTAGTTTTGACAACCTTACAGTACCAATCTTTTTGAGCCGTATAGATCCGGGAAATACAGCATGCCACTAGTTAGTAATAATAATACAATATTAAAATCCGACCACAAAGCATGAAAATTTTGACCAAGTATATCTCCAGCGCCACACGGCCACATGGCACCGAACACAAATAATTCAACTGATTACGTCACGAGATTTCGGGTACGATTGTTTTCACAGACATAATTGAAAGTAGTTCTGCCAAAATATACCAGCCCACATCCAATTGGTTCCCATTTTCCGAAGTAATTGTAATGATGTTGGGTAGTTAATACTGATTATTTTGCAATCTATTCTAAGCATGTACGTTTTGGATGTATAAAGGGACTGATTTTACTAGATAGAATGTTGGATAAGTTTGGTATTTAACTGAATTAAAACATAAGAGATTGTAGGTTGATTCATTATGACAAAACTAAGTCCAAGTTACTCGCAACATAAACGAAAACTACGCGAAAATAAATCCAACTCCGGACACGATATCGATTGACTGGATTTAAGGGTAGGTTTTAATTTCTATAGAGTTAGCCTATTTATTTCCCAATTTAAATGGCGCAACTGATTTGGGAAAATGGTCTATCGTTAGATCCAAATTGTTCGGGACGTATTTAGTATCACAGTCCCAGGATATGACGTATTCAATGTGGCGAACGCAATAGCCGATATATCGGAACTTAGAGATTGCTATCAAAATTAGTTACTGTTTGGAAACATTTAAAAATTATCTTTACACATAAGATAGTTATTTAAAATCGTTAAGTTTTACTCGATGACACCCGGTCTTCCTGTGCTCTAGTACCGATATGCAGCTTGCCAAGCAAATATTTCCTGACAGTCATTTAATTCACCACCATTTTAGATAGACCAGTATTAAACTTTGTTAGTAGACTCTTATTAATGGAAGTACACTGCAATGTATGATCCCTGTGTAACCCCGTGCTACGAGAAATCCTCTACGACTGGTAACTGTATAAGGAATGTTGATGTTTTTACCATTTATGTAAGAATTTGTATACCTAATGTAATCTAACTATCAAATCAAGATAACAGGAATGAATAATAAAATATCTCACCAGGTTGACAGAAACAGCGATAATCTTGTCCGTCAGCGTCGTTGTCAGTCTGCTCTATACAGATACCCTTGACGCAAGGATTGGACGCGCAGGCGCCTCCGGTTATGGAAAGCTCACAGTGCGCGCCCGTCCAGCCGTCGGTGCACGCGCAGTGGAAAGTTGTCGAGCCATTCATGGCCATACTCATGCAGGAGCCACCGTTTAAACATGGCGACGAGAAGCAAGGGTCCCGCTCACATTTTCGGCCCGTAAAACCTATTTGGGAAAATAATTACTTCGGCTGAACTTACACACAAACAAAAAGGAATACGAATAGGTTTCCCAGTAAATTAAATAGTTAAATCCCAAAATTATTTATCAAACTCCAAATCCAAATTCTTAAAATCAAATTCCTTAACAGAAGTTTCGCAAAGCTCCTGTTTGAGTTAAAATGTTCAACAATGAATAAAAGTTTCATTCTGATTTATTCAAATTAAATCTGGAATGAAAACAATGAGGGGAAAACCTGCGGCCATGCTTTTGCCTTTGTTTATACCTCAAGGATATATAATAAAATGTATATGATGAAGATACATGGTATAAAGTACCTTTATGATACATATTTATATGAACCTACAAAACGGTTGCATAGTTACGTAACACAACGCGCCAAGCAGTCACCAGATTGCGTCACATGGATGCTCAATTCACCAAAAACAAAATATATTTTCCGAGTGTAGAATCGTTTTTTTTTATTCATTTGTACTGAGCTGAGTGGGTAGATGTCATACATTTGCCGTCCAGCGCTACCAGTTTAAAGTCCCTCCTTTCACTGGCACATTTTTGAGGTCAAACTGACTTTGTATTCCATTCCGTCTAGCTAGATGGATAGAAGTTATCAGATATCTATGTATCTGTAAACATATACGACACATTAAACCGTATAGCAAATATAGCAGTCCCTTGCGGGCATCGACTCTGCAATCAGAATATAATCTCTCGCGTCCTCTATATACTTTCTTACGTCTACGTGTCTCCACACAAACACGATAGCTTCGGATTCGAACGACTCTATTTACGGGTCATCTAGATAGTCGGTAACTCCTTATTCGATTTTCGTATTATGTAAGTCCGAAATAGAAATGGAATCGAAGCGAATGAATGAATGAAATCGACTGAGGGAAAAGCTTACTGTTGTCTGGTAGATAGCCGATTCACCAAATAGGGGACTTTTCGTTGAAAAGATTTATCGTTTATTATAATCTTATAGAATCATAATCAGATTATCTACCAGTGTTGTACTAAGATAATGATTGCTTGATTTTTTTTTGCCTCATAATATTCTTGCAGAATATATCCTCACATTGAGATGAACGTATCAAACATAATAATAAATACTTTAACTTCGGAATTAGGATTCATACTAAGAAAACCAAACATATGGTTGAGTGTGACATGAAATATATACATGTTAGAGCATAATAAATGTTTATGTGTACCATAAGGGCAGAGGCAGCGGTAGTTGGCGCCATTCAGAGGTTGCGTGAGGTCGACACATATGCCGTTGTTGAGACACGGAGACGGGGCGCACGCGTCTCGCTCCTCACAGTGCGGGCCCACGTACCCCCCACAGCACTGGCACTCGTACCCTTCCTACCAACACACCACATCCATTACACTGTCATCCACATAACCCTCATCACAAACTACAACTATCTATTACGTACCATTGAAACGTTAGTGTAACACACACCCTTTCCTGAACAGTCCTGAGACTCGCCGCAGTTGTCCGATTTCACGGTCACTTTTAGACGCACACATTGAGACTTCCAGTTTTCAGAAACAACTGAAATAGAGACAACCGATATAAACCACGTTGTATACGTTTAACGACATTACCATAAAACATACTGTAGAAATAAAACTGGAAAAGGTATCTAATAGAACGCGTCGATGAGTTTTCACACTGTTAAAGTACTTCGGCACGCAATGCATGATACGGTGGGAATTCCGCATAATACATACATACTCGTATATTTATTGTGCGATCGTAGAATAAAACTGTTGTGTCGTTGACTGTTTTTTTGCCTCGCGCTCGCACTTCCTTCAGTTCTTCAGTCTATTATATACATTTTAGGTATACATATCTGTACCGTTTCATCGCTTTAAGTTTTAAAAGCACTTTCTTTTCACGCAATATTTGAGCTGAACAAGGTTAATTGTAACTTCTTCATAAATCTGAGAGGTGACATGGTATATTTGGGGTACCTATAAGTAAATTGACGCCTTCAGTTAAGTCCTTATCGTAGAGCGTGAAGAGCTTGGCGCCACGCTCGTCGAGAGGAGTAATGTCCAGCAACATCCCCTCAGACACATCGCAGTGCTCGTGGCCCTGGCGCGTCACCTGGTACACGGCCGGCTGCAGCAGTGTGCGATGTACCCTGGAAAATCAATCGCTATAACGGTTCGCCGAGCTGGTACAGGTCACTGCCTCAAGCTGTCGGCGGCGATATAGGTCACAGATTTATAATTCTATTAATAAAGCTGACCTTTCCCCATCAGCGTGCGAAACGTTCGCGTCAGGAGTGCCGTTCTTGACGTCGAGCTGGCCGAAGGTGTCGAGTAGCAAGGAGTCCGCGATGCGCACGATAAGGATGTCTCCGCTCTGGATGTCGGCGGCGCCCTCCCACGACACGATGACCGGGGGGCACTCCTCCTCGGCCGCGCCCGGCGAAGGGCCCCCACTGCCGGCGCACTCCTCCGCCATCCGCACCGCAAAGTCACACACATTAATTAATTATCAAGTCTACCTCTGCGAGTACTAATTGAAATGTCCTGTCTACTGTGTCATACAATATGCATCAAAGGGGTACTTGTCTGCGAGCTTTTAGTAACAACTTAGAACGAATGAATTTCAAACTAAGGGGTGAGCATCAGACATGTGCCGCTACGAAATATTACCATGACCAACGTAAAGAAGAGGTCAGTAAAGGTGACATTATAATGTTATACGTGTGATTATGTGCAACGGCACTAGGAAGTTAAATCTGATCTCTGAGATTCTCATGTTAGTCCTCAATTGAAAATATACTATATTGCCTTCCCAAAAAGAAAACAATTCCATTTAAGTAACAAGTCTCGTTTCGTCGCCACGGAGACACAACAGTCCAATCATACATAAATAATGGATTAGACGTTTTCCTTATCAGAAGTAATGAATAGAGTTCAACCACTGGAGCAAAAAAGCTTTTTCCTTATTTCTCCTTCAGTAAGACGATTTATGGTTTATGTATTTGACCTCGGCATGCTCGCTGTGTCACGATCAAAGTGTGCGAACAAGAATATTACACTCTGAAATAAGGGAGCGGAAGAAAAGACATTGTATAAATTGCCCGTGGCACAGATAATATCCTATGGAGATTAAGTTCATGTCTGGAGTCTTATTTATGGCTGATACAACTCACCTTACACGCACCTTAGCACCATAATGTGCCAGTAATGTGCGTTTTAATAAACTTACGTAAACCAAAGAATGGAATAGGCATCAGACACAAATAAAAACGGTTATGGCGTGGAAATATATTGATAATCCATACAATATTGGTCGTTTTCACAAAGAATTTACGATGGGTAAAATCGATTGCGAAGAAAGGCCAAGTTGACCGTCGCAAATGTTTAACCTTGCAGTTGATCGATATTATGCAAAATAGTATGGAAGACTATCAAATAGTTTCTATGTTCATTGAATTTATACATTTGAAATTCGGAAAAATCTATAAAATGAGAGAAAGATCTATTGACTAACTCTGTTAGAACAGAAGCAGTTTAAAAATATAACGTATCATTACATGACATTATGAGGTAAAAGTAATCTTATTTACGCTCCACATAGGTCTACTCGTATATCAACCCTATGGCGGATTTTAAAGAATACAATTTTAAAGCTACTTACTGCACTAAATAATAATAAGAATAGCGTAGACCACCCATCTAATGTATCATTTTTGTCACATTTTTACGTACGCAAATTAAAACTTGCTTTAGATAACGGATATTGAAATGTTGAAACCAATTAATATTGTTTCCGCAACAATCAATCACTGGACGCAAGTCGTGACATGAGTTTTCCAAGACCACGATTTTGATGTGTATGTGTGAGACTGCCTCTTTGGCCGATTGGTCGCAAGCGTGATCGGAATCTGGAGTTGTGTCCGGTTGTTGGCAATAGGCTAGCTCCCTACTACATGGGACTTCAACATAACTGGTGAAATGTGAGTGTACGATTAGGTACACCTCTGCCTAACGCTTCGGAGATTACAGGCGTGATGTTATGTTATGTGTGAGAACTGGCAGCCTGATCAAAAAGTAATAATGTGGGTGATGACTACAAAAGGCGTCCTTTTTAGGCGCTGTAATTCTGGGCGGCAGAGGTCCGAAACAAAATTAAGTGGCGTTGAGGAGACGATATGGTTTAAAAACTGGAACATTATGGTGCCTTGCGGTAGTTATTTATTCCAATACCGTTCTGTATACAACATTTAATGACTTATTATTATCCGTCAGCACGTGCAAGTTTTAGGCACTTGAAACACGTGAACAACCAACATATATGTAGAACCACCATGTGAGAAGCATGGAGTGGCAAACGCTAGCCGAGTGTGCCGCGTGGGTTGACCCGCGCCGTGCCCTCTTTACAGAGATGGGAGGAGACCTGTCGCTGCCGGCCGTTGTTCGCTCGATGATCGGCAGCGCAGAGTCCTGTTATGCGGCGATGTCCTTCTGCGAAACTGTCATGTCACAGAAGGAAGCTGCGAAAAGGGTAAGGGAGATGACGGGATCCCGCCCATCCTGCAGCAGACGCACCGGGCGACGGCAGGTCCAGGTGTGACGGATTAGGGGACATCCGTTACCTCCCATCACACTGGACCCGAGACGGCGGCGCGTAGTGTTCCACGCGCGCCTCAGAATATATGAGTCTTCTGTTGGCCCTACTACGCGAGGACCGCAGGAATTGGGCCAACAGAAGATTCAGCACAAATGCAATGTGATGGCACAGTTGCTGAGCGATTGACTGCTGGGCTGCGTGTCGCGGGTTCGATTCCTGCATCAAACAATTAGACAACGTAGTGGATTTATCATTTTTTTTTTTTTATATATACTAAATAGGTTTGCGTTTGGCCGCAACTTGCCTGATGTGAAGCGATGATGCGGCCTAGGATGGAGCACGCTTGCCTAGAAGAAACCGAACTTTGAATAAATCCAGATTATAATGATCAGGGAACAGAGAAGCTGGCAGTGAACTCCAGACTGGCGGTTCGCACAATAAATGTGGAAGCATAGCGCTTTGTTCGGGTCCACGGAACTTCAACCATATAACGGCGACGCTTCGCCGTATCTCTGCTCGTCCGATGGTATGGATGGAATGGGGATGGAGGAATTAGATTGTGTAACTCCAAAGCACACTCCCTGAAATGTAACCAATAAAAAACCGATAGGCTGGAAACTTTGCGGCGATGTTCAAGGCTTTAGAGCTTAGCTCTGACAAGGGAGTCGTTATCAATGAACCTCTTGGCACGTCGCTCATTGTGCTTGGTATACTGTGAGCAGCTGTTCCGGTGTAAAGTACTTTCTCAACTTTGTGAGAACACCCAGCTTTCTAGCGTGGGCCTTGGACTCAATATAGGACCCAAAGTTGAGGGTCGACCCAAATGTAACACCAAGAAGCTCGAGATGTTTAGTGATCGGGACGGATATATTTCGGAAAGTCATTATAAACTTTAGCTTATATTAATTTTAATATAAACTTTTCGCCATTATTTAAAACTTTAAAGAGATTTTTTTTTGTAGTATTGGTCAATTTTTATTTGGTAATTTACGAACACCAGTCTTTTAATGGCTAAAAAAAAACGAAAAGTAGGTATATTAAACTATTTTGTCATGATTTGAAAATCATTAATCTTCTTAGCGTGTCGATGACAATTTTATTCAAATTCAGCCCAATATTTGGCGACGAGTTTGGCACTTTCAGTAGCTTCCATCAGCTCCTGTGATGTGCAAACAACAGGACAGGCAGGACACGAAAAATACATAATAATTAAATTAAAGCAAAATACCTATTTACAAAATGTGGAAATCGAACTCATGAACCATGTTTATTCTTTTTTGAAATCTTATAGACTTAAAAAAAAACTCAAAAAGTGGATACTGGCTGCGATTCCAACCTGCAAACCCTGGTTTACAGGGCGATCGCTAAACCGTCAGGTCACTTACTTCGGTGACAAATGGTCTCAAATAGCCATTCTATTCTAATGCATGTTTTGAGAGTTGTCAGTTGTCAAACAGTAAGGAATATGGACATAATGCAATATTGCTCATCCCCTTAAGTTATTAGCGTGATAATATATAGCATATGTGCTAATCCATACTATAATTTATCTTTGTGTCAAATTTCATTCAGGTCCGTCCAGCCATTCTGGCGTGATTGAGTGACAAACATCCATCCATCCGTCCAAACTTTCGCATTTATACTCGTAATATTTATATACGTGGGACACTCCGAAAGTTTTGCGACACTAAAAAAAATTGTTCTACAGGTACATATATTTTTATTAAATCTTTTCAAAGTACTCTCCACCAGCCTCTATACAAAGATTCATGCGTCTGAACCAGTTTTCAAAACACTTTTTCCAGTCCGCCGCAGACACCTCGTTTACAGCCTGCTCGAACGCAGCCAGCGCATCTTCCGGCGACAAAAATTGTATCCCCTTGAGCTGATTTTTTATTTTTGGAAATAAAAAGAAGTCACACGGTGCTAGATCAGGGCTGTAAGGAGGGTGACCCAGGAGTTTGACTGGTGTACTGTCCAGGAAGTCCCTCGTTTTGAGCGCGGTGTGTGCAGGCGCATTGTCGTGGTGGAGCAGTAGTCCGCGGAGCCCTGTGTTTGGTCGCTTGTTGCTCACGACAGTAAAAACTTCTGGTAAACATTTGGTAGTATACCATTCGGCGTTGATGCTTCTTTGATCTCGTAAGGGAATTGAGGCCAAGTGGCCAGTCAAATTAAAAAATCTGGCGATCAAAATCTTCCCCCCGCTTCGAGATCGCTTCACTTTGGTAGGCGTTGGTTCATTTTGAAACACCCAAACTGTCGACTGGCGCTTGGTTTCTGGATCGTATTGATAAATCCAGGACTCATCGCCTGTTACGATGTCGTAAACACGCCGAGACGAGCCTGCTTCAAATTTGTTCAGCATATCACGGCACCATTCCACCCGGGCCTGCTTCTGAGCGTCGGTGAGGTAGTGCGGCACCCAGCGCGATACTATCCTCCTCACGCGAAGATGCCCGTGTAGAATCTCGTGAACGCTTCCCGATCCAATCTTTAATATGTGCTGAATCTCCTGATATGTAATTCGCATATTATCTTGGATTAAATTTTTCACTGCTAGCACGTTTTCTTCCGTAATAGCCGTCAAAGGGCGACCGCTTCTTTCTTCATCCCTCAAGGTTGGTTGACCGCGCCTAAATTCGTTATACCAACGATACACGGTTGCCTTGGAGTGGCCTTCATCCATAAATGCCATTTGAAGTCTATCGAACGATTCATCCGGTTTCAGGCAACACTTGAAATCGTAAAAAATCATAGCTCTAAAATGTTCCCGGCGCAGATCCATTTTTCAGTAAGACACGATACTTTGAATTGGCTCGCAAAAAATTTGGAGGGAAATTTTGAAAATGGAACACACATATTTTGACTTACAAGTAATCATATTTTCAAAAAAGATTCTAACTGGCCAGTCTCCCATATATAAAAACTATTTATCGCAATACTTTCTGAGTGGCCTGGTATATGATATACATATAAATATTGTAGGTATAAATTGTCACTTTGTGACCATTTTACGAATTGTAACGTCATCATCTGCATAGCCTTTTCCTAACTATGTTGGTGTCGGCTCCCAGTCTAACCGGATGCAGCTGAATACCAGTATTATACATGGAGCGACTACCTATCTGACATTCACACCCCAGTTAGTACTGGGCAAAACGAAACCCCTTGGTACGACTGATTGTCAGACTTTCGGGCCACTGACTACCTGTAACGACTATCAAAGATCTACAAATAACAGCCGGGACCAACCGCTTAACTTGCTTTCCGAGGCACGAAGGAAACTCGGTATGTTACGGGTGGTCACCCATCCACAGATCAACCTAGGTAAGCGCGACTTAACCTAAAAATCGATCCGAGCGGCTGTTATTATCTAGCCACGAGCTCCGTTTTACGAATTGTAAGGTAATTCATAACATTATCCTATTATGATAAAGCGACCATTTTAGGCCCCCCAGAAATCGCCAGCGTGAATGGGATCAATCCGTATGCTTACTTTGTATGAGAAGAGGCCTCGGCCCTAGAATGGTACTGTAATAGGCTAGGCTGTTATTATTACTATACTACCGTATTCTATCCAATCATGATAGAAGATACAATCCTTGAAGATGTATCGTATTCCGGACCCGTAAACAAAGACATAAAAACACCTTTTCATATAAAAATAATAACTACGGGTCGTATTTTCCCTGAGAATTACGGCAGGTTAGGTACATACTTCAGTTTTAGGTGGATTAGTTCGGTATAGCGGTTTCCGATAATTCAAGTGCCATGCATTAGCTAGGATGGCACTCAATTAATATGGACCGTAATAGGTGTCTCCTTACGATGGAGTGGTATAATCTACTGCTACTAAATATCTTCGCAGACTAAGTATCTACTATCGGATTTTCTTGATAAGTTTTCTTCGAGAGCAGAAAAATAGGAATTTTGCCCCAAAAGTAAGGATTAGGAATGAATCTGGACATCGATACTAAAGTAGGTTTGGCAAGTGGTCTTTCATTTTTCACACACACTGAAATGACCAGCACGTCGTCCAGATGTACAGAGTAGTCTAAATTCTCAGACGTAATAATTGTTGAGTTTCGTCTGTCCCCGGCTCATTGCGTATTATGCCTTGGGTTTAATACGATATAATTCATTGAGCTGTAAGTGCACAGTACTGCTTTGCTTTCAATGACCCAATTAGGTACCTAACTTCCTCATTTTATATAAGTGACAAACGGATGTACGGTAGTCCGCACGCCAGTGATACAAAACTAATCTAAATCTTTCAAAATTAACTGAACAGATTTGGATGAAATTTTGTTAGACAGATACTTTATAACCTGGATGCACACATAGGACTTTTTATCCTGGTAGCACGATCCCGTAAGACAATTACCGAACAAAACGCGGGCGAAGTCGCGAGTAAAAAAAGGTAGTATTTAATAAGCTGGTGGTTTTCTAATGAAATCCTGTACTGCGCTGGGCTATCTCAACGCAAACTGACGTTTGGCCTACTGTACTTAATAAACTTTGTGAAAATATATAAAAAATACTGATTGTTTCAGCCATTAGTCGGCCGTGCGTGTAGTCCACGACTTCGTGTGACGGATTAATTAACACACGACACAATCAGGGGACTCCGCACTAATATGTGGGGAAACCTCTGAACTCTTCATAGGGAGAGACCATAATTGTAACGCGTTAATTATAATCTACTAGAGTAGAATTGGCATTTATCGTCTATATATTATACTTATACTTAATTAATACTAGCGTCCCACCCCGGCTTCGCACGGGTGTAATCTTACAACAGCGGCACCTATTGGATCCAAAACTATGCTATCTTTCAAGTTGGAACCAACCTTATAAATACATTCCCAAATAGTGACACATGATTTAATATTAATTATATGATTTGGCAAGCAACAATTTATGTCTGATACCACAATTATCGAAGAAAGACAATCTAATGACTTGCATACCACGAAACTGACGAATTATTCCTGCAAAATATTTCGTAGTTGGTAGCCATCATAGCGGTCTGTGGGGACTCCCATGTAACAAAAGTGACCATCTTGAGGCTGATACGAATACACAAAGAGGTTGGTTCCCTCGAGCATCATATCAAGAAAATTAACCGTATCTGACAGCCGCCTGTTAATAAATACAAACGAAAATAGACCTCGACATCCAAAGAAATTGTGGTCTAGGAGACAAGGCGATATTAAATTTCTAATATGTGCATTTATGTGCATGCTCTGGTCTCCTATAATTTAAGTAGCATACGAAAAATAATCTTTTGTTACATTGTGATTTCTATTGTATCAGTGTTTCTTTTGTTTAAGATCCCCGAGACATGTTGTTTTAATTGAATTAACATTACACTGTGGGTGTATCAGCTGGAAAATATAGTACAAATCAAGTGAAAACGTAAACAGAATATGTAAAGTAAAATCCTTGAACACGACAAGCATACTCACAGTGACCGGCAGATTGAGTTCATGCGTCTCGTTGCCGCGCCAGAGGCGGGACTCGCGCGGCAGCACGGGCAGATCGCAATCTACCGCCGCCAGGCGCTCTTGTAGCCGTGCTGGTGAATGCGCCGCGCCGGCACTAGAACTAGTGTTTAACTTTTGCCTTCTTGCACTTTTCACTACCCCCTTTGTGCTTGTGTACACTTTAGTAGTTGAAGGGCGCGCGGCAGCCGAGCTCTCCGTCGCCGCGTAAGCTTTTGTTGTTTTAAAACCATTCTTTGTAGTTGAAGATGCAGTCGTTGAGGCTAGCGTAGTCTCTAATGGTTTAGAGTTAAGCTTTTGAAGTGGTAAAGTCGGTGGGGCTTGAGAACTTGATACTGTTTTAATCTCATCTTTAGAAGATAAAGTCAGCTCACAGTAACAGGCGCCGGCTAATGACAGGATTAGCGCGGTGGCCATTAACAAGGAGTGCGAGGCTCCGTGCCCACCCATGCTGCTCTGTTTCATGCCTCTTATTATTTGTTGTTTACTCTTTATAGTACTTATTTTCTATTGTATAAAGGTTTTTGGCACAACCGCTGTATTTGTAGCTTGTGAAAAGTCGGGAAGACCTGGTAAAAGAAAAATTAGAATGAATATTTTTGTTTAAAACGATGTGTGGTAGGCATACTGGGGGTACGATTCCAGTATATCTAATGATGTAGAAAATATTGATATAACTTAAAGTTGTACAGTATCAGTCGTACGTAATTTATTTCTGAATGGTTATTCAGAAGTCAATTGCGTACCTGGAACTAATAGTAATCTTGCTCACACAAACTTACAAAGCAGCGAAGTAAATCAAATCGAAGAATACTAGATATACACATACATATTAAACACACATATTTAACTATAATCTATCTAGGTATTGCATCTCATATTTATTTGAATAACCATAGTTTAAAGAAAAAATAAATAAAAACAACAAAAGCAATCTTCCCATTGTCTTCGTTTAAAAATAAACGTGAACATCTTAAGATCAGACACTTCTCGACAGGAACATCTATAATTGGACCAGCTTTAAAGCCCTCACGTGAAGTGGTGACCCTCTTCACAGACAAGTGCAGCCCTTAGATGAACATAAGAAAGCTCATTTTCATTTAGAACCACGAAGGCTTACTCTATCTTTAGCTACGAATATAAATAAAATGCTATGATTGTGTGAAACCCCCACAGGGACGTATCGTCAAGGTTACCTCGTAGTTGTGCTTAGAAAATAAACTTTGAAGTTAATAATAACTACGTACTCAGTAAAACAACTACATAATCCAAGGCAATAAGTGAAAAATAGATGAACCTTTCAGAACGTTTGTTACAGAATAACTTAATTGTTACACGTCCATATCATGATTCCAAAATGAACTGAAATACAGCGATGAACGTAAATATTTCTGTTCAGAAATAACCTTCAATAAATTCTTTGAGTAGGCACGAACAATATATACTTACGTAAGAACGGTATAACAATATCATCAGGGGTGAAAAAAAAAGCTTTCACGACAAATTCACAAGAAAGATAAACAGTTTAATTTCATCTAACGTTACCACTAAATTAAAATAAGATTTTCGGCTTAATTTATGTCTCAGTTAATTTAAAATTATTCTGCAATAGAGTTTATATCTAAAACCTGATAAATTCACATGTATTTAGTTGAGCAATATCAAAACAAATCATGCTCTGATAAATTTCTATAGAATGAAGCAATGTTTTGGCAGGGCGGCAGCGTAGCACAGGGCGGGCGACGCAACCGGCTGCAGCCTCCGCGACACTGAGGGCGGCCGGTCACCCCTGCCCCCCACGCCCGCGGACACTCGCGCCCCGCACCCCTGCACCCCTCACGCGCACCCTTACACGCCTGTATCTTTGCTTCATTGTACTCCACGCCTGTATTGCCAACGATTTCCTTAACGTTAAAAGAGTCGAAGTTGCTTCCCATTCTGTTTTTCCGAATTTGCATGTTACTTTGAGTTCCGGCCCCAATTATGTTTTGTGATGATTATTCAGAATTGTATTTGTTTTGATAGCTTCTTTTTTTCTTAGAATATTCAGCGACGCAGACTCCAGAGACGCAGTGTAGTCTAGTCGTATGGCGGCTCGTAGACCGACGCGGTGTGGAGGCGGCGCACCAGGCCCACGGTAAACATCAAGTCAGAAGCCGCCCACGGGCCCGTGCTACCTGCTCTCAATATTTATTGCGTTACATTTCATCGGAATCTTCAATAACGCGATCCAATATCATAAAGCACGTAGAAAAATACTTTCTTTCCGACCGGCATCATAACAAAGCCTGAAGGTGTAAAAGGAAAAGGTTTAGTATAAAAATTTTCCCAACAGTATTTCTGAAAAGAATATAACTAAACACCTACCGAAATTTACAAGGATCAAGAAGAAGCATACGATGAAAGGCAACTCATAAAACTGCCGCGGTTTTAAGTTTTAAAAGAAAAATGTTTGAAAAGCCGAGGGTATTCCATTTTCTTTTATAACTACGCAGTTGGTACCGATTAGTTAATGCATCCATCTACTTATGCGTGCTTATCACAAAGATAGGGAGGCCTTCTCTGCCAGAAATGTAAATGTCTATATCCCAGTCAGTCTGTATCGTAGAAGTTAATTAGTAATTAAACAGATTGGTATGCTAATCAAAACAGGAAATTGCGTCCATTTCTGATATCCGGCGTGGGTTAATTAAGCGAAGTGTAGTGCCAGCTTTAATAACATCTACGTACTTTCAATTACACCTCGCTGAGCATATACTTGATCAAAGTTCAAGAAAGCGGTGTTTTATCTTCACTACATAATCTGTGCGGATATTATAATAATTAGTCATCATGTGAATTGCATAGTAGTGATTATTTAAGTAGTCGGAATTAGCTAGGAATTATGTAATGACGTTGAGGATTACTTATAATAAATCGTTCAATTTGTCAATAGAAATACAGTATTTTTGGGCTAGTTATATTATCACATGTCGTTTGCTTATTACCTGCCTAGAGGTACCTATGTGTAATCACTAATCACGTAACGCGCGGGTAATGAGCCGTAAGGTAAGGTTACATGTACCCACGCTATACCCAAATCTTGTCTAAATCCGCTCTCTAATTAACTGTCAACTGGAAAATCGCACAATTTATTATTTACCTGCCCCATAAACGTAATTCTTACCGAATTTATCTTTGTGAAGCGAGTTCTGCTGAACAAAGTTCTTTTTGAATAGCAAAATTAGCAGGATTTCCGATGTGGAAAGCGTTTGAATTTTCCAGCGTTTTTGCAAGTACCCGGAACCGGCAAACCTATAGTGCCTCCAATTAATAATAAATACGCATATCTGTAAAAATAAGTCTGGGAATTCAAATAAGTTACGATACATTAACGAATAGACCAAAGATTGACGATTTACGATTAAGATTGTCGATTTAGACATGATTTACTCTATGTAAGACTACTTAAGGAAAACTTAAAATTAACTACACTTGCTACACTACGAAAGCTCAAATAGGTACCATAGTGGTCTTATTTAAAAAGAAATACAAACAATAAGTACTTATAACAGCCATTTTCTATAAATGGGCAGTAAACTATAGCTATTAGGTAAAACTATAATTTGCTTGTTAACATCTAAATCTATTCTCCCGTGCCTGATATTGAAGTGTAATTAAGAGTGCAAGCGAGCTATACGACCCTATAGTCACTCAGGCTTGTCATTCTGCGCGAGTTAGCGAGACACAATTAATTATTATTGAGGGGGATCGAAGGGTTAGTTTCAGAACAATAGAATACTTACCTAAGGTAACCGTATCTTATGAAAATGTAAAACAAATGTATCAATGTACTAGTGGATACGAATTTCGAGTGCTCTTTACAAACGAAGTGCTTTGATTTGATTATATTATTTGAATGCTTATTTGTATTAAGTAATAAAATCCGGAAAAAACATTTTAAAGATGTTTTTACATTTAGTTTTATAATATTAATTTTAATCTACTTTTCATTATAATTTGAAAATGTTATTCAAACAAATTTTGGTGGAAAATGGGGCAGATATTTTATACAGCTGTTCCTTAAGTATCAGACGTACTACTACAGACTAGGTACTGTTACATACTCTGTAATTGGTTTTGTTACACTCTAGTGTTTCGTATTCGTATTATTAGAAAGTCATAGGACGCGACTTACTATTGGTACTCTATTAAGAATAAAAGCTGCAATTATTATTATTATAAACATTTATTTCAGACCAGGTCCATATTTTGTTAGTAACAATGTACTTAAAAACTAATTTTAGTATTGACAACAAATTTTAATTACGACATGAAGCCGCACCCACCTTTGCAGCATGGGGGACTCCCACCGATCAGTAAAAACACTCAATATACATAGTGTTGGTACTGCCACGAACGCGAGCGAGTATTGAGGCACATCTTTTCCCAATGCAACTATCTATTAAGTTTGAGATATTATTTTCCTGTTTAAATCTGTGGAAATTTTCCACAAAAATTAAGATTTTAAACTCGACTGGTAAGTTTGATCAAATGTTAGGTGTATCATATAATTATTATATATTATGAACGTATTTTAGTACGAACAGTTGAAGTCCACGAATAAGTATGATCGATTATATTAATGTATCAAAAACGGCTGCAGAGCAAAAGATCTTGCGATCATTTTCAGATGGACCAGTTTTACTTAAATTTTCTTCCTATTTTAAAAACAATGTATTAGTTTTCACGTGTTGATAGGGAGCACGATTTCGTTTTTCTCCTCCATTACGCTCTATCGTCAACATCCGCGACGGAAACATTGCGTCATTGAATTTTCCTGAGAGGAAACTCTTACCTTCGCGTTTTCCCGGGTTTGAAATTATGCTTCTTTTATTATAATGGCGACAGGTAATACATATAGTTAAGTTGATAAAAATTGTACATTTAGGTAAGTACCTAACGAATTTAGGTAGCACCTAGCATAAATAAAAATGAAATATGAGTTGGCCCACTTTTGCTCTGACAACCGTGCGATTGTAATTTATGCGCCTGTCCAAAATTATTGAAAGCTAGACGTAAGTACTAAGTGTTTAGTTTTTGCAGTGTTACGTAAGATGTAGTGAAGCGAGAGCGCGGGTGCCAGGGGCCCGAGAGCCGTGACGCGGCGGCCCCGGCCCGCTGGCGGGGCGCCAACGCCGTGACGTGTGTGACTGACTACCCTATCTCCACTCAGATCCACCTCCGACATGCCTCGCTTCACTTTCAGCGAGCGACGCACTACGTGACGATATTTAATGTTACAGTCATCTACTGATACGCCTGCTATTAATCATTGCCTCTACCAAAGTGATTAGTGAAGTTTCCGCATATCTATGAATAGGGAAGATTGTGTTAGTTTTGAACATATAAAGCATAGATTTATGTAATGGGGTGTTTGTTTGCATTAAAGGAAAGTGTGCTATACTTAGAGCAGAAAGGCTCACGGACAGCATTGAAGTTTTGAGGAAGACGCTGTTGGTAAACATTTGTGAAATGGTCTGTGGAAAAGTATTAAAAAACAAGATGGCAGCGCTAGGTCTGACTATGGCATCGCACCGTGCAGCCCCTTTAATCTTCTACTCTTTAAACTTTTGACTAAACCAACATTTTGATACCAAGACTAACTATACCTATGTAGATACCTACTGTTCTACCATTTCATTTAGTCTGCCATATCTAAAGATAAATAAAAAGCAGTGAAAGCTTTATCTGACACTAACCCCGTATCTATGAACAAGCCAAAGTGTTTACTTGAGTAAATGTCATTTTTTAAGATACTAGTCTTAGAGACCAGAAGCAGAAACTATTAAAGAACAAATCACTAAATAACCTACAAAGTTATATTTCTTACAAATTGTTTTTAATCAGCAACAAGCACATAGGTAATTAATAAGTACATCAGAATTATATAACACGACCCTAATCAACATTATAACGTCCATAAAAATACCGAATCCGTTGCATCTGAAAACCAAGCCAAGCCATCAGTATTCTATTCTTTGACAATCCGCCCGTTCAAAAAGCTGTCACATCGCGCCATGTCTTTTTTTCTACTCGGACCATGTAGGTTGGATTAGGGAATATCTAAGACTAGTTTTATTATGTAGTTTAGTAATTGGTTAAAGTTAGAACTGTAAAAAGTTAGAATGCTTAGCTTTGCTTTCTTCGACGGTTCTTACTTCTTTTAAATTCTCGTCTATTGCATCAAAATTTTGCACAAGTAATTTCTTAAGCTAAAGTAATTACTTTAACTTGACGATAGATACGGGTGTAAGACCCAGTCAAACATTCATTACATTTCCGTCTGAAAGGTATCTATAGGAAAATAATAAAGTAAGTGAACACATCCCACGACCTGTGACTCGTAATCCCCATGTAAAGAATGACTAATGTTCTTCAATAGAAAAGGGTCATCATGATGACCGGTGCTTTCATAAAAAAATTGGTGGGTTGGGTTGGCAGTAGTGTGCGTAAGCTTGCGTTGCGTTAAGTATGTGCGCGTGTGTGCGTAAGGAGACGTGTCCTAGATGTCCAGCGAAATCGAGGTCACTATACTGATTGGAATCGAGAAATGTATTTACCGATATGCTTTTCTTGGTATAAAGTACCTATGTGTAGAGATTGGAGCAGATGTTTATGTGATCGAAGACACTACACAAGTGCACATATGTACCTGCCTACAAAGATACATTTGGCAAATCTTTTTATTGGATCGACAAGCCTTTGTTATTCACGAATCAATACTCGGGGCTGCAGTTGAAAATACCCTATACCTGATTTAACCTGATAAACTTTACCTACCTGAAACGGAAATCGAACCCAAGACTCCACCCTCAATCGTCACCTTTGCGGCCATAAATGTGACTGTACTCTCTCGCCGAGACAATCCGAGGCAGGGTGAGTGCGAGAGTGTATACCCAAGTGAGGAATACTGAGCTAGACGAACGCTACTACATATAATACGTACACATAATACAACATAACATCACCCCTGTATTTCCCCAAAGGGTTAGGCAGATGTGCATTCACATTTTCGCCAGTTATGTGTATGTGCTATGTAATGGGAAGCGACCGCATTGCCGTGCTTGCCATGGACACAACATCAGCTAGTCTCTGGGGTGCTACCAAGAATTTAAATTTAATTAGCTAGCGGAACTCCAAAAACATTTGACTGTTTTTATGGCGGTAAATGTATATTCTAATCTACTAGTAACTACACTTCCTGCGGTGTTTACCTAGTTACTTCTTCGTTGCCTCCGGCGCCGTGAAAGTGAGAAGTTTCGGGCCATCAAAATACAGGGTGTAAAGAACATCGCCAGGGAAAGTGATACAGCAAATTCAGCACATGAGTCTATCTAGACCCCCCAAGATATACATATTTGTCAAGGATATTTTATACAAAATACAGCTGTAAAAATGTATTTGTCGGGGGTTTGTGCTGAATACGTAGTTACAGTTTATGTCATGTATAATGTATTAAGGCGCTCCCTCCCTCCCGCACCGGGAACCTGTAATGTAACAATCCAAGATTCGATATAGTACAGAAACAAGTGAATCTGAACTGTTACATTACAGGCGAATGCTCGCGGTGAGGGAGCGCCGCAAGACAGATTTTTTTGCCACTACCGTTTCAACTGACACTAGGCGACCTCGGAATCAAAACCTAAATGTTATTGCTGCACTGTTGGAATCGCAGTGATTGGCGCCGAGAGGAGCGTGAAAAATTAAACAGTGCGCTTTTATATAAGCTTTAATTTCTGTCACAAATCCGGCATTAGTATCTTAAATACGAACTTAAATGTTTAAAGGTACTTAAAATAAAATAATTTAGATTCGGTCATAGATGCATTTATTAGCTGCTATGTAATTACATGTTTTATTGCAGGATTTCCCATACTTTTTCACTTAAGATAATGACAATTAATGAATATTATTTAGGCACTATTTACTTCGCGCCATAAATCTTCTTGCTAACAAACTCTCAGTTCTCAAATTCGTTTTATTTTCAACAACTAATCAATCGCTGAACTATGCTACAAGGGACTGGAAAACTTTAGTCTACCTTGAAGTCCGCTTTCATTTGGACTAACAATATTGTTGGTTTAGAACAAGAAATATATGTAGGTATGTCTTTCAAATCACGGTGTAATACAACTATGTATAAATATTTACACATCTACGAAAATAATAACAATAAGAGTTCAAGAAAAACATTGAAACTTTAAATGTAATACAAATATTGTATTCTACTAAACCTAATAATAGCTACACGTTATTATCAATACAACTAATTGTTCTGTTCTAGAAAAATGTTTACAAATTACAAACAGTTCACATTAGAATAGACAACACTAATGTTAAGTTGGTATTACATAGCCTCAACTTCGTTCTTTGCTACTGGAACATTTATAGGCGCCACGTCATTCTTGATGAAATTCTGAAAATTAAATAACAATAAGGTTAAAATATTTTTAAAGAACAGACTAAGCAGTAATAACGAAATTTAACTAAAATGGGGGCTGAAAAAGCTTTACAGCTATAATTATATTATAATCATTTTTCATTCAACAAACCGCTTTTATAGTTCTAACCATTTACTTTTTCGATCATCGATCCAATAGGGTAATTGGGTAACACACAATGGCAAAGCCTTTATTTTTTTGGCTAGGAGACGCATTGTTCCAACCTCTAAAGCAACTGATTAACAATATCCTTCAGATTGTATTTCAAAATGCTGCAATTGGGGTGTTTGATTCTATTACTTTACTTATCTTCATCATTGCGTTAGGCATTTCATGCTCATAACGATACTTTAAGAGCGTGTACGCCGTACGGCATTTCATGCAAATTATCAAGTCCTTATTTTTCGAAACGACTGAACCGTTTTTAATGAAACTTCACACACATAAGCAGGATACATAGGTCTAAAAAGTTAGTGAAAAACATTTTCGAAATGTCTTATTTAAAAAAAGATATTGGAAATTTCTGTTTCTATGAAAAATTTAAAATCGGTCTAATTTAACTGTAACACAATTTTGCGAAAATGTTTTTCACTAACTTTTTAGACCTATGTATCCTGCTTATGGGTATGTAGTTTCATTAAAATCGGTTCATTCATATCGAAAAATAAGGACTTGAAAATTTGTATGAAATGCCGTACGGCGTACACGCTCTTAACACTTTCGCTGCTGAGTTCAAATAGTTAATTTTTACTTGTAAGCACAAGACATTATAGCTACGTATAACTATGACTCGGGAGGCGGGTTGTGGGCACACGTACGACTTATTATTCGACCCATATGCTGGGTGCTTAGCACCGAAAATATTAAATCAATTACATTAAGATATAATTTGATTGGTAGGCAGGCATGGGCACCGGGAGACAGAAGGGTATAAGTGCACCAAGGGGTGTGCTGTGCCCCTCTGATAAATCTTTTCTGCAGAAATCGATGAAGTTACTACTTGTGGCGTGAATGGAAAAATGAAAACTTAAAATATCCGAGGTGGCGTGCAAACATTCATGAGCTGACGATGCACCTCCCTGAATCCAATCCTGCCGGCGGCGTCCATAGTGCTAGGTTACTCACCCCTTGCATGTCGTAGTTGGGGTAGGTGTCGTGCGCTTGCGCCGCCATCTTGTCGGGGTGACAGCGCAGGCGGTGCGAGCGCAGCGTGGACGCGTACGAGAAACGCTCGTCGCACCACTTGCACGTCAGCGGCTTGTCGCCCGTGTGGGTGTACATGTGCACCTGATAACGGAGTTCATTACACATTTACATGTTTTTGATACAATATATCAAGTTTAGCTTATATTTGTCAGGAAAGAAGAATAAAAACGAAAGGACATAGATACATGTATAAAAAATGATCAATACACTTTTCAATATCAACTTACTGACGAACTTTAAAAGGCATAAACATAGAATTTTTAGGTTAACTACAAAAGAGATATAGAAACTTCATAGGACTTTAACGATTTAATATTAGCGGTTAAAGTATTAATTGCCGATTTATACTGGAAAATTAAAACTCCTTTTTTTCCGAGATTTAACCATATTTATTTAATCAAAATATTTAACGTCATTATCTACACATTGCTGCCATCTAATCGGAAGTTCTTTTATGCCTTTGCGATAGACCTCTGGGGATCTAGATTCGACAACCTATGTGAAATCATTTTGTACTGCCTCCTGGGAAGATTTTTTTTACCACGTAAATAATTTTTCAAATCACGAAAAAAATTATAGTCAGTTGGAGCAAGGTCTGGCGATTACGGAGGATGACGTATGGTTTCTAACTGCAGCTCCTGTAGAGTTACAACGGTGTCCTGTGCAGTTTGAGGTCTTGCGTTATCATGGAGCAATAATGGTGAAGATCTATTCACGATTCAGTTTCGCCACCATTGTTCGAAGTTCGGCATAGTAAACATTTGCTGATATTTCTTGACCAGACCTGAGAAAGCTATAGTGAATAACATGAAACCAAACAATTAGCATTACCTTTTTATTGGTAAGCTTTGCTTTAGGGCACTGTTGCGGCGTTTGACTGGGGTCAACCATTGAATTTTTCACTTACGGTTATCGTAAAGAATCCACTTTTCGTCACATGTCGCAATTCGATCCAATATTACTTTATTTCTGTTCCGATTGAACAAGGCAGCGCAAGTTTTAATACGTGTTTCTTTCTGCAGATCAGTCAAATCATGAGGCAACTATTTTTCATATTTTTTTTTATCTTATTGATTTGATGCAAATGTGTCAATATTGTAGGTAAGGTATCGTTAAACCATGCTGCCAACTCCTGGGTAGTTTGACTCGGATCGGCTTCCACGAACTCCTTCAATTCAGCGTTATTCACCTGTGTGGGCGGTGTTCCACGTGGTTCATTCTTCAAGCCAAAGTTTCCATTATGAAAGCGTTTAAACCAAAAACGCACGGTGCGTTCATTAGCAGTCTCCTCTCCAAACGCGGCATTGATATTGCGAGCCGTTTATGCCGCGTTAGTTCCGCGTCGAAACTCGTTTTCAAAAATCACTCGGATTTTTCGAAGTCCGAATTTTTTCCGTCTAAGCTGAATAAAAAAAACAATTGAAATTCGAAAATCTAATATTGCACATTTTTTTTTAAGAAAAATCTCATAGTTATAATGTAAAAAGTTTCAATCGAATATCTCACACCTTGAAGGTTTAATGTCAATTAAAAGTATCTATTACTATAAAACAGCAATTACATACTTTAACCCCTATTATTATAAAGAAGTAAAATTTGTATGTGTCTAGGTTTGGATGTAGGGGTGATCTCTGAACTCCTGATCCGATTCTAAAAATTCTTTCACTTTTGGGAAGCTACCTTAGTATCTAAATATAGCCTATGATACCAAGTTAGTATCATAGGCTATATTTAAAACGTTCTGGCGGAATAAATTCCGACCATAACGCGAGCGAAGCCGTAGGTAAAAGCTAGTGGAGTATAAAGAAAGTGTCATATTTATAGGACTTTTCTCTTTTCCCCGTGATTACATTAACTTATACCAATCGGTACAATATATTACTTTGTACCTTTAAAGTCTGTCTCCTCTTGAACGCCTTGTTGCAGTAAGAGCAGACGTGCCTGCACTTGTCTTCGTGCACCAGCAGATGTTTGCGGAGCGTGCGGCGACTGTTCAGCACCCGTCTGCAAATGTAGCACTCGTACGAGGTGTCCTCGTGAGTGTCCATGTGAGTCTTCAGGTTCGAATAGGTCTTGAAACTGTAATAAAAATAATAGAATAAAGAAACCGTTACAGAAGATTGTTTTTTCATTTTCAACTGCTGAGTATGCGGTCCTGAATTCGATTCCCAGGTCTGGCAAAGTGCTTATAGGGTTTTTCCATAAGGAATTTCTCAATAGCAGCCAGTTTGGATTTGTACCGGGTTGGTGGCAATAGGCGACCCTATTACAAGGGGAATTAAACATAACTGGCGAAATGTGGGTGTACACACCTCTGAATAAACACTTCGGGGATATACAGGTGTATGTCATGTTAAAAGGTTTTTATCAAGGCTCCAAAGTTGATCGCGAATAGAAGGAGTATTCTTTTCAACAGTTTTACATAAACATAGAAAATCCGATAAGAATGCATGCAGTATTCATGTTGGAAGTTCGACTCGCGACATCGCCGCGTTAAAAGCTCATGAATAAATGCTCAGGTCGAGTCTGAAACTTTGGAGTTGTGTAATCTGAATGTAAGACCTGACTTTGCGTGAACAAAACATATTTTATCATAAATCTATTACAAACATGAGCATAAGGCTGCTGTACGTGGGGTCTTGGATTTCGATTCCCAGGTCAGGCAAAGTGTTGTATCGCGGGCTTGCGGACGGCGAACAATGAGTAGCTCACCGTCCGGTAAGGATGTCATGGAAGTGGTCCACTAGGACCGATGCCCACCAGGGTTGCGGGTTTGTTTGAAAGAGTTACCGTGGCCTTTGGCACAGGCAACTGAAGGAACACGGGTGGGTTTTTTAGTCAGTAAGAGTCTGACACGCCCTCTCGCCCCAGCCAGAGCGGGAGAGGTCATTTGATGATTTCCCACCACAAAAAAGGCAGTGTTGTATGGATTTTTTTTATTAATCAGGTACCTCGAAGTCTGATTTGTGTCGGGCTTTAGGCTCATCCTCTTACTCGTTAGTGGATTCATACAGACGTGATATTAGTTTTTTAATCGAGCAGTAGCATAAGCATAGCATACTCAGCCTACAGCGATCCAACTTCTGGGGCACAGCCCTCCTCTCTATGAGAAGGAATGGGCTTAACTATAATCCACCGCGCGGGTCCAGTACGAGTTGATCGATGTCACATGTCTTCGAAGTTTTGGTTCTAAAACTTGCTGATTTCTTCACGATGCTTTCCTGCACCTTTTTGCCCTAGCCTGAGCGGGTTCGAACCCACGACGTACGAGTTGTAACTCGTGAGTCGGGGTCGTTGCCACTGGGCTACCAGTGAGCTATCAGTTAATCGTGCAGTGTTTAGTGTGAACTCACGGCTTGGAGCACTTCCTGCAGACGAAGGGCTTGTCGTCGCTGTGTATGGCGCGGTGCTGTCGCAGCTCACCGTTGGTGCCGCACGCGTACCCACACAGGTCGCACACGTAGCCCTTGATCTTGTCGTGCACCACGCGCTTGTGCGACGCCGCCGACGATCGAGTCGTGAATCTGATGGAACATCAAATCTATGAATTGCATAGATATATTGATAGTTTTTTGTGTGTACAAGACACTCCGAGGCAGGGCGAGTGCGAGTATAAATTATGGTAGCGCTCGTCTAGCTTCGGTGTTTCTCGCTTGCTCTCCGTCCCGTGTCGTTTTTTGACGTGACATAGAGAGAGCTCTCGATTAGGGCGTCGAATCCCGGTTTTCCCGGGGACCGAAAACGGGTTTCGATGCCCTACTCTCGATCGAAAGTCAACAGCCACCATTCAAGGTACAACGGTTTTGAAACAGAAGGTAGAGAGGTGTACTAATAATGATGACACCAGAAAATGTGAAAGACAAGGAATTTTTAATCAAACTTGCGCTAAAAATTCTGAAATTAGAGGCATGACTTTTAATGTTAAACTTACTTCATGTTACACATATCACAGCGATATATTTTACGATCCTCTATCGGTATATGCGATCTTTCGTGAGATTTCAAAGCATCCTTAGAAGTAAATATTTTTTCACATGAAGCACAGCAGAACTTTCTCTCTGATTTTGGTATATGTCTCATCTTATGTTTATTTAAAGCAGATAGGGTTTTCGTTATTCGGGGACATTTGTCACATCTGTAAAATGAGAAGTTGATGTATCTGTTATCTGTAATGGTAATGATCTGTACTTTGATAACAAATACTTTTCCTAAAGCAGTTAATCATGACTGCTAAATAAATATTTTCTGATGATTGTTATGGCAATTATAGTCAAAAAATATTTATAATTTTACAAAAATGGACTACAACATGTTTCTGACAATAGTCTTAACATAGGTAAATACTTAGTAGTAAAAAAACTAGCCAAAAGAGATACTTACGACAATACATTGGGATTCCTATGGTCTTGTACATGCTTGTACATAACTGACTTGGATTTGAGAGTGATACCACAGACACAAGACACCACTGGCGATACTTTGTGAGCAAACTCAGAATGTGCTTTCAGCCTGTACCAACTCGAACACTCCTTGTCACAATGGGGGCATAAAAACCTGGAAATGTAAATAAAATCTTAATTAAATAGTATTTATGGTTTACTAAAAACCTTATCACGGGCTCATACAACTGATCATCTATTAGAACACAATAGAAATTATTTAAACAATACCTTATAAAATCTTTCACATTCAAACTTGCATATTTATAATTTTGTTTTTCTTCATCATCAGATTCCTCTGAATTCTTTCTTAATTTTCTACTTTCTATCTTATGGTCTGATACATGTTTGTATAGAACACTTTTAGATCTTATGGCAAAGCCGCACAGGCAGTAAACGAATGGTTCACTCTTATGTACTTTTGCATAATGTACACGTAAGCCACTCCATGTCTTCAGTTTCTCTCCACAGAAGTCACACTGCAATCTAAAATTGCAAAACACGTTTTAACATCAGGCAGAATTCTCTATTTATTTTCAACCCTAAAACTAAATGTAATTTATCCGTTCTATTAGTTACAAATTCACTTACTTGACAAAATCCTTTACTTTCAAATTGGGCTTTTTGAGCATTTGGTTAAACTCTTCTGCTTCTTTTTCTGTTATTTCCTTTCTTCTGATGCGTTTACGTTTCGGCTTCAATGCTGCTATAGCTATATCATCAAGATAGTCATCGTCGTCATCATTAACATCACCGTTGTGAATATCAGTTTCATCATGATCACTATGACCATCATGGAAAACGTCAATCACCGATAAAGCTGCCTCATTATTCAATGCACCTGTAAATGTAATGTGTAGTTTAGCTATTGTTTTGTAGTATTTATTAACTACTTATGTTTTATGTTACTGACTACTGTAATAACTGCCTTAAATAATTTAGTTTATAATTCAATCATGATTCTTTGGTTATCACATAAGACGGGATATTTACCATGTTTACAATCCATTTTGAGCTTCAGATATTTCGGCACTGTTGCAAGCACCATGATCACAACATCGGGAACTCAAAATGGATTGTAAACATGGTAAATATCCCGTTTTATGAGTTAACCAAAGTGTTAGTGACCATGTAAGTTTCAAAACTTATTATCAATCATGATTGCTTATATTGTGAGAAAAAAAATTGATCTATCAAGTAAAGAGAATATTTTATAATGGAACTTACAAACTATATCATCTGCAGTTACTTCATCTTTGACCTGTAATTCATTGAAATATTATTAATACACAAACGGTCAATAATATTTTCAAAAACTAGATGAGATTGGTGTTTCCTATCTGACTCTGAGAAGAACACCACAAAAAATACAGACCAATCCTCTCCTAAAAAGTAACCCTTTTTAGTGAACATTTCTGTGTTGCAAATGTTGCATTACTTACATGTGCAAAACTTCTATGTTATTTATATAATTGTGTTGCATGAGACATTAGGTTACTTGATAATAATTAAACTTATTTCAATGAATGGCCATACCTCAGATTTGATTGGGACATCAAAATTGACAACTGCCTGTGTATGTTCAAGTTTGATGTCAAGAGAATCATAATTATCATCGTACATCTTTTTCAGTGTATCTTGGACTTTATAACATTCTAGAACAAATAGTTGGAATGACACCATTTTTTCTTCACAATTCAAACAAATCTTCGTTGGCAAAGTGTCGTTCTCAAAGATCTAAAACATAAAGTTAGGAGTTAAACATTGAGCATGAAATTGGCCAGACAGGTATCAGCCGATTTCAATGAAGATGTAATGAATTTATGTAAATAATACTTCCTTAATATAACTTACGCTTGAAAAAAAAAACAACCATTTCTCGCTTCAAGCACAATAATTAATTATAGGATTAATAATAATTGAGCATCAATGCAACAGTCAATGCCTGCTGACTTTTGTGTTTGTTTGATTATCTTTAACAAGAGTTCATGACATAAATTAATTAAAGCGTACTGAAGAGAATACTTACGATAATTTGTATGAAATCCTGTAGTAGTTTTAGAACATTTCTATTACTTTCATCCAAAAGATCTTTTGAAAACTCGTCTTTCTTTGCGCATAATCTACACAAGTCTTTCACGCTCATAGCCATTTTTGCAAATGGCTAGAAAATATTATCTTCAAAGCTATATAAACAATAACCACTTTGTTAGCACATTTTATACAATTAATTTTTTACAATCAGATAAACAAAAAATAATATTTATTTTTTCATAGCCATCAAAGCAACCCACCATCGACAACAGCGTTTCTTTTTTTTATTTTAAATATTCTCAATAGGGCCTTTGAGCATTGTGGATAGTTTCAAAGGCTGCATAGTAGTAGTACTTATGGGTCCATGGTGTTTGGTTTTGACTCCTTGCCAGGGGGGCCTATGACCTTACCTATGACGCCAACTTGTTTTTAAGGTTCCCAAATGACTAAAACGGAACCCTTATAGATTCAGTCTGTCCGTCCGTATGTCACAGCCATTTTACTCCGACACTGTTGGCAGGAGAGTAGATGTCTTCTTTGAACCACCACACAAAATGATGTAAAATTATGAAAATAATAAAAATAGGGTTGGGTCTCCATACATGTAACTAAGGGTTTAAAAAAAGTATTTCAATGTGTATATGTGGGGTGTCTATCGACAGCTCCTTAATGATATCGAGGTTGATGAGATATTTCCTTCTAAAACCGTACAAATTGTGCCCTCCTAGTCTAATTCTTAAAGTAAGAATAGGAAATTCTGAAAAAAAATAGGTTTGTGGAACGTAAAAAAAAGCTTTCAACAAAAATCGGTTTGAATAAGATTTGATGTTTAGTGTTGTTGTCAAACTACAGCAGTAACTTTGTTTTTAATGGATATGCTATGAAAAACAAATTTAGTTTTGCTGTTGAGTGTAAATTTTCTTAGAAATGTGCGTTAATAATATTTTTTTATATTGTTTTTGTTTAGTGGTACTCTGTGTGTGCAAGTCTGACTCGCACTTCCCCGGTTTTTTCAGTAAAAATAGCGCCTTCCCAACAATGAGACACATGCATGGAACTAATAATATGAACTACATGAATCCAAGCTCTAAAAGATCCTTGTAACACTATTATGTATTATTTCAAGTTCCATGCTAGATCCATTTTCAAAATTCAAATCGTTCTTTTCATTGAGTATAAATTATAACATTCATTCAATCGTTCGTTCGTTGTGGTCGCTAACTCAACACCGAAATTATATGGTCGTTTTTTTGTGTTTGTTCAGATTTAGTGTGTAAGGTTCGAATTATGCTTAATTAACAACTGATTGGAATAAAGATAATAACAGGAAATAGTTTTATTATGTACGGAAATAGTTCTGAAGTGTTCCTATCTCGAAATGACGAAGTAGCCCTTGGCATTCACCATGGGACAACAGTGAAAGACATAAGATAAATAACAGGTATTACAATGGATGTGCATTCAGATTATGTTGAAACTGCTAAGTCTATCCTCTCTTTCGACAATATTAATTACTTCAAAGCCGAGGACAGTGGATACCACACATCATTTACCCCAGGTTCGTTAGAACATTCGGAACTATCTAGTGGATTTTTAGATCAGTCAGTGGTAGCTACAACAGCTTTTATTGATCAAATCCAAGTAGATTATGTTACGCCTGAAGCTACTTATAGATACAGTCAGTTAAAACCACGCAATGAAAATTGTAACGACACGCCACCGCCAAGGCGGGCTGTCAAGCGCCCTTATTCAAGCGTCGAGTCTACGAAACATTCAACAACAATCCCAACTCCTACAACATGGATTGCAGGCAAAATACAGAGTCTGGAAGTCAATGAAGATAAAGAAAATTCCACTATATCCTTATCATCAGAGAGCTCTCATAGCACAGGAAGGAATACAAGATACATTTGCAGATTAAACATACACGAGCAGAAATTTTCATATCCAATAACACCAGTGAAGAGGAACTGCATAGTAAGTCCGTGCAGGAAATCTGGCAGAAAGCTAGACTTTGTCATACATTCTGTAGCATGCAACAAGCATGAGCTTCAACCAGTGCCAGAACAAGTATCACAAACTAAAATAGGGCTAACGCAACCTATCCTAGCCAGACCTGACCAAAAAATAGATATATTAGGATTGCTAAGCCAGAAATGTGCCATTCCACCTTTAAAAAATATTTTTCGGTATTTAAGTAATGAAGATATTTGCAACTTTTGTTCTGTAAGCAATACATGGAAAGAAATATGGAACTTGCACAACAACATTGAAAAGAAGCAGGAGCTAAAAAAGTATCTGAAGTCAGCTAAAGCTAATCAAGAGAATTGTGCAAAAGAGAGTAGTACTAAGATCAAAGCTACTAAGTTTTATAGTGGATACCTCAAAGACCACAATGAGATCAAGGACTACCCTGTTAGTAGTACTCCTATCAGCCCTCAGTATTCGCCAAGAACAAATCGATTCAGGAAGTTCGTAAAGGTATGTCGTTTTCTTTACCATATTTTATTTTTACCAGTTATTTTAAGTCCATGTAACAAGGAGCCTATTGCCATCAACCAGGTACAAATCCAGACTCCATGGCTGGTACTGAGAAATTCCTGATGGAGAACCCAATAACACTACTTAACCTGTGTATCAAACCCAGGTCCTCATTAATTCTTTGTTAATATTATTTAAAATGGTACATACATAGACAGGCATGGAAACAGTATCTTGTCTTTATCTAGAAAATAAGCTACCTCTTAAACTGAATTCAACAAAACTGCTTGTGCTGTTCACAAACATTACACTTATTCATGGACTTGTGAAGTTCATGAGCTTTTGTACTTAAGTATTAAGGTGCCTTATACCTTAGTTATTTTTTGTGGTCAAAGAAACATTGCAAATTTTAGTGGGTAACATAATATATCGTCCTGCCCTAATCTAAATGAATTTAGGGTGGCACAGCATGTCTTCTTACATCTCTATTACTCGTCATCTCAGCACATCCTCTCTAGCTGCATCATCCTTCATGCAGTCCATCCCTCATTTCTTTGGTCTTCCTCTACTCTTATAGCCATCCACATTTAGCCTCAAAATTTTCCTCACCTTCCTATATTAAAAAATTAAATTAATTAAAAATATTTATTGACATAAAACATTGTACACATAATAGGCAATGGAATTCCTTGACTCGTGCAATAGTTAAAACTGTGTTGCAGGAGCCAGTGTCCTCCCCTAATTAAAAGAAACATTTGTTTTATGACAAAAAAAAAGCAAACTAACGAAAACTTCTACTTTGCTTTGAAAAGAGAGAAAAAAATATATACAAAAAAAAAAACTAAATTAAAATTAAGTACATTCTACTACAGCGCGTGTTTTTGTTTATATATGGGGTGTGTGTGTGATTATAATGTATGTGTGTGTGAGTATGTATGCGTGCATTAGTGGGTGTCAGTGAGTGTGTTCAGGCTTGAATGTGTTCTGAGGGAGAGGTACTCCTCCCTTGCAGTGACACATAAGCTAGATAGATAGACTATTTATTTAGGGGGCAGTAACTAGCTGTATGCTCCTTTAGATCCAACTAACATAGTACACTTTATTCAAACTGCCTCAACTGTGAACTTATGTTTTATCTATTTTTATTTCAGACGGCATCACTAGATTCAAGGAAGCAGCTGGTATGTGTAAGGTGTTCACAGCCTGCTAAAGTTACAGAAGAACCAACTGGAGAGGAATGGGTAGAGTGCACCAGCACTACTTGCTTGTATCAATTCTGCAGATCTTGCAATTGCAATAGGCATCCAGGTAAGAATTGTAATCAGTATGACCTGAATGCTCCAAGTCCCTCGAAAAGAAAGAAATGTGATTATGCTGTTGGAACTAGAAAAAGCAGAAAGAACTTACGTAGACTCCTGTGATCTGTTTTCAAGATCGTAATTTTATACCAGTGTTTTTTACTATATAATACTTGTCAATTACATTCCACTACCTGAAAATTATTGAATGTGCATTTAATAATATTTTTAATGATATTTGAGATTAAGGGTCTGACTGACCCATGTCTGATTTTGTGCCATTTTTTTTTTATCAATTTTAATGAATTTGTAGTTCACCATGAAGTCAGTAGGAAGTCTGTTTGGCAGTTTTACATTAGGTTCCATTAATTGTAAATTTAGGATCTCTACGGGTTTTCTTATTTTAAATCCGCAATTGATTTGTGGTTTCAAGGTTTTATTCATTGTAAGGTATGTAAATACTTATGGTATAACAGGCAGTCCATGTTTTAAATTAAGCCCAAAACAGAAGACAAACTATGAGTGGAGCACTTTTTCATTCCACAGAATCAACAAACTAAATCATACTTAAAGTTTGTCTTCTGTTATGAAGTTATGAACCCTATTTCAGCGTCATTTAGATACTTGTTATATCTTACTTAATAACTTTGTTTAGTTCTTGATCCATGCAACTTTAATAATATTATTTTCTTTTTGTGGATCAACAAAGGTAAATTCGTGTAATTTTTGCCTTATCCTTCCTTTAACGGCTCTTTCCACTTTTATTGTGACAAATACGCTATGACGGATTAGGTGTTATTGCATTAAATCGGCTATATCCGGCTGGACCGCTTCTGCCAATGTCCTATTATACACTGTCTCGTAAATGCAGTTGTGATTCATATGTAATACGCACAAGGGTATGAAAGGATCGTAGTATGTCTCGTTCCGTTGTTTTAGCATTCCTAATGGGAGAGCCGTTTATCACCCTATTCAAGTTTTAAAAAAGCCGTATTAGTAATCATAATTTCTGTGTAGCAATCCATAGTCACGCTTTGTGCTAAGCTCGCCTAATTACCAAGGGACATAACATAACTGTTGAAATGGGTGTATTATAGGTACCAGTCTGCCTAACCTGATATTATGTATGTTCATTTGATGATACTCAGAGAAACAAATTAAGATTTTGAAATAGGGATAACAAGTGGTCGGTAAAATTTTCAAAAACTTGGTTTTTCCTCTTCCTGACTGATATGGGAATAGTTTACGTAATTTAATTTTAATGTGTTAAAGTTTACATCACATGACTTTAGACCTTAAATTGATGTCTGCTCATGATCAACAACTTAAACTAAGACTGCCTGTATTAGGTCATTTACATATTTTACCCTTTAATCAATGAATAAAATCTGCTAACATTTGAATAGTAATTACTCAAAAGTAAGACTGTTTTTAACCGACTTATAAAAAAGGGGGAGGTTATTATACCTACATCACTACTATAAGTTAGTTATTGTTTTAGTATTTCTTATCTGTAAATGCTTCTAGAATGATATTTAGATATACCTCTTGGTTGTTCCTCTCTGTTTAGTGAAATATGTATATGTGCAGGATAATAGGAAAAATGTTTTTTTTTTTTTGAAGAACCCAATCTGTTTAGAATGATTGGAAACTTGATTGCTGATTGGGTTAATCTAACTATGGCCTATCAGAATATGGCATTGGCCAATCAGCCTTCATACTTATCGTATAAGTTAAGCAAATTCCTTGAATTTTTGTTTAAAAAAAAACATTTTTCGAATTATCCTGCAACTTAAACATAAATTCCGGCTAAATTATGTAGAAAAATCATTAAATTTTGTATTGAAGTAAAATTGACCATTTCCATTCTCAAGCTTTGGAATGGGCAACTAGCTATATCTTTCTGAATGACCGGCTCAATGACAGTTCAAAAGTGCCTGAGTCTAATTCTAAGATTGGAATCACGATCACGGCTATTGTTTTTAGCCAAGGGCTTACGACGAACACCATGGCTTAAAATTTAAAAAAGCTGTCTCACCAAGAGCATTCGCTTGTAATGTACAAGTTCAGATTCGAACAATACATCAGTGAGTGCAGAGAACAGAGCTAACAGTGCGCAACTTATATCAATCAGTTTTTTCTGTACAAAATCGAATCTTGGATTGGTACATTACAGGCAGTTACATTGAATGCTCAGGTGAGGGAGATCCTCTAACTCGAAACTATGTTACTCCGAATCATTGGCTAGTACTACATATTGTTTTGGATCGTTGACGGTGAGGTGAAGGATCTAAAATAGAGGTTCCCAAACTTTTTTTCTCGTAGGACACTTTCAAAATTTTCTAGTTTCGGTGGACCCTCTGCTGCTACATTTCTACCATGTTCCTAAAACTCGTCAAAAAATTAGATGATTGATCTAACGATGGAAATTTGAATTCTGTTATGATTACATGAAAACCGTGTAACTTCCTAAAAAAATTTTTGGTAAAAATCTGAAAATATGAATCTTAAAGCTTCAAAATGCTTTTTTTAAGTCTCATTACGACCATTTTTCGCCGAAATACAACCTGTCAAAAATCGCCGAAAAATTAGAAGACAACATTTTTGTTCTTCACTATCGAAACTAGATAAATTTTCGTGGACCCCCCACTTGCAACTTGTGAACCCCATTTTTTTCACGCCAACGTCGTCGAGTTTCCCGTGGACCCCTGGGGTCCATCTGGACCACTTTGGGAATCACTGATCTAAAATAACATTTCCCGATTTCTAAATATTTCCTTCATCCAAAATAAAACCTGACCTGACCGAGCCGTCTGGGTGTTTCAGGCTGGAGTTATTCGGGATAAGATCTTTTAGGGGTTCAGTGATTTGGGTTTTTGACTTCGAGTTTGGAGTATAAGTGCGCTTAGTATTTCTAAATTTCCGTGTAGTTCTCGTTCGAATGACTTATCCTTAAAAGACGTGTTTCTGTGTTTCCTAGTCTTGTTTTAATAATATTAAGATTATGTCATAGGCATATCTAAAACTTCTATAGATAGGTTTAACCTTACCAGTCCACTCATAGGCTAAATTATTTTAATATTCACTTACCGCCTTACCAGTGCCTTAAGCCTGTGAAGTGGAAGACCTACCCACCAAATCGTAATAGCTGTTGTCTTGAAAAGCGTACACTTCTCTACTGACTTGGCTACCTTCTAACGGGCTACTAGCAATGGTCAAAAGTGACCAGCCACAAGCTTGGATCTCCAGTAAATACATGTTTCTTAGGGAGCAGCGTACAGCGCCTCGTTGGTCATATTGTGTGACCGGTAATGAACAGGTCACCGCTTTAAATCAGTAATTATGACTGCGCCACTTCTGGCTGTGGCAAGTGGCCCTCTTGAACTTGCTGTGGTGCCTGATTTCGACTAAAGGTGTAGTGATGTTATTCGAATAATTGAAATAACATGGACAACCTTTCAAATTATAAGATAAGTAAGAAGAGCGTGTAGCGTACTATTATGTTTTGTAAATATGTGTGAAACTTTTGAAGAAAGTAAGTCTGCTTTTCGCGATGTTTGTTTGAGAAAAGAACCAGTGTTTTAGGTTTAGTGTAGCTATTTATACCTAATACCTACTAAAGGTTGAGGTATAAGGGACCAAGTGTGCACAATTTAATTTTATCAACAATTTGTAATACTCAGATTTAATTTTAAAATTATGACGATCTGTATGTCAGTTGATACTGATTTTGTCGAATAATTAATTTTTGAATAAAGAATTCATGACAATATTATTTTAAGTATTCATTTTTGTCTTGTAAATAGTGTTATTTAAATTTATGTCTTTGTATGGTAATAAAACACGTTTTAAAACAACAACTTTTTATTTATAATAAGCGACCCGCCCCTGGGACTTCTTGTCACAAAAAACCCACCCTTTGGCATACATTCTGTAAATCATGATGAAAACCGCATCGATATCCGTCTCGGAGTTTAGAAGTACAATGCGATTACATAGACAGACCCGAAAAGCAACTTACATATACAGCGTCTATCAGAAAAGTGTGACCATCAAACTGAACAACTTAATCCATGGGACCAACGTCATAATCGCGTAAAAATAATTAGCTGGCCCATACATTTGGGTCAAGTACCTAGTGTGTAATAATACATAATGTACCTATTGTATATTACTATATATGAATTGTATTAAAGTTTTGTATGAAACAACTAACTGATTATTTTTTCGCGATGACGATGTTGGCCCCATGGAGAAAGTCAAAGTTGTTCATATTGATGGTCTATAAAAAACATTCTTAATTAATATGACCACACATTTCAGATACACCCTGTATAGATGCTATGTACCAGGTACCTACGTATAATTATGTGATCACGTCGGATTATTTAAAAGTAAAACAACATCTAGCGAAACTATTTTATTATACAATTAAAATTAATATTTACAAATACATTAAGTAGTTACTAGAAATAAAATAAGTAAGTGGTCATATTATTTAAAACCACCGAAAGAAATGCTGATCGCTTAAAATATTTTTGATAGGTTAAAAACCTATGGTTTTAAAACTGATTAAGGCACTTCGTTTAATTGATATAATGAAATAAATAGCTGTCTATTCTATGTTATTGGTAGGCGATTGCCGATCGGTGTAGAAATGTTGACGTCGTCTTGACTAAGCCCGGTGGTACGCTAACTTTTGCACATCCTTCAACATAGATTTTTTCAGCCGAGTCCCATCACGAACTTTGGTATTTGAGACGCCACTTGAGGTATTTGCATTATCATGTTCATTCTGTAATAAAAATTAATGAACAATCGTGAACATACATGTTACATGTAGATCTATAAAGAAGGATAAAAGTATTATTAAGTATATATTTTTGCGGGTGTTTTTTTTGAAGTCGGATAACTTTAAATCGAAAGAAAACACACCCTTAATCTGAATGAAAAAAACACCTTTTATCAAATGAATTTTCGACAAGAAATGATTTACACTGCGCCATCATAAAACAACGACTTTATTTACAAAAAAGAATTTGAGTAGTTTTAGGTGTTACATAAACCATCACCATTGTACAAAAAAAGGTAGGTACTTACTACCCAACCAACCATCCACCCATACAACCTCGAATACGATAAAGGGGGCATGGACATCGTGTTGCACCTATAGAAGTACCGACTGGAAAAACCTTATGCACCTGCCTCTCAGCGGACGATTAGTGTAAAGCAAAAAGAGCTAGCGACTAGAAACGAGCCGACAAGTGAGCGGCACAGCAAATTTTTTTCATGGATAAATTGATAGCTCTTGTCGCTGCGAGTCTGCGACAAACTAGTGGAGAGAGTGTTCTCATTGACAGTGTGAACAGTCAGCTCTGTTACTTACCCGGGACTTACATCAATTAAGGCGCGTCCACAACAGCGCACGTTCTTGAACAGTGCACTTCGCGTGCGTCTTAAGAAAATAGTATGAATACCTTTCGAAATGTTTGCTAGAGGCACACAGGCGTCGTATGTGACGCGTCCATAGCCATTCCAGGCAAGTAGCGTGCAAGGTTCGCGCGCGTGCTCTACACGTGCGCAGGTGTGGACCCGTCTTAACACGTTAATTGAGCGAGCAGAGGCGATATCTAGTAGCTTACTCGACGATAGAGGGGCAGGTACCTTATTTACATACCTACATAAAACTAGGTACTAGGAAAAAAAATATTAGGCGAGAAATATTTACATTATACTGACCTTAGTAATGCTGTGCAGGATAGTTAAGGGTAAATCCACCACCATTTATACTTGCTGTACAGAAGGAGTGTCTCTGCATAGGTATAAGAAATATATTTACATAGTCATTTATTGAAATTACTACAATATTAGCCTCTGACATTATACAGAGACTAAAATATCAAAACGCTGTAGTTCGATAGATAAGGCATCGGGCTGCTATATTTAATGTCGTGGGTTCAAACCCCAACTACTGCACATAAGACGTAAACCCACTTCTCTATCAAGAAAATTAAGTTTAGTTGGATGACTTTCCGGCACTTCTCGCTGTGGCCAATACACCCTTAGTCGTCAGTACGATCGGCCTTGTGAGAGCTCGACCGGCAGTGAGAATACTTTCCTGTGTAAATTGCACGACATCCACATCTCTAGTTTCCTATCCAACCTGCGTCCGTTACATTAGGGCTCATAGTAACGGGGATCCCACATTTACGGGCCAACATTTAATCGTAAATGCTATTCGTATTGGTCTATCAGTGTTAGGTACATAGGGCGATAAGTGTTAGAGCACGGGTTTGTTAGGGTCTTACAGGTACGTCCGTCTTACATTGGAAGATTTAAAACGAAGGAGGTATTGGCAACCACGTTACTAGATTTTAGTTTAGTACAAGGTCAAGTATCAAGAGCCAATAAACTCTTTATGAAGTAATGCGTAAAAGCAAAAATGTTACTCCAACTAAGTGGGTATAGAATGCGGCAACTTTATCGTTCTCCTATACCGCTATGTTCTACTTTAAAGAAAGTAGTGAACAAATGGCCGACGTCGGTGACCCGGCTCAAATTGTATTTTCTCAGGCTTAGGTACTTGCAATATTTGCATATTTTGGCATTATGTGCGTCATGATTCGCCATAATAATCACTTGCCACAATTGTTTGGGCTCTTTGGACGTTCAAGGGTCCCGAACTTACGTGTCATACATTTTATATGGGCAGCATTTTCAAGCACCTGTAAGAGCTAGCCATTACCATTAATATTCAAGTAGCCAGTACATTGGTATAAAAACGTGCAAACATAATTTAGTCAGGTAGATTAGTACGTCTGATTGTCTTTCTAACATTAAATCTCCTTCTCGGGTCAAAAACAAGCTACACACGATTTAATCTAAGAGAGCACCACAGATATAATAAATACAGGAGATATGATTTGTAAACAAATGTATTCGTGTTCAGATGTCGCCGTGTTCTCCCCACTTAATTCACTAACACAAAAGCAAAAACTATAAGAACGGCACACGAGCTCATATTTCTCCCGCACACAAAGAAACTTACAGCAACACTAATAAACTCACTAATAGAACACAGGCATACATAGGGCAGGGCTTCTACCTGTAGCTACGGACTCAGAATAAACACACATCGCAACTAGTGATGTGAAGAGGTAATCGTAGAAAAAATAGTATCGATGAAATTCAGTTATATCGTGTTATTTTTTGTGGGAAACCAGTTTGGACCTTTTCCTGTCGCATTTATCCACTTTTCTTTTATTTTTGGATACTTCGGATAGCTAAAATGTTAAAATAAAACCAAGGTGTGAATTGTGATGATGATATCAATGATACATGTGTAAGAGTACCGCAATAAATTAAAAACCCATACTTGATTCAATAAAAGATAAGTCGAGTAATCAAGAAATAGTAATGAATTGTATTTTTCAGTAATTAATTATATAATTTTTATCATTAAGTACCTCACATTAGTAAACAACAGCTATAAAGTTCCATGTAACAAAAATAGTCTAAATTTTTACCCTTGTGTAATCATTCGTACTAAGGGATCGTATAAAATATCGACAACCACAAAAGTGACATCACCTCTCTAATTATCTACCTAAAACACACCCGCTTCACGAAACTATCGTGTGAGTGAGAGTAAAAGTAAAACACTTATCCATTGCACTATTAGACCAGCCGATTCATTGATCGATGTGTATTAAGCAAACAATGGTTGTTGTTCCTAATGAAAATAATTGCTTTTGGTAATTTATCGTGTTTCTAGTATCACGAAGTAATGTTTTAGTGAATTTAATGAGAAAAACAATCATATTTTAGTACTTACGTGTGAAATGAGATGCCATCTTTCGTATAATTCACAATAGAGGTGTTATTTTTGCAAACAACCACTGTACAACGCGGCATTTTGTAAAAAATCACAAGCAGTGAAGACGTCGCAAGTTGACATTCGACTAATGGCCGAAACTGGCAACAAGTCTCTTTGCGGCTAGATGCGTTCGCATGCGCCACGCCTCCTTGCCATATCTCCTGTATTTATTATATCTGTGGAGAGCACGGTAGGTATCTACATGATACATCCCACAGAGACGATTCGGTTTCCGCTTCTAGAGGTGTCAATACTTTCCATACAAACTAAGCACTTCACCGTTTATTCTTATATAACATAATGTAAAGCAACTGACGATTTGGAATGGCGGTCACCCGGTCACGATACAAGTTCTGCGCTCAACGCACTTGGACACCGTGAATTTTCCTAGAAATCTTTAGGCACTGCCTCCGCGGCGATTCCGTGCTCTGTGGTGCACTTCACTTCATTGACCCTGTGAAGTACCTACAATTCTCTTGATAAAACGATGGCTACCTGTTTTTATATCCCGAATATATATAGAGCTGTCTAAAATCGATATTAGATAAGGCGTAAGTACAAAGCAGTGGTTAAGTTGCACAATACAACTCACGAGACAGACAGGCCATTGTAGAGCCACGCGCGCCAGGTTTGGGGCGTGGGCTGCGCGCCGTCGATGCGCGCCTCGATGTGCCCGCAGAGCGCGCGCCGGTCGTGCGAGCGGCCCGAGCGTGCGTCGCACACCAGACGCTTGCGACACTCGCCGTCGCAAGTCCCGCGGCGGGGACTGTTCTTCCAGTAGTTTCTGTAACAGGACGGTGAGGTTTGATGTATAAATCAATGCTTGATGAAAGAAGTCAGAAGAAGCGTTCGACGGTTTGTCCATACAAAAAGAGCTCAAAGTATGGAACGCCGAGCGCGTCCTTTCGCATCGACTGTACGCCGTCGACCAATGTGTCGTGACGTGTCGTTTGAAACGTGCGAAAAAAGCATCAGTAGTAATATCTTCCCGTACTAGTAAATCATGTTAAACCAAGCTTTCACAATATTCCAAAAATGTGGCATACAAGGTGATGAATCAGTTCATATCATTATGAAAGAGTATGTAAAAGAGTAATGGTATGTGTAAGAGTATGTCATTTGTAGATCTTTGACAGTCGTTACAGGTAGTCAGTGGCCCGAAAGTCTTGCAACCAGTCTTACCAAGGGGTATCGTATTACCCAGGTACGAACTGGGTTGTGGAGGTCAGATAGGCAGTCGCTCCATGTAAAATACTGGTATTCAGCTGCATCCGGTTAGACTGGAAGCCGACCCCAACATAGTTGGGAAGAGGCTAGGCAGATGATGATGAGTATGTAAAAACAAATCAAATGGTTACTTGTAATATAAATTAAAAACGTCTTCTTTGGTAGTCATATCGTCGATGAACTTGTCCCAGTCCTGCGGCCGCAGTGCCGGCATCATGTATGCCGACCGGGCCGAGTAAAGTTTGTACCAGATCGGGTACCCGAACAGATTAGCCTCTTTCAAGTTCATGATCCAAGTCTCATGGTCGACCACTTGCTGAAAAATGTATTCAGGTAAGTTATTTTGTTAATTGCTTTGGCTTTTCTGTTCAAGTTAATTTGCTTATTTAAATCAAATAATGATTACCCGAGTAGTGGCTTCATGGTCACCGTCTACGTAATATATACGATAGCCTAAATTCAAATCGTAGTACGGAGTAACCGAGGGCCCAACATACGCAATACTTGTGGCTCTACCTGCGAAAAACAATAAATTACGGTAATTTAAATTAAAGGTACCCAAAATGTTAAAATTTAAACAGGAGGTAATCCTTTATGTAGCTCAATCAATATGACAAGTTTCACCTACCAAGGTCATTCGGATCATAAAAAACTTCAAATTCATCGAAATGTGTATGTCCGAAAAATTGTGCCGTTATCGTTGATTCATATCGGTTAACTATCGCGTAGTAATTGCGGCTCCACACTTTCAAACAATCGGAATGGCCCGGCGGGATGTGGCCAATGATATGGACCTTTTCGCCACTGAACTCCGCTGATTGCAGTTCGTAAATCAACCATTGGAGTTCCGTTGCTGGATCTGTGCTGTTCATTAACAGCCACCTGGAAGATAGGAGATAACACATTATACGTATGATTTAAGAATACTTACGCATGACTAACATAAATTTAATTTTCTATTTTCTGGTAATTTGGTGGTGTATCTGAACCCAAACAGCCCCTAACTAGTGTTTCTAGTAAAAAAGTATTTTAAAAAATGCAAATAAATAACGTTCCTCACCAGTTCTTATTATTGCAGTAGTTCATATTGAGCGAAATGATTCGGAAGCCCGGCCTCACGAGGACCGAGTAGAAGGCGCCGCGACGCACCGTATGCGACACCCCAGCGGGCAGCCAACGACGCCATTGTGCGTCCAGCTCGTCATACAGCCAGGCTATGTTCAGCTCCGAGGACGCTATATACGGCGGCGGGAAACTGGAAGTAAGGCATAAGGAAACAGTAAGTAATCAGTCTTGTAATTGTTGCTAGATGGAAGTCCGGAAAAGAGGGTGTTTCCATAGAGTTGGGAAGCGTCATTTGCGTCAGTTTTAATTTGCTTTGGTTAGGCCCGAACTCTACGAAAGCGGAGATGAGCGGAGCGGAAAAAGGGTGTGCAAGATTCGAGCAATCACTAGGAGAGACGAGACACGCGATGTGTATTCCAATCTATCTCGACTCCGCTTTGGGGGATTCCGGGCTCTATCCTGACATTTTACAAAATCAATCACTCCAATTCATTGTAAATGCACAAATAATTATTGACTTTATCAGTTTCGCGGAATAACGCGACTTAACGCTTCAAAAGCAAATACAAGTAATTGTGGTATATTCCTCACGACAGGTATTTCCGTCCACTGGCAATCTATGAGTAATAGCCATCTGTGGTAATACATCCGCATCCACTACTCAATCGAATGTTGCAAGGATAAACGTTCCAAGAATAAACGATCTTGAAAGGGATTGTCGCTGTAATTAAAATGACCCCGACAGATGTTAATAATTGCGACATACGTAGCGTAATAATTTATTGCACTTCACAATGAGTATTTAGGTGCTAACTTACAATTTTATGAGAACATTATGGACCTTATCGGGCACAACAGTTCACAGCACAAATAGTAAGAAGTAGGAGAGAGGAAGCTTTAATTGAGTTATCACCTAAGTTCATCTGGTCATCATAGTTTCGTTTTTATATTCTTTCGTAGCTACAGGGTTTATTCGTACCTATTGACTGGAGACGACTCGTGGTTCCCAAGGGCCGGGAATATCGGCACACCGGGGAACATGTCCGACATCTGAGCTACCGTTTCTTGTAGCACCTTCAAATTCTCCTCTTTGGTTTGGTTCCATACATCATGCGGCGGAAGATCTCCCGTCCATAGAATGTAATCTATGTCCTGGAACAGTGCAACAATCCATTTTAACATTGTTATAATATTTGACATGGAGTTGGGTCCAAAGAATCGTATGCTGGATTGCTGTATGGTATCTATGTATGTTTTCTTTCGGAATTACATTTTATACATTATTTTGAGCACCTTATGGGTCTCCAGTTTGCAACGTTGGCAACGTCGCCCATAGCTGTCAAATATTTGTGGTAATTTAATCTGGTGTTTGGCAATTTCGTCTTTCTGCAGATAATAAGGAGCCATACGTACAGTGTGAGTGTCTGCTATGTGTTTCAACATGTGGTCTATGGTCCGTTTGGGCGTGTCGCATTTGCGGTAGTCACCCCAGCGGCCGGCGCCGCCGCCAGGCGTCAGTGCTGGACCATTAGACGCTCGACAGCAAAGAGGTTCGTTACATTCAGCATTGGCACCTGGAAGTTGATATAGGCACTTAAAACAATGTATGTTGGAAAATATGTGCTCTCTTGAGATTTTGACAGGCTGATCAGTTTTGTGTCTAAGAATATAGAAATGCTCACCTTCAGCGTAGTATGGGTCGAAATGTGTATCAGAAATCTGCAGAACTTTAAACGTTGGGGCTTTATCGACAGGAGCATCAAGTTCGCGCAGGGTAGGCTTCGGTACGGGCGGGAACGCCACTTCCCACTCGTGGTAAGGGTTGTAGACGTCGCCACATGCGTCTCCTATGACAAAACTGCAGATCTCCTCAGGACCTATTGTTATACGTTTCAATACGTAAACTACTTCACTCTGAAATATGAAAAACGTAAAGTGAATAACGATATCACAAAAAAGCTAGTCGTATTGTTGGTTTCGATGCGACGACTGTTTCTTACCCCGAACAACCTCGTGATGCCCTCGCACACGCGAGCTGATTGAATTTTTAACGAAACACAGAATTGATAAATCATCTTATTGATCTCCTCTTTGCTTTTACCCACTCTTATGTAATGCTGTAGTAACCCAGCGCCGGCTTTGCAGGCTGTGCACGACACCTTAGACATTACAGAGTGCTCTACTTCGTAATAAACTTGTTTCAAATTTAGTAGTTTAAGAGCTTTCTCCACAAATACTGGAAGGTTACTGCTCTTATCGCTATCCCACAAGAGCCGAGAATAATTACGTTTCAAAGCTGTCATGTGTGCTATTAGTTCAGTCTCGTTAGCAGATGGCGGCAGGGTATGATTAAAATGAGAAGGAAAGAAGGATGGTTGCTCGTTGCGTGGCGTCAGTCTCCAATTCCAATCGTCGTTGGGTGGCATCCATTTTATCACCGGTTTATTACTCCTTCCCGATTGTTGCAGAAATATGGGGTTACCTGCGATGATAAGAAATCGTTAGGTTAAAGCTGAACTTGTATTGTAAGATTGTTTGCTGAGTTAGGAATATTACTACGACTAGGTACCCCATGTCTTACCTGAAGTCATCATCACACTTAGAGAAATCGTGGCGATCCATTGCGCGAGCCATCGTATCCTTATAATCATAACTAAGAATCTTAGAAGAAGGAAGTGTCTGAAACAAAACAAACAAGATGAGGTTAATAGTTATCAACCATTTATAGTTATTTAAATGGGTTCGGTACAGCTCACGCACGTGTTGTTTATCAATATCTGCTATCGTATATCTTACGAAAAACAATGTAAAAATATTATAGGTAACGTAGAAATATAAACGATAGATGTTAGAAGTCGCTCTTTAGAGTTCAGCGTATTAATTTAAACTTGACATTAATATTCTCGCGTCTTTGTCTAGGTCAGTCGCTATTGTGTAAGTTTGAACTGAACCTCTTGAAGCTTTTATAGGTCTGCGGTTAGGGTGTTACTGATACCTTCCTTATGGAAACATTTTTACCTCGTCCCTATACATATTTTTATATGCTCCAATAATAGCTCGTTCGTCAACCTTGACAAGTCGATCTCCTCGACCTCGATCAAAAAGATTTAAATTTCAGTACAAAAACGTATAACAGTTGTTTGTTGGTATTGGATTGTAGCTAAAGGACATACATTGTTTCAGTCCCTCCCCTGGACCTTTAATATGCCTTGCACTGCTGGACATAGGCCTCTCCAATTGCAGACCACTAAACTCGATTCTCGGCAACTTTCATCCAACTGCTACCAGCCACTCTGCGAATCGTTCTCTGCCTAGCCCGAAAGCGTCCCACTTTTGGGTATTCTTTCTGAGCTCTTGGATTCCCAGTCTCCACTCAAAAACACGTCTACCCCAACAGTCATCAGTTCTACGGCTAATATGGCCGGCCCATTAACTGATCTAATTTGGGCACTTAACGTTACGAATACTAGTACAAAGTGAAGGTCGCTTACAAATTTAATCACCCAATACTCATTGTGCCAGTTGAATTCTGTGTTGTCCTATCTTGTATGCAGTATGGTGGCGGTTATGTAATAGAGAACGAACTGGATTACACAACAGTTTACTATTTATGTAGCTAAGTACCCATAATACACATTCGCACGTATTCTTGTGATACATTTACTGACATAAATAAATATTATATAACTGCGCTCTACAGCACACACCAACACCTGCAGTAGCTACATCTCACTATTAACTGTTAAAAAGCTTTAATCAATGTACCTATGTAATAAATAAAACATCACTTTTTCCAATTGGCTAATAAAAATTTCCATTTCATTGATATATTAGATTTACGCACGGTTTACTAACTTGGTTTTTAACAACAACGATCTTTACGACCGACACTTCATTCATATCTTACGTTAATGGGAAATCCAGTCACTACCTACCAGTTAAATATCTTAGGAGGCAGTAAAAAAATATTATATTATTAAAAAATAACCACCTCTAGCTCCTCACCAGGAGTTCAGTTAGGTTACGAAGGTCGTTATAGGTGCCTGCAGATTGATTTGCTTGATTTTTGACGAGCGACCCGTGTTGTTCTGCCTTTAATGCTTTTTCCTCTATTGACGACGAAATACCAAAGAAAACACGTGTCGATCGTTAAAAACTAGAGCAACTCTCCAAGTACCTACCTACCTTATGAAAGAACTACATTGACAAACTAATAATATAATTAATATATTTAAAAGTAAGGACATTTGAGTTATCATTCCAATAATCAATTAATGAATTAAATAATAATATTAATCTTAATTTTAATCTTAATTTATTTTGAGTTATATTATGATCTCAATTTCAACCATCAATTCATCCTGACATTACTATTTATTTTCATTTGACTGTATTCTGGATATTTTAATCTTAATAATAGCATGATTTTTTATTTGTATTTATTCCGAATTTTAGTGTATTCCTAATTTTAACGCATTCCTAATTTTAATGTATTCATAACTTTAATGTATTCCTAATTTTAATTTTAATTGTGTATTTAGAGCATGTGTACTCGATAATGTGCAAGCTGTGGTTACCTATAATTGAGTGTGCGTTACAGGACAACGTATTCTGTAGTAGTTTTAATTAAATGAATGAATGATAATGTAATGTAACTCGTTGGTAATCCAAAATAAATAAATAAAATAAATAGGTCCAAAGACTACAACCTAAGAATAGATTATGATAAAGCGTTCCTCGCAAAAGTCGTGAAAGTCAGAAAAGCGCTCTCTCTTTCTCAGAATACGATATCCTTCGTATAGTTCTCCATAAAGGCCCGTTATTAAAACCATTATGTAGTAAATAACTTATAAACAAATTAAAAAATTCTTTTAAGAAATTTTCGAATCAAAATATTACACCTCTCTTAACCATAAACCATAAGAAAAAATCATAAAGGGGGTCAGTTATTGTCGCCTTATCTAATATTTATAGAAATAAGTTACTAGAAGCTGTGCTAGAAGTCACTTGTGAAATCGTGATTCTACATGATTTTTTATGTAACTACATAATATCCATTAATTTTGGTGTTATGTTAGAGTTAAGGATCAAACACTGAGTAAAGCTGTAGAACGAATCATGCTTTACATAATATTGTAGTAACTATGTTTGCGACATTTCAAGTTTGAAAGAAAGTTTCACTTTTTAAAGATTTCTCAAAAACTGTCACAAACAAAATTACATTGTCACGAAGGTTTTTTAGATTTTAATTAATACGTAATACGTACTCGTTTTGCATAGGTAGCGTACATGACATACTTACATAGTAACCTACTCCCTTAGTTTAATTTTTTAGTTTTAATGACCAGAACAAATGCCTAGATTAAATGAGGTATAACTTTTAAAAAAGCCGATTAACTCATTTTGCCTTGTTTTACAGTAACTGAATAATATCTTTGATGAAATTGCATGAGTTTAGTAAAAGTATAGAACGAAACTACTCAGATCTAGACTGGTATTAAGTAAAACACATTGTCTCCTGCTCGCGTTTTAATAAGCTATGCATGTAACAGTTTCATAAACAACTATATTATGTTGTTTCGTCGCTTCTTACTGTTGCAAAAATCCTTTGTTTTATTGAACACACACTTGTGTTTTAATAAAAAAACTCCTGTTATGTGACGAGTTTCATAAACTACCTATTATTTATGAATAGAAGAAAAAAGTCAAATGCGTGTAAGACGATCGTATTTTTTTATTATGGAAGTTGCTGTGCCTAGTGGTTCCACCCCCCGCATGTATCCTTAGGCCCGGCCGGTACCATGATATTTACGCTTTCGGTGCCAGCAGGGTCGAACAATAATTCGTTCGTGTTCGCACAACCCGCCTCCCGAGTCATCGTTATATGTAGCTATAGATGACGCGCGTACTAGTAAAAATGGATTATTTGAACTTAGTAGCGAAAGTGTTAAAAAGCCAATACTCAAGAATTGGGCTACCAAATATATAAAAGGTTTTTTTCCAATCTGACTGGTAGTTCCAGAGACAGCGAGTTGAAACAAAAAACAAACAAACAGACAAGTTCTTCAGCTTTATTATATTAGTATGGATTTATATTTTATATTATGGAATAAGTACATGGTATGTTCAGTTAATCCTATTACACATGTGACGCCGTGAATGTTTTATGAGTCAGCGGATTTTACAGACGGCAGGCAGTTGGATACGGACGTGGAGGTCGCCACTTTCTCCGCGCTTCATTGACTTTGTTGGAAAGTGACGGTCGTATCGCACGATGCGTTTGCGCACATATCATAACTCCCCGACAACAATGCAATTGCTCAATACTGTGTTGTTATAGTATCTGCTTCGTACATCTTAACAGTGTTACGTATGATGATCGTAAGAACAGGTGGTTTATCATGACCTCTTAATGCTGGAAGGTTTTGAGATGGCGCTAGACAGCTGTCTTGCGCCATTTCTTTCCTACTCTCATACGTCATAGTAGCGCTACAGGTCCAGATTTGTAAAGAATTGATGTTTACTTAGCGTTAACCCTATTCTTACAATTTCCGAGTTTGAATTTTACAATAATCTTAGCGTATTTTACTCCTGATGGTTATGGGCCACTGTAGCTATATGTTTGGTATCAGTAAGCTATCTGCTAGTAAAGTATTAGCAATATTCTATTTGCACCTAAGGATCTAGGTTGAGGTGACGTTTTAAAAGCTGGACTTTTCTAGCAGCTGTGCACGGACAGGCGCCTTTCTCCTTTAGGGTGTTACCACATCAATCGATCGATCGTCGATCAGTGGAACATTGGATTAGTGGACCTCGATCGACAGTTTACTAACGTCGACCGATGTCGATCGATGGCATCGAACAGATCAGTTTGCAACAAGGAATGCATTTCACATAGGAACAGTAACTGCTGTGAGCCGGATGATAATATCATGATGATCACTATCATGTTTGAACACGCTATGTGCAAACATGATAGTGAGCTATGAACTACTTGCATAAAAGCATCACATGCAATGTGCTGCAAAATATATTTATATGTATGTATATTGTGTTAGTTATTTCTTAGTTTAGAGTTATTTAATTATGTTTTGAATCTATACCTAGTGTATAATGTGCTGTAGGGCTACTATGACCTCTTAATGCAGGAATGTTTTAGTTATATTTCGAGAGTGGGAAAGAGATGGCGCTAAGCTGCGCCGTCTCTCTCCCACTCTCACGCCCTACTGAAGTTGTACCCTAAGCTAAGCTATGCTGTCATTTAAACTAATATTGAAACTCGATTTGGAATAATTGAGATATCAACTCGATTTAATATGTAATAACTCGATTTAAAATATACTATACTACTTACGTACCTACACAATAACAATAAAATAGTATTATGATGATAGGCTGTCGACTGGGCGGATCACTGTATTATAATATTATTATAGTACCTATATCATAAATGTAGTTGAGATCACGACTGTTCACGACATATAACGAAATACATAAAATAAACAATATAGAAACTGTCCCAACAGGGTGTTTATTTTTCGGTACTTTCGTAACTATCACTCTGTTCCTAAATAGCCAAAAACAATCCTAACAAAAAAAAAGTTGACTAAATACTTTTTTTTTAATTTGACACTAAACTTGTTTGGATACGCGTAAACGTAAAGTGACATTGAAATCCTCACTGATTGCATAACCCCCTCCTTTTCCTGACGTCGGTTATACCAACCTATGTAGATATGAATATCATCATATAGATACCCATACCTATATTTCAAGAATAATATGAAAGGCACAGTCATTAAAAGGCAAGGCATTAAGTCCGCCTTTGTACAGTTTTTTTACTTGTGCATAAAGTTTTAATAAATAAATAAATAAATAAAAGAATATGAACTCTCTTCAAAGTCAGATCATCCGTCTAGTTTAGATATGAGGTTGAAACTTGAACTTAGTTAGATAAAAAAACAGTATCACTTCCTGCATATAAACGTCTAATTTGTTCGTTAAAGTATTCAAAGTAGGTTCATGCATTGAGCGTAGTTCTGTCAAAATGTACCAACCCACATAAAAAATTCCCCATTTTCCGAAATAATTGTTCTTGTAGTTTGAGTAGTTAAGGCTGATAAATTTATTTCTGTTTGTAAGCATATTTTTTGGATGTATTTGGGGCTGGTATTATTGGATAGTAACATACCACATTGAGAATGTTGGAGATTGTCTGAGATATTTGATATATTTTTTCTGCCTGCGTCGGTGTACGCGAGTTCATATGACCCCAATCTATTTAAGTCGCGAGTTAATAGGCTTCTTTTGGGTTAGCTCGTTCCATCGTCGACTTCATCCACAGAGATGAAATCGACGATGGAACAAGCTACCTCTACTCTTGACCTCAATCTTGTCCTGAGAACAGTCTCAGGATAAGATTGAGGTCAAGAGTAAGCCCATCTAAAATATATTAAAACAAAAAAATATCTGAGTTAAATAAAAAGAGTGTTTGTGGTTTGGCTCATTTTGGCAGAACTAAGTCCGATTGTGTCTAACGTGACTGTCTTTTGCAGTATTAACCAAAACAAGGCTAACAGGAAGGCTGAATTAAACCAAAAAAAAAAACGAGATCCTTCCGTATTCTCTCGCATTGGCACAAACAATATGAGAATTGTTTTTCGTAAATCCGACAAGTGGCGACACGTGGTACAACAACACCCACATCCGTTTATTAAATGAATATGTAAAAGTTAATTGCATCATGTATTTTTTTTTTAATTTTGTTCTGTCTTGAGAAAGTACCAATGGGTAATTCCATACACATTATTTTGCGATTGTTGTCAATAAAGTAAAGAATCATTTTCGAATCTCAACTGCATTCAACAAAATGAGTGTTGTTTCGTAAGTTTTCTCTCCGCGGATGGCAGTTAGTAATGTCCAAGGATTATTCATCCAGGCCGCTTTCTTTCGACTGCCAGCAGCTTCGTACATCGCGTGTCTACTTTCACTGACCACACTGCGTGATCACCCTTTACGGCAGTAATTTGGCCATTCGTAAGATTACCAAATCCAAGACTTCGAGCTTTGTCATTTTTTGTTCAGCAATAGCGGCTTGTCCAGTTTCCGGCACCGAATGTTACTTGCACAGTCATATTATAACAAATCAATTAAAAATGTTTTAATGCCTAAATTATATCATCCGAATATTTACAGAAAAAATAAATTAATTACATTCATTTATTAGAATGTATAACCTCTTCAAGATTAATTCTATTGAGTAGTAACGTTCTGAGTGCTGAGAAAGTTTTACTGAGATATTGTTGAAATTTTATTGTACCTTGTAGATTTTACACACACAATAGGTTTTAGGTACGGTATGTAGAATTGTAGATAATGCCATTCTGTAACCGTTTAGCTATGTGCTGTAATTTTCTATTTTATTCTAGATTCTTAAACAGGTCTAGATTTCTTGTTTAGGCGTGTGAGTAGAACCAGTAATCTCTCTACTGTTGGTGGTGGGACTTAGGGAGGGACAGACAGACAGTCACTGTCTCACTCTGCTACATCGTTACTGTCGCGAACGGAACATTGCACTTGCATAATGATTGCCTTCCGTAGGGTTTTAATTATACCTTATACCTATTAGTTACGAAACACTTATCCATTAACCCTATACGGATGTATTACAATCTCATGTCTTATGCATACCATAGGTCTCTGTTACGATCGTCTTCTTCCCCTGTCTGTTAAGTAGGTGGATAAATTGTATAACAACTTTAGAGTTGTTATACAATTTATAAAGCACTTAGATTTAGAATAGCACTTGGGTGCTATTCTGAGCAGCTTTGATTTGAAAATTGAGGGGTCAGATAAACAACACCTCGAATGTTTACTATCTGTACTTTAGAAGACGATTCCTAGTATAAGTGGGTAGAAATAGAGGATCGAGTAACGTGTGCATATTAGTACCTAGACACAACAGCTGTCACCACGAAACCACCAGGTAGTTAGAATTAGATACACATTAATACTGAAGTAATGAGTGCCATTAAAGAGCGCAAATTGCGTTACTATGGCCATGTTATGCCTAGCCCAACTAAATACACAAACCTGCAGTAATTATGCAACAAAAGATCCAAGGCTGTAGTAGAACCTTATAAACACATTCTGTATTTGGAAAACCTGTTTCCACTACCAGTTAACGAAGATAAAGGTGTTAGCAGTAGTATGTCGCAGATTAAGAACCGTTTTCTCTCGCGACCTTTTTGAGCCAAGTGCCTTAAGGTTAAGAATTCAGATCTAGGTCGTGTCATCGTTTGCCTAAGCTCTAAACGAGTTTGTTGGTTACTTGCTAATATGATCTTTCATTTTCATTTTTGCAGTTCTTAGCAAAAATAAACCAATCCACACTTGAAAATGAGAGTAGAGTGTATGGAGAACTCATACAAATCATATGGAATGAACACACAACTTTGACAGGTTATGACGCCGAATAGGCAGAAGCTTGCAGAATAAAAAGTCGTGGTACTTACTCAAATCTGCGACCTCAACACTCAACAGGGTAAAATTGACAAACTATACATGGTTAAATTTAAGTCGTTTTAATCCTCCAAAGGGGTCATTGTACTCATTATAACGAACAACTTTTACTGTTCAGTACATTTTGACCAGTTAGGCGAACATAAATGTACTGAGCAGCTGATTTTTTTTCCGCGATTTCAGGGTTATTCCCATAGTAAAAGTTGTTCGTTATAGTGAGTACAATACCCTTTAAGAGGATTAAAACGACTTAACTTTAACCAATGCCCATAGTATAGTATTTTATCAACTACGATGTTTCAGCTAGCAGTACCAGTTTATATTTCTACACGCATTATCATATTTCAACTAAGTGCATTAGGTTTTGGAGGACATGCAGCGTTACCAATCTTTGCCTAATCAAGAAGGCCATGCGATTGAGGTCGCAAACAGACTCGGTCAATATGCTTGCCTACTGAATCGATGCATCACCGAACCAACTGTATTAGGCAGTTTGAGACATTACTAAGATCTTAGATCATGACGTGATGTTCTGATCATATGATTTATCTACGTAAAACTATAAAATGTCTCTTTTAGCACACATAGACGATTTAAAAACCAATTCCAGGTTAATGGACCAAATACCGAATAAAATTGTTATACGTTACGATAATAACAAGCGGGTTTATTATTATGCAACTGCATTCTATCCCGCATCATAAAATTTAATTCCATTAAACACGATGTTGGTAGGCATGAGGTAGGCTTTATGATATTACTTCAACACAGTGACTTTTTCTAGTAGCTCGGTTTACGTGTTCTGGACTAGTGCCAAGCTTTCTCGATGAGCTTTCTCTAAATTGCTCCTTCACATCTTGTGGTTTACCTGATATTTATTAACGAATCATCTTTTTATTTATTGTATTTGTCACTATGCAAATCATTTTTATGGTTGCGTTAAAAAGTTGCATAAATGTCAAGACTGCAACGATTCGCAAACGCAACGCAACAGATTAGTGTAGTTATGTGGACACCGTACACTTGCGATTGCCGTCAAATAAAACATCGTCATGCTTCGCTTTCCCCCAATACACAATCACGAATTCGCGATGCATTCTAAGATGCAAGCAAACCCGCGACGGCGACACCTGCAGCATTGATGCAAGAGCCTCAGCTGTTCTGCTTAGTCAAAATTGACTATGCACGTGCGTTATGTATCTATTTTATTGGTTCAAATGGCAGAAATATGCCTTTATTTTTACTAGTATTTTTATTTCATGGGTAAACTGAAATAAAAATACTTATGACTCTATTTAAGTCACTATTTAAATTATTAGTCACTTTAGGTACCTACACCATTATTTTGTTATTCGATTTTACGGTCTGATTTCTTAGCAGAGCATGATTCATGTTATTATCAAATTGCTTCGCCAGCGAAGGTATATTTTCCTTGGGCTGTCGAGCTTACAATATGGTGGCATCTTATTTTTTTGGCAACTAAAAATTTGTATTTTATACCCGACTATACCCAAAGGAGGGTTTTTTATCATAGGAGGGTTATTTAATACCCTCCCTACGATAATAATAACCGTCCTTCTAATTTCCCGTAGTCACTATGGCGAAATCAAAAGGAGGATTTATGTCGTATCCTAAATACAAAGTGTAAAAAAATCCATCACCTAGCCAGTCATTCTGATATAAGATAATGTGCTATTACTGATAAAAATGACTTCGTAACATTGTAATCGTATGAACAATTGCACATTTTACTTTCTGGAGAGTGCGTTCACACGCCCTCTCCCGGCTGGCAACTGGCATCCAGAATCCCTTTGTAAAAACTTTCGTTTGGTTCATCGAACTTACTTTCACCTATTGTAAGCACATGCTCTCATCGGAATGCACTTCAATTATATTTGTTAGCACGTCCCACGTATTAGATATAATACCTATTGTATGTTATGTATTAGACGAGTATTAGTGCTTCTCGCTGGAAATGGAAATCAGCTTTCGTTTCATAAAATTTGAGCGCTTCACACATCTATTAAATGTACGATGCATCACGTGAGTATCTTGGAATTTATTCAGAAGTTTATACAGTATGTAAATAGCGGGACATCCCGAGACATCTAATGGTAACGTATAACAAATGTCCGAAACTGATTGTATTGGCAAAATTCTCTTAATTCTTGGCACGCAACTCTCGCGATTCAGTGATAATTATGTTGTTAATTTACTTTCATTCAACGTGGGGTAAGGTATAATGTAGATCGTAGACCATATTTAATGTAAATTGAGTAGAGATGAGCGTCGCTGGTCGTGGTTGAGGGCGCGGCGTGGTCATCGCTCAGATTTTTCTCATTTGCTATTCAGTGTCCGTGCCGCGCTGCACAAGCTATCTATAGTGAAGTATAAATAGTGTTAGTAGCCGCCTAGCCGGCCTGGACGACGGAAAACGTGTACGCATACTATCCAAACAATCAGATAGATATTGACGACTTGATGTGTTTTTTATTTACAAAAAAACCGACTAGTATCTTGTATTCATTCAATTTTGGTTTTGGGGTGAGTAATAAATGTGAATTTTCTCTGTAACATTCTGAAAGTGTCCTAAAACTGGCAAAACGATAATGAGAGCCAAAAACATGGACTATAAACAAAGTGGTACAACTATCTATAATCTCGGCTTTTTTTCATATTTTCTATACTAATATTTAAAATAGCACGTTAATCGATTCATAGATGGTTATGTCCACCACAGCACCACATCATCAATGTAAAGCTTGAATGAAAAATTACGTACCTTCAAGTTTTTCTCTATCAATTTTATAATTGTTTACTTGTTCGGAAGTGGTAAAACACTTTCACTGATGAAACGATTACACTAAGTTGTATCGCTGAAATGGTTTTTTTTTTAGTTTTTGTTAAGTATATATTTTTTGTAAGGAACATACACGCACGTACCTAGGTAGGTACGTTTATATTGATGACTAAATAGAATCTACCGTTATTAGACGATTGCGTTAATAAGGCACTTGTGAAAATCAGGCGACAATTGACCCCACTACCAACGCTTGAACGCTGTATGACGATTCCGATAAAAACTCTGACCTCTTGCTTGTGTCGATTCGACCCGTGCGATTACGCGGACGATAATACTTATGTACGTAAGCAAGCATATGCTTCAAAAACATATAATATAAGATGACCTTACCAAAACAATAATATATTGTTCTTGAACGACTTCATATATGGGACAAGTTTTTCATGATACGGAGGCACTCTTTGCGAATGGCCTCAATCTATTTTTATGTGTGGCTGGATTATTTTGCTAAAATCTATTCGTCGTAATGTGTTCTAATTTTCTGGTTGTTTGCATAATAATAATTTTGTGATTTTTTTTGCTTTAAATGCAAAAGCTGCACTTTTTTATGAATCACATTATCATCGTTCTTTATGCATCATTCCACAAAGGAATAATGTACCTCTATGTGTTTGTTAGTATAATACCCAACTTATTTGTATTTTTATCAACACTGTTGATTCAACAGTTCAGTGACTGGTATTTACATTGTGTACCTACATGCAGGTAGGTAGATAGGCTTAGTCATAAAATACATAGTTAAGGAATGTATGGCATATATGTGTTTTACCTACCTACTTTTCATACCTAAATATTTTCAAATAATTATATTAATGGTAAATCAGTGCTTACCTACATATTTTAATGTATATTGCGTATAAAAAAGGCGCACAAGGTCTTAAATATGAACTGTTATCAAAATCTTCTTGAAAAAGAACTGATTAGGTACATGCATTCGTCATGTCGATATAAATAAGAACCTAACCACTGAAATAAGTACAGTTGACGTAGTTGGTATAATATCTAGGTCAAATATATACCGTAACGTCTTCGATCTAATATTACATGGAGCACATAATTTTAAGCATGATTTTTCAGACATAGGTAAATTATCAATAATTGGGGTACAGTCATAATGCAGTGATGAGAATGTTGAGGTGGTTGTATGGAGTGGTAGGAATCTAGTAAGGAATGAATATATTAGAGGAAGTTTGAAAGTGGCGACTGTTACAGAAAAAATAAAGGGATCTGTCTTGGTATGGACATGTGATGAGGAGGGATGAAACAAATGAAACTGAAAGAGCGATGAATATGAATAATTCCCACTGACATCATTGGGGTTTGCTTCAGTCCATAATTTTTCTGGTCTCCTAGTAGTTCGTGCAACCTCACCACTAAAATAGGAATCGCACACAACCTAATCTATATTGCGATTAGTGGGGCGGGGCACGGGGATAACGAAACGACGTTTTTGATCATTCCCGTTGACCCCACCAGTGGGGCGGAGTAGTGGGGACAACGAAACGACGTTTTTTATTATTCCCGTTGCCCCCACCAGTGGGGACATGGCAGTGAGGATAACGGGAATACACCTAAACTGAGCTTAGTTCTGCCAAAAAGTACCTCATCAAAATTTCTCCCTTTTTCTGTAGTAGGTGTAATGAATGATTGTAGATAGCTAACGGTGATTTATTATTTATTTATTTATTCAAAATTTGTTTTTAAAGATGTAAGTTTATGGGACTGTTTTTACTAGATAGTAATATACTATATTTAGAATGTTGGATTAGTTTGACGTATTTATTTAAGACATTGTGGGTTGGCTCATTTTGCCAGAACTTGCAGCTATTTTTCGAGAAAGTCGAAGTCGAAGAGCTCTTTATCTTGGACACCTTACGAAGGTGGACGAGTCCCAGGCGAGCATTGTGCTGTACAAGGCAGACTTGGGGCTCCTAACTAGGTTATTGTTACAGTCATGGCGCTTGATACGATGCCACATTCTTAGCATACGGTATTAATTAGTTAATTACCATACTTTCTTCAATGACTGGCGAAGCAGTTTTAGTGTTGTATGGAACTTATGATAGTAAAACAATTAGTAGGTATTACGTTTATGTACAATCACCATTCCGCAAAAAAAAACAAACACAAACAAACAAATCTTACTATTAATAAATTATTTATCATGGATTGATATGTTAGGTTAAGTACTTAGACGCTTAATAGTGATTAGTTCCCACGTAGCTCGTAGGTAGTATTTTGTTTTATTTAATTATCTGAACTAGCTTTGCCTGCGGCTTCGCTCACGTTGCGTTCGGGAATTATTCCACAGGACCGATTTAAAGCTTACTAGCACTCCACCCGCGACTTCGTCCGCAAAAATTGTGATAATGGGCTTATAATCCTGATATAAATATAATTTATAGCCTATAGCACCCACGAATAATGTGGCTTTCTACAGTAAACAAGTTTTTAGAATTGGACATACACACTTTTACCTCTTTATAAAATAATATAATATAAAATATAAAAGTTTGTATGTCCAATTCTAAAAACTATCCCCGATACTTATTAGTATAGATGATACACGGGGATAATGTAGGTTCCAAGCAAAAAAAAAATATATATATCGCTATTAGCAATTTACCATGTCATAAAACCGTGAACTTGTGACCTTAATATGTATTCTTCGTTCTTGACACTACGATGCGTGAGTGCTTTACTGTAAGTAAATCAATAACGATATAATAATAGAAACGTGAATATTATGTAAAGAAAGTTGAAAGTTACGATAACACATATTAATGTGTAGATACAATTATTTTCTATTCGGATTTCTGCAAATGAATGCCGACAGTCGCAAACACTTTCATATCTTTTATTTTGAGGCTGTTTCTTCTTTCCATAGACAACTAAGATGATTCTTCCGATGTCATGTCATTCGGTTTTTTTATTGAGCCAGAAGTCCCACTGTACGGCAAAGGGCCTTTCCATTTTTCGCGATCTTTTGCGATTGTGGGTCAATCCCTTCGTTTCATACATTCATCTACTGTCCCAGTTCACTCACTGCTGGGTATAGGCTTCTGTTTGCAAGCGCCAAGCTCCACGTTCTTGTGCCAGCCTCATCCAGGATATTCCCACGATGTTAACAAATAACAATATCGTCTGCCCATCTCGCTGCCCGGCGAGCAACACTTCTTTCCCTTACTTACTTAATTTACCGTTATTAAAAGATTATCAAGTTCGTACACTAACCCAATACCTATCATATGGCACTGTTTCAAAATCTTACCTATCGGTCATTCATATTTTGGTCTAGTTTCGAAGTAAGAGAGCAGGTCATCGATGACTATGCTAGATTATAATTAAAACACATATTATATCATGTGAAAAAGTCGTTCTAATAGTTACTTAACCAAATGCATAACGTCTCTATAAATTAACAATCTTTTTCGTTTCGATGTCTTTTCGAAATTGGCCTGCCCATTTCAAATTCGTTTATTTATTTATAAGTACTAATACTTACAACTTACACCACTACTTACTTACAACTTACTCAGATTTCTGCAAAATACTTTTACAAGATAAGTATGTACAACGACGTACCCAATCACACTTGCCACCTACCTCTTGCCCTTCCATTTTTCATTTATTTGAGACTAGCTTTTGCTTGCGGCTTCGCTCGCCTTATGGTCGGAAATTATCCCACGGGAAGTGAAACGTCATAAATATAGCCCGTGACAGTCGGGGATAATGTAGCTTCCCAATCCCATTAGGTAGGGAAGGAATTTTCGAAACCGGATCAGTAGTTCCTAAGATTACCCCCTGAATCCAAACTTACAAACGTACAAAGTTTTCTTGTAAAATATTGCTATAAATTGGCGCAACTTCTCAATCTGGTAGGGTTAAAATTTTCCAAACACTTGCATGTATTAGTCGCGAATCGTGTTTCATCGAATAAATAAGTTACTAATTACAAATTGTTTTTGTTATACGAGGAAAATTTTGTTGAAAGCGTAATTCGATATTAATATAATTATTATGTCGTTTTCCTGTCCAACAAATGGGTACTATTTGTATAATGTAAATATGTACAATTGTACATACGTAATATAAATCACAAATCGGAACAATAGCGGCCGCGCGTGTTGGAAACATAACATTTTAATTCATTTCTATCAGATAGCAGCGTCAGTAGTATAGTTGCAATTTTATTGTTACCTACCTGTGTGCTTAATTAGTTCCCACATGTTGCGGATTGCATTGTTTGAATTTCAACTCGGTTCAAGCGGTTTTCAACGGTCGACGAAAACCGCTTTTATTTAGGTATTGTCTAGTATTGCTGAAAACCATTATGGGAGCCACTTTTAGCCCTAGGTCGCTCGTTTAGTTTTGCGAATTTTGAACAAAGGCAACTGTTGGAGACAGGCACGTATAATGATCAACAATTCCCAAGCGCAGTGATGATTCTAATTGGATTATTTATTAGTAGGTAGATAAAGGTTTAAATTACCCTACCTACGTAATTATTGAGGCTAGTAGGTTAGATAAGTAGGCACCTAAATTAGTAACTTGATGTAGTTCTACGACCTTAATAATATTTGTATATTATATATAAATCCATTAAGGTTATCATTAGCTGAAACCTTAATACATAATTTGAGATTTAAGACACGTAGGTACATACGGAAGTACCTACCTACTCGAATATACAGGGTGGACCGACCGACGCTAAAACCGTTATTTACCGATGAAAAATTTCTATGTGGGGTGTTCAGAATGATGTAAGTACTGAATTCGTGCTAGCCGTTTAAGCGTCGGTGTCCCTTCCACTCTGTAGATACTTCGGGTTGAACCTTATCTAGCAGCACAGAATCAAAGTTTTCTATGCTCCTCGCGAGAAACAGAGAATGATAGGAGCATAGAAAAGTGCGATACTGTGCTGCTCGATGAGGTTCAACCCTTACACACTACTTATACAAGAAGTCGTGCGTTAGAGTAAGTACAAAACCTTTATAGACCTATAAAAGACGATACCTGACTGAAGTTAATAGGTTCAGTCACGCAATCGACTGCTAGGTTCCACCCTACAGACTCATCGATAATTACACACATCAAAAGTATCTAGGGATCAACATATATTTTTGCAATAACTTTTCTCCTGATTGATATTAATTAAAATTTTCTTTAAGGATTCATCAAATAAAGTGTTTTCGTTTGTCACAGTAACGATAAACCAAGTCACCTTTGCATTAATAAAGAAATTTGCCATTTTCCTAATAAAGGGATTTTTGACATTTGAACCACTAACATTAAAGTTCGAAAAAAAGACTGAAATAACAGTTTTCTTTAAAATTTTATTGGGTAACTTAAACAATTAATAATCCGTGTTTCTACCGCGAACACTAACAACACAAGAACATCGGTTTGGCATACTCAAAATGAGTTCATCCAAATCACGCTGTGGAATGGCCGCCCATGTTCGTTGCAACAACAAAAAAAGGTCTTCTTGCGACTGGATACCCTCCATATTCGGCAGAGCTCTTCTCTGTAGCATATCCCCTGCATGCTCAATCGGGTTCAAGTCTGGCGACTGAGCAGGCCAGGGCAGGACATTGATGTTAGCTGCGGCGAGAGTCTGTCTTACAACTCTTGCGGTGTGCGGTCGTGCATTATCATGCATTAACTGAAATAAGGGACCGATTTGCACTTGTAGAGGAACGATGACGTCTGATACAATCGTCTCAGCATAAATTTGAGCGTTGAGGTTGCCTCTGATCCAAATCAACTCAGTTCTTCCGCCGATCCAAATACCCGCCCATACCATGATGGTTCCACCACTATAAGGATGGACTTCCTGGCAGGATTTTAATCGCTGTTGGCGTCCAGGGGTTCTCCAGTGTCGTATACGTCTTGTATCCGGTCTCATACCAAAACGAGACTCATCAGAAAAGCACACGAAACGCCATTGTTCTTCTGCCCAATTTCTGTGTTCAAGAGCCCATTGATATCGAATCCTACGATTGTGCATTGCTATAGGTGGTACCCGTAGCGGTCTTCGGGAATGAAGGTTCACTTCATGCAAGCGGTTTCTGACTGTTTGGTCGCTAATTAAGTTCCCTGAAGAGTGATGAAGCCTCACGGCTAACATCATGGCGGTTATTGTTGGAGCTCTTCGAGTTAAGATTTGAATGTATCGGTCTTGTCTCCGTGTGGTGCAGCGATACCGTCCTCCATGGCGTTCAGCCACGGTACCAGTGCTTCGGTAACGTGTCCAAAGTCGACTGATAACACTCTGACTTGTATTCAGAGCTAAAGCCACAGTACGTTGCCGGGAACCAGCTTCTATCATTCCCACGGCTCTGAGCATTTCTTCCCTGCTTAAATGACGTCGCCGCTCCATAATAACGTTGGTTTTAATCAGTAGTAGGGAAACAGTAGCACTAATAATGTCTTCAATGCGTTGTATGTTTTTATAGGGAAAATATTGACAGCTTATTTTCATCTTTTACTCGAATTTGATTGAGAGTTCCTGATTCAAATTATGAAATGCACCAAAAAGGATCCATATAAATTTATAAAATCATAAATTTATTACAAAGCCACATCTCAATCTCAAGAAATCCGCATAAAAATGCTTGATCCCTAGACACTTTTGATGTGTGTATTTATGATAGCGGAAATAATGAATGAATTGAAATGAACAATGAATTCCTTTGACTGTAGTGGTTGTGGATGCTTTGTTCGATCAACTTCTTTGTTTTGAAACAAGGACGCTTTGTGCACAGGAGCACAGGGGGCCTACCATCACCTGTTTCATTACAAGCTTATTCGTACCATAAATGTTCTTTCACTATGTTCAATGGATAATCGAATTCTGCAACGTTCTGGGGTTTGCTTGCGTTTGCTGAAGTTTCTAGACTTTAGCAGGACGTATAACAAGCGTCTATGCGGGCTTGTCCAATCACAAGTCTCCATTGACTAAAATTTTTTGTCACGCACCACGTGAAATCAGTCCTAAAATCCAAAATATTATGGAATATCCCAATTTTGCGTGTGTTAGTTGTGATGAGTTGGGTATATTTTGCTTACCAAGTTATAGACAACATAAAAGGTGAATCAAGAAAGCAGAATAAAGATTGAGAGCTCTCAGCCAATTATAGCTGATCAAGACACACGTAGCTAAATATAAGACTTGCCTTTCTATTTTGTGAGTCTTGGAATACCTCCACCTCTTTTAGTAAAATGTGTGGACAAGAGATGTACCTAGACGTCCTTTAAATCTTCTCCCTCTCTTCCCACCCTAAACTGACATTAAAGTAACTGCTATAAAATAAGAGTTGATGGTATAGGCCCTGATGTGTTGCCGACGACTGGCGACACGACGACGATCGTTGACATTTCAACATAATTTCGCGACACCCTGATCCGATGCATACAAGTGTTTTATTTTGGCTTGACCCAAGGCGAGCTTGCTTTCCAAGTGTGACGCAAGAATTTAAACGCATCCTTATATAAACAACAAACCGAAATCGCGTCTTTGTCTTAAAACCTTTTATGCATATTACACACCAGTTGGGTGACACGATTGTGATTTGTTGGATACAGTATGTTTTTCAAGCGTCACCGCAATTCTCAATCATCACCTCAACCAATAAAAGAAAAACTTTTGTAACCAGCTGACTACTGACTTGGATCCAAGAGGTGTTTCTTGAAATTCAACCTCTAGGGGTGGGGGTGAAGGGTATATAGTTTTTGTGTGATTTTTTTCCTTGATAGTTTGCATGAATATTTTATCAAAGAGTAGTAAGAATATTTTTTTAGTACCTAAAACGGGTTTAAACTTGGGGTTAAACTAACAACACACCTGGCAAAGTTTGTATGGAAATATTTTACATCGAATTAACTCGAAACTCGCTAGTAATATTCTAAATGAAAAAATAACTAACGTGTGACTCGGGCTGAGAAGGATTGAAAAAGTTTAAAGATGAAGATCTTACTGCTTGCTTAGATTAAATAGAAAAGTCAATTTTCTTGTAAATTGGAATCGGAAGTTTTTTTTTAATATTTATAAAGCGATTTTCCCTTTCTTTCAACACCTCCGATGCCCTATTGGAGGTGTTGGAAAGTAAGGGAAAATACAAAATTCACGCGAACGAAGTCGCAGAAGTGCTAGTAATTAATACAACGGTAATTTCGTAGACACTCCTTCTATGTGGAATTTACTTTATCCTGGTCATAACCTCGATTTGCTAATAAATTGTAGTTGGCTGGCAAGCAGACCCTTTCCTAGACAGGACATATAATAAGAAAAACTATTGGAAACCTGTTTTACTTGACGTGCTCTAATTTTGATTAAATATGTAGGTATCTTGTTTATTAATGGGCATAATTTGTGACATTAGAATTCCGTAACCTACTTAATACATTTTTGGACATATTTTTGTACTTAATTGTTATTTGAGTGCCGAATCAATTATCATCTGTTTTTGACAATAATTGTGACGATGCGAAATCCAGGACAGTGGTGCTTCCAGCATATTCGCCTAAGTTTTTTTTATTTAACTGAATTACGATAAAAATAGCACATCATTGGAATTGTTACGGCCATTTATATTCTATAGGGGTTCATACAAAACGTTCCATATCACTTATTAATTCTGAACACGCTGAGAATCGTCGTTAACCTCGTTTAGCTTGCCAGAAAGAAAGTAGTTACAATCACATTTTGATTTCGATGACATGATTTGCCAAAATTATAAGTCGCGTTTCTTCAAATTAATTTAATTTTGTTTTTAACTAATTGCGTAATATGCATTTTTGATAAACACAGGGACGCAAAAACCGTTTCAAGTATGCAGCAGCAAATAGTTCCAAACCCCCTAACAATATTTTTTTATCGATTTCAGGAAAAAGAAGGCCAGTACTTTTTGTTGACAATTCATTTAGTTTAGCGTTAGCTACATACCTACCTACCACCCATCAAAGCAATAATTGTGTGACTAATAAACGATTCTTAAAATTCTACACAATAGTCAATGCCCCGCTATCACTGTAACAGCAAGTGCGTAATGTGGAATAGGTGGTGCGCTTAATGGAATACCTCACGAATAACTTTAGTACTTAGCTCTTTAATTAATTTAACTGGTAGCTAAAGTTTTACTACACAGCAGTAACATTTTCCGGCGTTTCGTATTTTTCTGCACACACAAGCTAAAAGTTGCAGTGCTTACCCAAGTTTCACAATATTTTAATGAAAAATTATAATATTTTTGAAGAAAAAAATATGCTTACTTAAAATTAGGAACTCCTATGACCAAGCGTTAAAAGGCAATCAGATGATATCCAAAGCATAACTTGTAAGTAGGTACTTACATATAAGTCTGTTATGTTTCGGTCTTCATCTTATTGCCATTTACACTTACATAAGACTGGTGTAAAGAGACTGTTTACTTGAGAAAGTCACGCTGTAACCGATCACATCACAAGCAGAGTTACATTCAGTTAAGGAAAAAATAACGGACTTCATCACGGCATAATCATTTGCAAACAGACTCATTGATTCACCTAAATAAGTACAAAATGTGTCTGTAAGGAACTTTGGGAATGAGAAAAAAAAGGTTTCACTTTTTTCGATAGATATTAACCAAGATCAAACGGTTAGGTAAGGTAAAATCAGCAGGCTTTAGCTTTACTATTACCTAGTTAAGCGTTTTCAACAAGTTTATATATTATATTGTTTCCTCTTTACTATTGGTAGTAAAGATAGTATTAAACGATAAGAAACTTGGTCTTTATTATTTATTACAGTTATAAAATATTCTTATTAGTCAGCAACAACATAATCGCAGCTAAATTAATTCATCTAAATGTTATAAATGAAACCAATCCAACACTTTCACTCTTTTGATATTTATAATATTGTCTTTGTAATAAGTTTGGTCTGAAACGAAACAAACAGTGTTTATCGATAATTCGGAATCATTTGTTATTGTTTACTTCTGCCGTTATTTGACATACAATTCCTTGAACATAGTTTTGAGTGGTTCAAGGGGTTATTTGGTTTCTATTGTAATTATGGAATATTCCTAATAAAAATAAACCCTTTTGCTAACATTTTTTTGAATTTTACAGAGAAAAATTAGTTGATGGCTTAACTATGGCCCTGGATCTAGTCCATCCGAAGTGAATTAATAATAACAAAAGCGATCTCAAGCGGCTCAAGTAAATCAGATCAGTAGCGAAAATCGTATCCAATAAGCGAACAAAATAACAGTCCGCCTCTTGGTAGCTCGATGTCGTTTCGGTGAGAAGTGGGACATCTGACTTTCTGACCTACACACGGTATTCTTGGATCTTGAATTACCGGCCGATTTAGAGTGCCTATGTACTAAATGAAATATAAAAAAGTTATGAAGCGGATGGCAGCAATACTTTTTCCTGTGCATTGTGAAAGTTTGCTGTAACTTTGTGAATAATTTGCAATGATAAAATGTTTTGTATCAAACTCACCGTAACTGAAAAGAAGTGGTCAGTCCCTCACATGAAGTCTGTCCAAGGCGAAGCAAATGCGTGCTGATCAGTGAGCGAACAACATTTCACTCGTTTTCGTGTTGAACAAATAAAAACGTCGCATTCACATACTAATTAATTTTCGAGAGAAACTGCGCGACGTACGGTATAACGCGCATACGGATAGCTGTGTGACAGAGCACTGAGGTGTCTATCGGAGCCGCAGCCCGCAGCACGTCCGAGCGAACGAGGCGAGGAGGTGGGCGACTGACCACAACCGCACGCGGCGCGCGCAGTGAGAGTTGTGCCGTCCTCGGGTTGCGTGTCGCAGGCACCACGCAGAGCGTCGCAGGCCGCGGCTGCATCCGCAAGATGCTGCACATGCATCCATGTCCTGCCAGCACCACGCATTTGTCCCTCGTCTCGGTCGCGGTACTCACAACATTGGTCACGGGACAAGCGACCGGTATAGGTTCACATACTTAGTCTTTTAACCATTTTAGCAACCAGCCAACAACATCTGCATAAAAACTTTCGTGTCAATAACTCTGAATTTGAACATACTACCTACCCAATAGAACATCCCGCGGTCATTGCTCAGTTGTCAGTGGCTGTAAGGCTGCAACAAGTGAATGTTATCGCTGTTTTTTATAAGTAGGCAGTTATTATAAGAATTACCATTCATAAACATGTGATAAAATGTTAATATTATCAACAACAACAGTAATTACAACTATAGATGTGTATAAATGATGTGAATGAATGATGTGATGTGTGTGTTTTAATAATAAGTACGTACCTATACAATCAATATTTATGTAAAAACGGTATTTGTTGCTGTGGATGTCTGAAGATCTTAAATTAATGATTTCTAAAGTTATAGAAGTAGATAAAGTAAAAAAATTAAACCGGCCAAGCGCGAGTCGGATTCGCACACGATGTGTTCCGTACCACCGAACAGTGTAATAAGCGCCAAAAAAAATCATCCGGTTGATAGGTTTTGTTTTTCGTAATTTAACGTAACTGCCAAGATAATTTAATAACCAGGCAGTTATTTGGCTCTTGTTGAACGTATTAGTGCAAAAAGCTTTTCTCCAATACCTTCCTATAGATATAGGTATCCCACAAAGTTTTTAAAGGATGCAATAGCCTGTTAAATAATTTATGCTTTGCATGCGGGATTGTGTCAATTATTTTTACAAATTGCCAGCTGCCCTATACTTGAGCATTATCAGCAAGCATACGCGAATGCTGATAATGCTCAACGCGCTCGTGGAGACCAAATTGGATTGGATTCGTTTGCTGATGAATGGAATTGGAGACTTTAGATTTAGAATGTTTGCGGTTCCGTGAGAGCACTGAGTGATAGGGTTAAGTTAATTTAGTATAAATGGCTAATGCTGTACCTACTAAAAATAAATAATAACTGGCTAAAGGACTGTCTGAAGCCTACTGTGTAGGCTCAATAGGGAATTAGATTTATTATAGGTATGTACATGAATAGTAGATTTATAGCACTACACTTTTATGCTCGTAGGTTTGAGAATGAAATGAGATCCAAGATTTGGTCCCTCCATTTTGATGGGCACTAAATATGGGACTAGTAGACCCGGGCGATAAAAATATCGCCCGGGTCTACTAGTACTAGAAAATATTGTTTAGACTTGCAATGATTGACTTTAACCATTAACGAAATCGATTATTATAGAAATAATCGCTGGTTTGCGAGAAGGATGACATAACTCAAAAATTTAGATTTTTCGATGTTGTTTGTTGTTGAATATAAAATTAAGGAACGCAAGTATTAAATTAAGTAACGAAATACGTAAAATAAAACTTTAATCTTTTGATAAAAAGTTTCTCTATGCAAAAAAAATATTGGCAATATACTGAAAATATTTTTAGAACTTACAAAAAAGCTGTCCTGTATTTCTTATTTTTCGAGTTGTGTCATTATTGTTGCAAACAAACGATATCAGCGTCAAAAATGAAAATATTGTTTTTCGGTCTTTTGCCTCATAATATTGATTACCTTCACTTGAGTAACGCTAGATAACTATGTAGGTACCTTTTATAATTTTATAAGCTTCAAGTTCGTCGTTCGCATTTTCGTGCTTATAATCATTTAAGTATTTATCAATGAAAACACGCAATTTGTAAGGCACCTTAACAAAGGTTTATGGTAATAATAGCTGTAAAATATGTAGTTTAATGAAGCCATCGCCTCAACATGAGTAAGTCAAGAAAATTGTTTTAACTTTGAGCACAATTACGTAACAGTGTCTCTACCGTTAAATTATTGACAGCCCGGGAGGACAGATGGTCGACGGTCGTTCAGTTGCACGCAGCACGTGTCACTCTTGAGCGCGCACGGACCTTGGCCGCTGGTACACTACACCATACGACATCAACCCCATTATTACATCCCTTTCTACCAACTTTCCAGCTGTATAACTAATCCCTTTCGCACACTGGTACGATGTACGGGGTGCTGGTGTTGTGTAAGGTTGTTAGACGTTGTCCCCGGCAACGGTAGTCCGATACACCGTACACGCCACGCGGCTGCATAGCGACCCGACGTGTTCACTAACTTCCACTTGACAATATTTTAAATTCATAGTTAATTGAGAAGTGTTTTTAAAGGAACATGAACTGCTTCAATCCATGTAAGTGTTATTTGACAGTTAATCATTTGTTTTTAATCTTTAGAGTGTTTACAAAAATCAGCTGGGAGACCTAGCTGAAGTAGTCGGCGTTGAAATGCTGGTTCTTGACCTACCATTTATTTTTGTACTTATTTATTCATTTAAAATTATGCTTATAACCGCGGTGCTACTCACATTTGCCTAGGTTTTTTGTATAGATAGGTACCTAAGTCTCAGTATGTTGTATTTCATGTGTAACAAATCCATCTTAAATATTTACTTAGTAGGTACTAAATGTTTGTTAGATTTCGTAATTAAATTTATTAAAGCAAATACGGATATTTAATTAAAACTACATATTTCTTAATAAATACGTAAAATATGTGTCAAAGTTTAGTCGAATGTACGGAGTAGGTAACAAAATGTAGCTGTTAGGCTTATTTAGCTTAGCTTAGCAAGTGGGTCTAACTTACGATTTATTATATTAGCGTTTCATATTTTGTTTTGATATATTGAATCTGTCATTTCAAAATCGATACTAAATTTCTATAGGTGATAGTTACATTGACCATAATAATGTAGGCCACCTGTTCTGAATGAATCAAAAACAAATTGCTGAGCGAAAAACTGCTACTTACTAAAAAAACTACTTATCTATCAGGGAGCGAATTGCACAGAACTAGTAATTATGCAACACCTGTCCATAGTGTCCATGTTTCACAGCCGTCAAGGGTGAAAGCATTTGATACGAAAGCCGGTAAAAACGTCTGTAGGAATTCTAGAGAACAAATAAACAAGCTGACGTCCAAAGCTACGTCTCATATTAATACCGCCAAGACAGTAAAATAGGATTTAGATTAGAAAATCACGAAACAGACTAAGTCAGCAACGGTTCAAAATGACCCAGCTGCACAGACATAATATATTTGTAATAGCACAGGTTATGACAAAATGTAGGCAAATATATTTTTCAGACGAAATGCTGAAACAGACCGTTCAATCGATCATTAAAATTACACACTCACTGTTGCTCTCCAGGGACGTGCTCTAACAAGCGTTGCACAAAGGGGGCTCCAGACAGGTCTTTTAAGAGGAAACGGTACCTCCTCCCATGTACGGATTGTGACCACCGGGATGGTTTTAGTGTGGTAAAAATCTCACACTCCATACCCAAAGACAGGTCGACTATAAAAAAGTCCTCTCACTGCTAGACACTCACAAGACTTTCCATTGAAGTAAATTGATTGCAATTCTCTGACGGTCATTTTTGTTCCGCTAGCTATTAAGTTGGGGTTTGAATGATTCCTCGGATTCCCCTGTGGAACATATTTTTGTTACTCAAACCTCAGGTAATTAATAGATAGTGTTAAAATAACTGTAAAAGGACAATTGTCACCACAACAGTCAATACAATAATTGTCACTGTAACTGCCAAGCCTATCACGAGAGCTTATTAGCAATTTTGCAAGTTTCTGTCGTGAACGCACTTACCTACATAAGATCCTAAACCGCTGAATCGATCCAGGCGGTAGCAAGTGCCACTAGGGATTTTGACGTCCTAGGTTCTATTTACGCAAAGTTACTGAGATTTTATATTATAATCTCAATAAAGGAAATGCATTAGGTACCGATCATTAAAATTGTGTTGCCTACCACACAGTAAATAGGCGTAAACAAAATCGGGAAATGCCTATCCTTCAGGAACTTCGTTATTTCTGCAGGCCATAGGTACCTACATAAGTTTAGTTGACTGTAAAAGTGTAAACGATACAATTTTCACACTTCATTACCGGGGATTAGGTTACTTCAAATTCATTGAACGAGGCCTACATGTTATCCCTTTATTAACATTGTTAGGTTTTCCTAGAGTTTCAAATTACGTTAGGTATCTAAAATTCTATGAACTGCGTAAAGAAAGTAAGTTTAGTCCTAAACGTAGGTTACTTGCACATTACTGCCGCATCGCGCCGCAAGTTCTCAATGGGAGCAATTGCATTGGGGGAAATAAGTACATTTGGGTCGAGTATGAATTGAAGTTTTGTATGGGGCAGCTGACTATTTTTTCGCGATTACAATTTTGGTCCCATGGAAAGAGTTGTTAAGTGTGACCCTTAAATATGTCCACAAATTTTTGACACATGCTGTACTGTAGATTAGAATGATATTGATATAGGTATTAGTAGGTATCACATAGGTAATTTAATAACAAATAAGTACATGTTTATTTTTTTGTTTCAGGTATTAAATAATGTTTATTTATAAAAGTAATGACAAACAAGCTCATAAATATATAAGACATAATGACATTATCTGGGAGTTTTGATGACTCCATAACAACGTCTGGTAACCTGGAGAGATCGATTAATTTGAACTCGCTATACTGTTCCCACCTTTGGACGAATAGTCATTTGCGTAGTGCAATTATTACTGCACCGCCTAAAGATAGAAATGTTATAACATACTGTTATACATGTAAAGGTAAAATAAGAAAATATGAACTGAAGCCTCCAAGAAACTTCACGCCACATAATCATTCCACTCCTAACAAAGACGTAACAATAGAAAAATATGAAACGTTTGTAAATGGACGGCAAGAATGCCCGATTGATACAAACGTAACCGGAGAAGTTTGTTCGTATAACAAAAGCTTTTCAAGAGACTCAGAGCCCACAAATGTGGAAAATAAACTACGCATTCCTTCCATATCACAACAGATTGATTCCAGCTTTAGACATAAATACACTTCTTACGAAATGGATGCAGTTAATTCAAGGCGACAGAGATTGAGAAAAAGCCTGAGAGGTTTTGGGTGCATAGTTAATTTTGCTTCGGCTGATAGCCCTGTAAAAAAAAGAACTCAAATACAAGCCTGCTCAATAAGTGTGATGATTGTAGCTATCGTAATTATAAGTTTTATTTTGGTAAATTTTACCAACCCTAATTTTAAAGGTATGGCCAACAAAATTAGTACAACCGTAGTGCCAACAAAAAATATAGATATCAATGAAACAGCGTCAGCTGTAACTAATGTTTATTTGGACCTGCCGTCGGTAACAGAGATACAATCTACAGAAGAATATTTTACTACTACAGAGTCTACCAGCACTTTTAGCACTGAGAATTTTACATTGACAAACGTCATATCAAAAATTCGTAAGAATCTACGAACATTTCCAAAATATTCAGGCAAGACCGATGTTAGTGCAAAACCTAAAGACGTCAATAACCGAGATTTATCTCAAAGATTTTGCTCGTGCCAAAAAAACGAAATCTGCATGTTGGATGAAAACAGTGGCACATCCGTGTGTAGAGAGCCAACAGATAATGATGACCCAACAGGTACGTTTACTTTAATCACTACCTTTTAATTCATTATGCAGAAGTCTTGTCTAACCATCGTTTACTGAGCGTTCTATAATTCAGCTTTTTACGGGATGTATTCTCAGTGTACACAGCTTCAGTTTTATCAACCATTACCAAACTATGATACACATGTTCTGACGAAATAGTACCAATATTTTGATACAAGTGGTGAAACTTTGTTATGGAGCTGAGAAATCCAGTAACAAATGCCCACGTGTATCAAACGACGTTTTCAATACACTTTCGAAGAAATAAAACAATAGAACGAAAAGTATTTTTGTCATGAATTATTAGGACACTTTGATTTAATTTGCTTTTTTCCGCGCTTTGCTTTCGCAGGTTGAAGGAAAAGCAAAGGTATGAAGCCTCTAAACAGCCTAATGTGAAAAATAAACAAATGTTTTTGAATTCTAAAAGTATTTTTTTTTAATAATCATGTTTACTTATTGGGAAAAAGCTTATGATATTCTTTTTTTAAATACAATTTAAATAATATTCAAAAAATATTTACGCCGTAAAGGCGCATATCTCTTTGCCGAGATTAAAATAAAAACAATCACCGACACTTGGAATTGAACCAATTTGGAGTTGTGTGACAAAAATACCTGCCCACAGTGAAGGCGCGCCACCTGGCTGTGGTTTTTTTATTTCCGCATTAGTGCAGATAAATAAAAAAAAACGCGAGTGTGAAATACATTGCATGTTGAACTTAATCGTAGTGCGATAAGAGCCAGTTTTCGAGGAAGTGTATTGAAAATATATTTAACATAACATAAATATTGTTATTGAAATAGTGTTCCTAATAATTATTATGAGTCTTGTTACTTGATTATGAATAAATAATAATAATAACAACATCACGCCAGGGATTCCCAAAGAGTTAGTTATGAGATGTTCCTTGTACACCAGTTTATTTTTGGCTGTTGACGACGTTTGAGTCCCATGTAACATAATTATAAATATTTGGATAAAATGAATTGTATATTATATTTGCACCCCAGGTTGTGGAGGTTTATGCGCCCTAGAGACAGAAGCTTGCCAGCTAGTGGACAAAGCGCGAGGAGTGCGCGTATGCCGCTTGTTGACGCTTGTGACGTGCTCAGCAGATGAATGGCGGTGTCGTAATGGCCTCTGTGTGCCCGCAGAAGCCCGATGCGATGGTTCTATTCAGTGCTATGACCGATCAGATGAAACTTATTGTGGTAAGTAAGGTGTCTTAAGTACATTATAACAGGCAAACCATGAAAGGTAAAAGTATGCGCTCCGGTAATTTTCGTGCTTTTGATGCGAACCATACCTGAGTAACCCCCACAATGGAAAAGCTAAACCTCCTCCAAAACTGGCTCTTATCGCACTACTTCTAGGTTCAACATGCAATGTATTTCATACTCGAGGACTTTTTTCATTTATCTCAACTAGAGTGGAAATAAAAAAAATCCACAGATAACTATAAACTAAGTCAACTTATGTAGACAGTTGGTTGTACAATGGAGTCTAATATTATTGACAGATTTCCGGCCCCTTACGTCAATATAGTCGGCGGTGATTGTTTTGTTTTTAATTTCAACAGAGACCATACATTTAAAGCCTTAATCTTTTTTGAATATATAAATATTGTGTTAATTAAAACAATTATTTACTTTTATGAATAAAATTGACATTTAATAAAAATAATACAGCACTTTGTCGTAGTGCACTTAATTATAGCGCGTTTGTATAAAATTTTTCTCTGTATTTGGTTACACAGGTACTCTGGCCGCAAAAAGTTTTTTGAAATTGCACTGAGCTATTTTTAATCATAGTAATACAAAATAGTTTTGGCGTTTACTCTCAAGGCTCCTTTAGATAAATTTATTAGTTCTCACCATCGCGTGTTCTTTTTGACGATAGTCGATGTTTGCCGAAGCGTATACTTTTGCTGGGAGATCTGTACCTACCTACATACGTATATTATATATAGAACTATGCTGCACTTATGCCTATCTACACTAACACTAAGCGAAACCACAGAATACATAGTAGTTGGCGAAACCTCAATTAATGCCCTTTATAAATATTATTGCGCTGTTAGTATTTGAACAGAAAATCCAATAGTGCGCTTTTTTCCGCATTCAAGTAGGTGTCGACTAATGTTCGTGAAAAATGGCTTTAGTTTTCTTGAACTTTGTGTATTAAATTAGCGTTTTGCGTTAACAGATTGCGATTTAACGAAACAGTTTCGCTGTGGGCATTTTATATCTTGTTTCTCACACACAAAATTATGCGACGGAGTTATTGATTGCTGGGATGGATATGATGAAGTCAATTGCACAACTGGTAAGAATCTTTTACTGTTTTAATTCGAATATTTTAATTTTGTGTGTTCACATAAACAGCCTAGCTTCAAAAAATAACCAAACTGAAAACTAACTAGGTATTTATATCTCAACTTTTAAAGTGGGTTATGTGAATGTGCTCATTTATACCTCAGGGGGCTACCTCTGCCGGGTGCTGCGGGTTGTTCGAAAGAGATACCGCGGCCCCGGAACACAAAGGGCGATGAAGGAACATGGGTGGGTTTTAGTCAGTAAGAGTCTGACACACCCTCCCGCTCAGCCCAGAGCGGGAGAAGTCATTTGATGATTTCCAATCCGAAAAAAAAGGGGGCGACCTCTACCCAAGACTCCACGTCTAGTTCATAGAAAATTACTTACAACAACAAAATATAGTTCTTTTAAATTACAATTTTCATTCTTTAAAAACTGCCTCGTCGGTCGAGTGATCGCAAGCGCAACTGCTGAGCATAAGGCCCTGGGTTTGATTCCGGGTCGGGCAAAGTGTTGTTGGGTTTTTCCATCAGGAATTTCTCAGTAGCAGCCACAGGGTCTGGATTTGTGCCCGGTTGATGGTAATAGGCCCGCCCCCTTATACATGGGTCTTAAAGCATAACTGGGGCAATGTGAGTGTACTATTAGGTACACCTCTGCCTAACCCTTTGGGGACTTCTGGCGTCAGGTGATGACAATCACAAATCGTTTGACGTAAGATTCATTAAATTCGGCTCACGCGTTTGGTCTCTACAACGCCACAAAGGATCAAACATACATACATAGGTACCTAAATACTTACACAGGCTGATAATTTGATAAACCTCCGTTGCATCGCGCAGTCGGCTGAAAAATATTTGAATGTCTTTGGCTGAAAACGATCAATAATGATGATGATCAATAATAATGATATTGATAATAGCTAGATGCATTATTTTATTAAGTTACCTACCTACTTAGTCTAACGTGTACTTTTTTCACGACTATGAAGCACGCTAACTGCAACTCTTCGAGGTAGGCACAAATACAATACAATTGGCAATACTACCAAATGGTGGAGCGATCTTGATCACAGATATCAAGATGCCTAGGGCAGCTAGTTTCATCTCACTTGGAAAACCAGGTGACATCGCTAAGCAGTTGGGTTTGAACGTGTGGGCTGCGAATTGCGATGCAGAGGGCTGGGCTATGTTTTAGTCAGTGAATCAACACTGATATCGTCGTGGCAACGCTGACAGCCTTCTTGGTACATTTCCCGTTGACAGCGATGCGGATGATTTTTTACATTTTGGTACTTGATCCCGGATTATGTTTTAATTACAGAATGTCCTGCCGACCAATTTACGTGTACTGATGGCCAGTGCATTTTGAGTTCAAGATTCTGTGACGGGCTGGCGGACTGTGTGGACGGCAGTGACGAACCCGACGGCTGTGGCGGCAGCTGCGGTGCGCATGAAATGCGATGCAAAAACCAACGTTGCGTGCCGCGCGCTGTGCAGTGCGATGGTCATGACAACTGTGGCGACTTCACTGACGAGTTGCATTGTTCTAAATAACATAACTTACTCCACAATTTCAGGTGGATAAGTCGTTATAAGGCTAACAACACATTGATACAAACAAACACAAAGTATGGGACGCCGCGCCGTGCGCATTTTTGTGCACTGACGCGGACGTGACGAACGCGCTCCCATACTTTGTGTTCTTTTTGTATGGACAAACCGTCAAACGCCATCGATCAATGTGTCGTGAACTCGTGACTCCAGTGTAAGTACAATCATCGGTACATAAATCAGAGGTACAACATATAACACTCACTACGAAAAACATTTAGGTAGGTACCTATTTTATACCAGCTTACTACTAGGACATAAAGGCGCTGTCAACGTCTTATTGTTACATCTGATGTTAGGTTATCTGTACCTACATTGCCGATTTGAATACACTTTGTCAGAACACTCGAGAATTTTTGAATAAACAGATTTTAATAATAACTTTTCTCATTTCTTACCTTACTATCAAACTGTCCCTGCCTTTTACAGAATAAATCATAAAACTTAACTTAGGTACCTAAAGGGGTGCCGCGGCTAATTGCCGCTCAGCGGACAAACCTCCGGGCCGATCTCATGGTGACATGGAGAGCGACTGTCGCAACCCCGTGCAGGGCACGCCACGATAGTGGCGATAAGTCCCCTCTTTGAGGAGTGGCTTGAGAGGCGCCACGGCGTTCTCACCTTCCGCCTGACGCAGGTCCTCACCGGACACAGTTGTTTCGGGAGGTTCCTGCACCGAATCAGGCGGGAGGAGACGCCCGGGTGTTTCCACTGCGAGGATCGACCGGAGGACACGGTGGAGCATACGGTGGAGGTCTGCCCCGCTTGGGCGGAGCAACGCCGTGTCCTCATAGCAGCGATCGGCGGCGGCGACCTCTCGCGTCCGGCCCTGGTTCGAGCCATGGTCCGGAGCGAGACGGAATGGGAAGCCGTCACCTCCTTTTGCGAAGCAGTCATGCTAGCAAAGGAGGAGGCGGAACGTGAGAGAGAGCGTTCCTCCTCACGTCCCAGCCGCCGCGGGAGACGCACCGGGCGTCGGGGGCCACGTGGTGGCCCCCGGCCACCGTAGACGCGGGCCTGTGGACGGTGAGCTAAGGGCTAGCTCGCCGTCCCTCCGTCTTAGGACGACAGGCCGTGTCGACGGCGCGTTCGTGTTCCACGCGCGCCTCAAAGAGATGTCAGCATAGGGAAGGGGCCCGCAAGGGCCGATGCCTGCCGGGTGCTGCGGGTTGTTCGAAAGAGATACCGCGGCCCCGGAACACAAAGGGCGATGAAGGAACATGGGTGGGATTTAGTCAGTAAAGTTTTTGTACCGGAATACCTATTCCACGTATTCCGGTACATTATTCTGAACCAAATAGACATTTTTCATCGAAAAAAAAAAACTGCTTGACCTTAAATATTTCGACAGTGTAGATCCTGCTATTGCAGTTTTATAAGAAACGTGTGTTTTTTTAGGGCCCCAAATCATATATTGTTCAACATACAGCCTGACAAATTGCAAAGAACATAAGAAAATTTGAATTTCGCGGGCTACCCTTGTTCAACATTTTTTTTACGTGAATGTTGCATGGAAATAATATGTAGGTACTCAGTAAGTATTAAGTTCCTTGGTGGCATCTTATAGTTTCGAATTTGCTGTTCACGCCGCTACAGTGCCCCCGGCACTGCTTTCTAGAAACTATAGTCTCGTGTCCCATGGTGTGTCCCATGCAGAGGCGGATTAAATAGCGAGAGCGCCCTAAGCAAGCACGTCATCGGCGCCCCTCGAGCGGCCATAGATTAAAAATACTAAACTAGAACTAGTAGTAAGTAGTAGGTATACCTACATTTGATGAGAATGACTGTAGTTGGCATTACTACATGATTGTGTGGTACGTGGTGATTACTCCAAATTGGAGTTTTCATCTCTTTACTCCCAAAATGTAATAACTACAACCAGAAGCGGCCTTAGCAAAAATTTTAGGCAGTGCAAAATGTTATATTGCCGCCTATCTCCAAAAACAAATAAGAACCATTGCAAAGTAATCATAAAATTATTGTAACTCAACCGACCTCAACCACCGAACCAAAATTGGTGGTATTTTAAGATTTGCCGCCCACCAATTTTGTTAAGAGCGAACGAAGCGAGCTCGTATATTTTTCACCCCACCTCGGTTAATTATGTTATATTGCTTTACCATTTATACCTACAGATGGTATTCAAAGTTTCAGAACACTGAACAATCAAGATACTCCAGGATGCCATGAAAGCGAGCGCAGCGTGCTCGAAATTTTGAGGACCATGCTTCGGAGATGTTAGATTTTCTTGTTATGATTAAAACAGATTATATTGAAGTTATTTTGTCAAATTATGCATGACATTTTCAAATCGATCAACCAACAGATAATTTGGTATTAGGTACTTACAAATTATTTTTGTTATTTTTCAAAAAAATTGCTCCTAGGCACGTGCCTAGTTTGTCTTAGGGATAATCCGCCTCTGAGTCCCATGTGAATAACTTTATTAAGGAATTAAATCTGTGGTTCAATTATTATTTCTCAGAAGCACATATTTTCTTGGAATAATAAAAAGCAAAAGCCTTTAGTTATTATTGTAAGCATATTTCACTTTTCATAGACCTAGAATAATAGGTCTATGTTTTACTCCAGATTTATAGAAACTTTATGGTCTATGATGAGTATGATGACTTTCTTTTAATTAATTAGGTTAGGCTCAAAGGCCAAAAACGCTCATTGAGCGAAAAATCCGATCACATCCCGATGTGGCAAAATCAAAACGACCAATAAGCGAAATTCTCGTCATGGCAGAAATCGGCTGCGATATATTTTTTTTTCATTTTCGACACATATTTTCATGGTTTACGGGGGCGCTGATGCCGATATCAGGTCGAAATGAAAATCTAATCTATGGCATTTGAAAAAATTCGCAGCCGACATCTCGAATTTTCATTTGGGCATTACCTTATTCATCATCATCGGCCAGTTCCTTACTAATGTATTACATCGGGTTGTGGCTGTTTGAAGAAGGCTCAGAACGCGTTCTGTCATTTCCTCAATGCCACATCGCGATGGATGTGGTCGTTTATAAAACAGCCACGACGCGAATTTCGCTTATTGGTCGTTTTGATTTTGTCACATCGCAATGTGGTCGGTTTTTTCCTGTGATTTTTTTTTGCTCAATGAGCGTTTTCGGCCTTTGAGTCTAACACATATTTTTCTTTTTATGTGTATAACAAGTGCGAGTCGTACTCACAAGTACGACTCGCACTTGTCGGTTCTTGTATAGTTAGATTTGATTTACTACAATTTATTTTATCTAGGAAACCATCGTTAAAAGTTGGGTTAACGGTTAACTGGCAGCCCTGGTGAATACTGGTGATTTTTATACTCTGTGGTTTCAAACGTTGTATGTTTGTTATATCTCTATTTCTATGTAGTCTGTGGTGGTTTCTTTTGCTCTACGATACTCTATGGCTCTACGCTTTCTAAGTTTCAGAGTCCGACCCAATTCTCCATTTCTCCTAAAACAATATTTTTAGTAGCCATAATTTGTTAATTATAAGGCCAATTAATTTGAAAGAAAATGGCTGACAGTGACGATGAGTATGATCGCAAAAGGCGTGATAAATTCCGAGGTGAACGAGGCACCGCCGAAGGCAGCAGTTACCGTAGTAGTGATCGGCGCGAAGATAGGAGTCGTGGTCGTGAAGAATGGTCTGAGAGGTAACTTAATATGTTCCTTTAATGAAATGACATCATCAAACTTGTCTTTAGATACCAAAAATGTATATTTTATAATTTTTTTGCAGATCCCAACCTCAAACCTTTGAAATTCCAAAACTTCCTACCAAAACCCCAAAACCTACACTTTGTTTCCCAGGTCGTATTATAAGGTATTGTTTTAGTGAACATGTCATTTGAACATTGTTTTTGAAGCGAGTATTTTATCGGACTTTAAGTTGACTCTTAATGTACCCACTTTAAAGAAATGTTCAATGTAGGTAAACATGTTTCTAGAAGTTGAATTTTTTTGTAGATATAATTTTTCTATGTAATGGTAATTCTCAAAATAGCACTCCACCTTCATCACAAAGTAGTGTCATCAATAATTATAAAAATAGGTAGTTGTTTTCATGGATGCTCTTTTAACCCTTTGACTGCCAGTTACCTGTAAGCGAAATTGTGTGCAGCCTGCCATGGTGAATGAAAGAGATGTTCAAGTCATGATTCTAGAGTGCTAGACCAAATTGGTTTGTTTTAAATTATTGACAATAGCGGTCAAAAGATTAAGAAGTTCACATAACATCATGTTTTACAAAAGATTTACGAGATTATTAAATTTAGGGTAATAGCGTAGAATAATAACAATCCCAATTCAGGTTTTTAAACAAAAAACATTTTTTAATAATATTGATCTTGTTTGAATACTAGTAATCATATTATATTTAATGAGGATAGGTAAATAATTATCTCAAAATAGTGCTTAATTTAAAGACAATGAAATGTTTAAAAGAATATTTATAGCAATATTTTTTTATTGTGTGTTAATCTTATGACATATAGTGTTGGAACAGTTTAATAAAGATTATTAAGAGAAATAATTCCATAAAGACTTTTTTTTTTCATATACTAAAACTCTTTTGGTTAACATGGCACATGCTAGTAAAGGTCCCAGTTGGCATGATTTTTTCTGTCATCTAAAACAATTCAAGGAAACTATTGATTACTAGCCAGCTATTGATTAACTCAGGTTTAATGCATGGCCACTATTTTTTAACCATTTATCAGAACAACAAACCAGAAGATTAAGTAAATAAAACTAGGTATTAAACTTCCATATAATAAAAAAATCTTGATGTTTTGTCTTGTAGGTCTCGTGGCGGTCGTTCTGGTCCTGACTACAGGGACTACCGTGGAGGAGCCAGTGCTAACCGAGGATATTCTCCAGCCAGAGGAGAAGGTCCACCCAGCAAGCGCATTAGGCCTGATTGGCCTATTGACGAGAGAAGATATGGGGGGATGCCACATGACTCTTATGGTTATGGCTGGGCGGCTCATGATCACTTTGGCCCACATCCTGCCCATCAAGGCTATGGACAGCCTATGGCACCAGTGCCTGCAAGGTGAGTCGAGATTCTATTTTTGTGTATTAGATTAGTAGCATGTAATTTTCATAATTACTTTTTATAACCATAATATTTGCAGGGACACAGTATTACCGTTGGGAGCAACAGATGGCCCCCCCAGTATGATGTCTTTCAAGGCATTCCTTGCAGCCCAGGAAGACTCCATCAGTGTAGATGATGCCATTCAGAAGTACAATGAATACAAGCTAGAGTTTCGGAGGCAACAACTTAATGAGTTTTTCGTAGCTCATAAAGATGAGGAATGGTATGCATGAGTAAATTCTATTATCTATTGTACTCATCTAGAAGCAAATTAAAATCTTTTCGAAAATGATGGGAAACAAAAGTCAATGAACAAAATTGGTGTAATTTTTTTGGTGGCCGTTATCGAAACCTGACACATTTATTAGAAAAAACATTTGTATATTGGTTAGCTTAAAAACCAGTCTGAGCTGAGATATATCAGTTGATTGGTGATTTTTGAAATGAGACTATAGCGAAATTGTAAGCTAAAGGAACTATGACCTACTTGCTCCACCCTAGGCTGCATCATCACTTCACATCAAGCGAGTTGCGGCCAAATGCAAGCCTATTTAGTATAAAAAAACCTCGATTTTGGTGGACTAATTTCAATACATATTACCAAAATAAGATAATGTCGTTAGTAATGTTCTAGTGCACCTAATTATTAAAGTGTCATGAATGGTCGCCTAGAAAAATAGGCTCCACTGGTCCATACATTTTGGTCATTGGCTTTTATTTTTGCATGAATAAATTAAAATGGGGAATTGAACTGCTTCCTATTACTCAAACAATAAATGACTTGCTCTTTGTATAATTTGCTGGTTATCGAGAAATTCCAAGCATACATTTAGTAAAAAAATAGACAAATGTCAAAACTTATAAAGTTATAAGATACTGGCTGTGTGACGCATTATGCTTAGAATTTTTCAAAGATGCTATGCAAATGTTAACAGTTACCTTTTTTCCCTACAGTCTACAGTGTATTCGCGTGGATTGCTGGACATCATTAAGAAAAAAATAATCAAACTTTTGCAAATGATTCATGCTGTGTGTAGCTAGTTTATGTCGCGTTGACCCGTAGCGCGCAATGCTACGGGTTTCGTTTCTGTTAGGGGTAGGGTAATATATTCCACATGTGTGGAACAGGTGAGATTATGCGATTTTTTAAATACATGTATCTACTAAGCAAGGAGATGATTCAAAATATAGCCAGCTCTGACGCCAATGACTTGTACCTCAGACGATAGACTAAGAAGAGTAGTAATATAATATACTGACACCCATCTAATAGGTGGAGGCACCATTTTGCATATCCATGTGAAAAAAACTAGAGTTTATGTTTTCCATAAATATTTTGCCATAAGTTTGCCATTAATTGTTTTAAAAAGTACCCCCTTCGGCCTTCATAGGGGGTATTAGGGGGTGACAACAGCTAAGCATAAAACATTTAGTCAGGGTTCTTCAAAAAGTCATCCACAAGACGCTGAAGTTTTGTTAGTCCTTGAAACATATTTATTGTAATCTAGGATTAAATATGTAGTCAACAGGAGAATACACATCAGGTCCTCGTATGTCAATTAAAAAAGGTATTGTTACATTACCTAACCGAACGCCTTCAAACTTCTACGGAAAAGAAATAAATAATTCTACGCTACCCGATAGTGCTAAGGTGGCATACCTTGGCACTATCGGTTGGCTTAGTTAAGAAGTTATATTATAAGTACATAGGTATATTGTATTCTTCTTACTCTATAATCTGGGATACAAAAAGTTCGCACTGGGCTTGGCTTTTATTTTTCTATGGAACCTGAATCATCTGCTTTTAGTTTTCTGTGACACGAAGTTCAACTATTCTGGTATTGTCACAAAGGGTCGTTTATTTATTTACATTATGTAGTTAACTTGAGGCCGATTTTTATACGAGATCTTCTGTTTGTGTTGTATGCATCTAAAATTATTACCTAATTCAGCATGTAAAGAATTGGACACGTTTTGGATTTCCTTTAAACTTTTTGGGTGTTTTTTCACAAATCTGGTTATTTAGTAAACAGACTTCATAAAAAATTGAGTTCAATTTATTTTTTTTTTGTTTAAAAATCGGTCTATACATTTTGCTTCTTTAGTGTGTAATGGACTTGTTAACTTTATATAAAACACTAAGTAATGGAACTACATATTTTGTTTGTTAGGTTCAAGATCAAATACCACCCTGAAGAATCCGTAAAACGCAAACAGGAGCAGCTAGCTGCTTTGAAGGTATAAAAAAACACATATAACATCGTAGTATTTAATAAATGAGCAGTTTTAATGATATACATACATATATAAATTCGTATTCATATAAATTCGTCGTCATTAATGTCCGGATTTTTTTTTAACCTGCTTGGAGTGGAACACATTCTCAAACTCGACGAATTTAGGTATCATTAAACCTACTGAACAATTAAATACCATGCTGAACAATTAGGACAATAATGTATAAGATTTTTTTCAAAATCTAATATCTGCATTGTACCTAATTATTGCAGAATCGACTCAACGTGTTTCTCGAGTTGTTGGAGAAAGGAGAACTTGAAAAAGTCTCCGTAGATGTTGAGAAGTCGGAGAAGCTGATCAGGCTTCTGGATGTTGTGGTCATAAAACTCGAGGGTGGCACTGAAGAAGATTTAAAGGAGCTTGATAAACCCTCTCCACAGGAAGTTTCTGACGCTGTTGACAAAGCAGGTACTATCAAAATCATTTTAACCATGTTGATTTGTTGTATTTTAAGTCATATTTAACTTCAGACTTCTCCAAGATATTTTTGCAATGTTGTTTCCAGAAAAAGTTGATGCTGACCGGCCAGTTGTAATAGATGTTGACGAAGTGAAAGTGAAGGACGAAAAAGAAGAAAACGAAAAGAAGGTTTGCTGATTATTCTAGTTTTTGTAAAATTAAAAATAGTTATTGCCGGTTTAAGAATTAAGTAAATAAAGATTACGACTTGCCAAACTCTGCTTAAGTTATAAATTTGAAGTGCTACATTACATTGAAGAAATCACCTTAGGTAGAGTTATATTAGTTCTATGTTCGAATAAAATATAGCAGTCGTATGTTAAAGGCTACCAGCTACAACTTGCGAGTATACAACATTCTTTATTCGCGAAGCTCGTTTTTTTCTCTATTTGTGTACAGTCAAACATGTGATTGAAGAGGCAACAAAGTTTATCAGAAATCATTATTTTAAAAGGAGTTAATACCAATAAAAAAATTACTTCTGCAACAACTACAGCCATTCAATAATGGCTGTCTCATTTTTCTGTTAATCAGAAAGAGGAGAACAAAAAGCCCGAGTCGCCGAAACCGACGGCGCCCCTTACTATGGAGATTGATCCCCATTTGCGTCATCTTCAGGAGCAGGCCAAATTGTTCTCTCGCTTCAACTCGACGGGAACCGAACTGGAAACGGAAGAAAAGAAAGAGAAGGAGAAGGAACCCCGTGAGTACCCCGTGGAACTAGTTAGTTTTAGTTATGTTTGCGCCTTCACATGGTGGGATTGTTTTACTTCGATTCGCGCATATAGCTTGAGGGACAGTTTAGTAAAGAAAGCTTTAATTTTTACATTTATAGCACCACCCGGATCATCTTCGAGTTCGTCATCGTCAAGTTCTTCGTCATCTAGTTCGGAAGACGAAGGCGAGGTTACCAGCCACCGAAAATCAAAGTCTAAATCTAAAACCCCCGACTCTCCTAAACCTAAAGAGAAGTCCAAGTCGAAGTCTCCAAGTGTGGAGAAAGTTGTTGAGAATAACACTCAAAATGACAAGGAGAAGAGCGGGGAAAAGAGTGGCGATGAGAAAGCTGAGTCAGTCAGTGACGTCGTTATTGAGAAGAAGGAATGCCGCGCCTTACACAAAACTACTTCCATATTTTTAAGAAATTTAGCACCTACTATAACTAAAGCTGAAGTTGAAGCTGTAAGTATTATCTTTCCTAAGAACTGTTAACTTGATTTTAATGATGATGATTTAGTTGTTCGCAAACTATACGCTTTGGACTTGGAGTTGCGGTCACAACGATTTATTTGATAAGTAGCAAGGTGATAAAGATAATGATTAAATTCTAGATGTGCAAACGTTATGGAGGCTTCCTACGCGTGGCTCTGGCTGACCCGCTGCCGGAGCGGCGCTGGTTCCGCCGTGGTTGGGTCACCTTCCGACGCGACGTCAACATCAAAGATATATGTTGGAACCTTAATAATATAAGGGTAAGTTGCTTAAAAATATTTTTACCAGTATTTAACGATAGGCCTGCCACTTTTAAATTTCCATTGCATGGGACTTAAAAATAACTAGCCAAATGTGGGTGTACTATTAAACGGTAGGCGTGATGTTATATCATGCTCGAATACGTTTCAATGTACTGACAAACTTGTTTTACATGTCACTTTTTAGCTCCGCGAATGTGAACTGGGTGCTATAGTGAACCGTGACCTGCAACGTCGCATTCGCCCAGTGTCGGGCATCACTCTGGAGCGGCCAGTACTACGCGCTGACGCCCGGTTAGCGGCGCGACTCGCACATCTACTGGACACGCGCACGAAACTTTGGCACGAAAGCTCGGAAGAACAAGAGAAAGACGTCGAACAGGCAAACAGGAATGAGGTACTAATCCTATTCACAACTTTTTTAAATATATTGAATTCCTACTTTTCTGTTTATGTTACTTTGAGTTTATATTTTTCTACAGAACTTCAGCTTGAATTCTAAAAACCCTGTTCTACACAAGATAACGGAACATTTAATAGAAGAAGCGTCGACAGAAGAGGACGAGTTACTAGGTCTCGAGGCATCATCAGATTCTGTGGTCTTAGAACAACCGGACCCAGAGCTTATGAGAGTCTTGGACCGCCTTGTACTGTACCTACGTATCGTACACTCTGTCGATTATTATAACCATTGCGAGTATCCATACGAAGATGAAATGCCGAACCGATGTGGCATCATGCATGCGAGGTCCGGACCTCCTGCTAATAAGGTAAGAATTATACAACATAATTATGGATATTTTTGCAAAGAAGCTTTATTAACTTTGTTCTTTATGTTGCAGCCAACCCAACAAGAGATACAGGACTACGTCAAAACATTTGAAGGCAAAATGTCTGCATTCTTACAAGACGTTAAACCACTTTCCGACGAAGAGTTGCACAAACTTGGAATTAAAGTAAAAAACATTTCACTACAGATTTTCAACAATAAAAGGCAATCAAAATTACACTTAATCTCATTTAAAATTCTGTTTTACCAGGACACGGATGCCGAAGTTGAGAAGTTTATTCTGGCCAACACGCAAGAGCTAGCTAAAGACAAGTGGTTGTGTCCCCTCAGCGGCAAGAAGTTCAAAGGGCCCGACTTTATCAGAAAACACATATTCAACAAACATGGTGAAAAGGTAATGTTTAAATTGTACATGATGATTAGACATGGACACATTAGACATTTTAACTGTTTAATGATTTGTTATGAGATTCGACAGGAAATGGTTTGAACAAAAAACATTTCGTTGGCTGGTAGAAAATACCGCAGCTTTGGGTGGAACCGTCAGTACGCGAGTCTTACTCGCACTGGTCCGGGTTTGTTGAGGACAGTAATTGATCAAGTGTGCCGTTGGCCGGCAGGTGGACGAGGTGCGGCGCGAGGTGGCGTACTTCAACGCGTACGTGCGCGACGTGCGGCGCCCGCAGCAGCCCGAGCCGGCCGGCCGCGCCCAGCACCAGCCCGCGCACGCGCCGCCGCCTGCACCGTCAGTATATATATTTTCTTTGTGTATGGCATCCTACAGGTCAATCTAGAAGTTTGTCGTCTGCTTAATCGAGCTATCCTGTGGGTGCCGTGAATGTAAGGCCTCCAGGGCGTAAAAAATTAGAATATAAGCGACTACACTCTAAAGGTACCACCCTGTGGGGTACAAGCCTCTGCTTAGGGCGTCAATGGGGGAGGACAGAACGGGGCACTGGATCGGATTAAGTTCACCGTTACTGTTTTTTTTTTGTAGCTTCATCAATGTTAAGACTGCTTTCGTTCGCCATTTTCGTCGTTGGCGTCCAAGACACTCTTTCATTTGTCGGCTGTAACGAACGATGTCGTTAAAAATAGAGACTACTGAAATTCTGATAGAGATCTAGATTCTTCTCCAATTCAACAGTCACCGATCTTTCGCTTACTTACAGTTTTTCATAATCTACGACACTTTTTATCTAAGCATTTAGCAATTAACAGCTGATCATAGATTAATAACCAATGCAAGGATGAGGCAATTATATAAGTACCCAACTTTCTGGCACAGGTAAGTGGTAAGCTGGTACTTAATACTAGCCTCATTTAACCTTTTGACCGCTTGGCTAAATATCAATTGCCGTGGCCCCTAGCGCGCGGCTACAAATCGATAAAATAAATAATACCTATAATAAATAAGCATTTTCAATACTTAGAGCTACGAGACATAATTTTAAATATTTTTTGTAAATAATATCTCTATTTAATAATGGTTTTAGTTGTACCACGCAGTTAATAGGACGAAAATAGAACGAAAAAATGCATGTTCTCTGTCGCAGAAATACGACACAAGCGGCAGGGGCACGGAAATATGTGTGCGACACAAGCAGTCAAAAGGTTAAAAGAGAATAGATAACAGGATAATATAAGCAGATCATTAGGACCTTCTTGGTCAGGAAAATCCAAATGTTTTGTATGGTTTTCGAAAAAAGTGTGTACAGTTTGGCTGTATTAGATATTCTCTCCCTCAGCAGGTACGGTGGCGGCCCGGGGGGTCCAGGGGGACCGGGCGGGGTCCCCGGGGGCGCTCGCGGCTGGGGCTGGGGCGCGTGGGCCCCTCCCGCCGCATACGCACCGAGACATCCGCGCTTCTCGAGGCCCAGGTACGAGACACTGCCATATTATACTTGCTTGTGCTTGACCAAATTATTTCATAGAACTTTAACGAGCAGTTCTGAGCTTGTTTCACAAAAGTAGATGCTAACTACGAGCCAACTTATTTAATTAGTAGAATTACTTCATGTTAATTCACATTACGGGAGAGAAGACTGACCTATCTAATCAAATTCTCGTCGTAAGCCCTATGAAAACTACATTCCATTTCGTGAAGTTCTTATTAATCTGTATCCTCATTCAGGCGTCACAAATATGACTTGCAATTTTATTGTAATTTCCTTCGAATAATTAAACACACATTTATTGAAGAGCAACCAATCAATAGGCATTACCCAGAAACCCTTAAACATTGTAACTTGATTTCACGAAACGAAATGTAATAATCATTACTGCATCCTGCTTGTTTGATTGTGCTTTTGTAGTTATTAAAATATAATATACATATATAGGTATGTATAAGAAACATAATATCATATATTTTTTTAATCTTAAATAAATATTAAAATGAACTGCAAACTTACTGCTACTACTCTTACTTTTTTTTTCTTTTATGAAATTTGAATGGCGTACATAATAAAGAATATTTCTATCTATCTAAACTCAAAACGAGTCCTACCTAAGTTACGTACGACGGTCGTAAAAGTTAAAAAAAATGCAGATTTAAATTCATGCTGCATAGATGCAGTGCAACGAATCGCGACATAGAATGATAATAGGATATATTAGATCATTGGCAGACACGATTTACAAATAGCAATAGTCTTATGTTGGCCTCTAAAAAATCGCCACCAACTACTTTCGAAGTATTATTGTTCTTCATCCTCCTTAGAAAAGGGAGAAATCTCCGATCAGACGGGTGTTGTGTCTGGAGGGCTACTGCCCAACATTTGTTGAAGTTGTGGGCCAATGCGTGTATTATTATATAAAGTATCTCCCTTTATTGATAGCTCTTTTTGCGTGTGGCAATCTTCATGGATTTCCGCCGCTCGGGCGGGTGAAGGGTCTGCCATACTGACTAAAACCATACGGTGTTCTTCAACTACCTTCACCATTGAGTGCCTGTAGTTTAGTTAAAAAAAAATCATGAACCTGGGCGATTCTAATCGAAAACCAGTATTATTTTTTTCTCATGTAACAAACAAAGCTCTTATAACTTCGAGGACTGGGTACTTAATCTTAGAGTATTAAACTAATACAAACAATATTTAGATCATTACTGATTCATTCATATTTTTTGCATGACCTTAACATTCTGGTTACTTGTTGCCTATCTTCATACATCATAAATGTATTGCTTCATTATAAATGTGGCTGTGGTTTGCTTTGGGTTTTTGCATCTAATTACCATTCATTGTTGTGCATCCTTTTAATATTATTTACATTTCTGGCAACTTGCGATGAACATTTTCATAAGTTCTGAGAAATAATTTCCAGGGACAATGTGGACCGTTCCCGGCCTATTATTGCGTACAACGATCTTGACTTCCCGGACAGTGGTGACATATTCTAAAATAAATGTGTGTAGATGAACAAAATCATGAATGGAAAATCTTAATTCATGTTTATAGTTTTTTATTGTTAAAATAAGCATTCCGTTGTGTCAGATAATTTTATTAGTAGATAAGCTCAAAAATATATGTATTCAACAAGATTGTATTTAATTTTTTTGGTCACAATTGTTTTTTGCAAAATAGATGAATCTACGTTATCTGACCATCGTTACAATATACTTTTTTCAGCACACTTGCTCGAAAAATGGCTTATATTGCGCTACTGTTAGGTTCACAGTGCGATTATTCAAATTTAACCATTCTACCATTCCATACTTAAATACCAAGGCTATAGTTTTAGTATGGTAACATTTATTTGCTTCAAACTGTCTAGTTACTATGATAAAAAGCCTAAGTATTGTCAGAGATGTGCAATTTTAATTCTATGACAAAAAAGTTACATGTAAATTGTATGTAGTTCACAAGATATTACAAAATATTAGGTTAGTTCAATACATTACTATTAACTTGCAAGTGTGTTGAAAAACATCGTTTTGGTACGCGTGAGCATTTGTCATTGCACGCTTGCATCAAGATGTACTATTTTCTATGTTTTCTATCTCATACAATTCCAAATTTTATAAACTAACAGATTACAAATTGTAAATACGAAACAAATGTTCACTATTAAACAGTGCATCATTTAAATAAATAACCGATATACAAATTCTGAAACTATATTATGTAAGCATCTAAACAATATTCATCAAAAGGGTTACCGATTTGTGTGTGCAATGTCGTCTTTCACCATGGTATTTATTGTACGATTTTCAATAAAATGTCCGAAATTTTAACATCACATTTTTTATTCATTTTCCTTCATATAACCTTTATGTAAAATTCCTTATTTACACCAATGATAACCGACCGGGAAGCTAAGATTTGACATGAAATTTTAGTTGTTCATGCAGTTGTGGTTTTTAGTAGAATTAGTGTTTGAGACTGCAATTTGTTGTTGTGTGCTGGGTGAGTTGCCTCTAACGGTGGTTGATTGTTAAAGGGGCGGCGGCGCCGAGTTCCGTCCGGTCATACACTACCGCGACTTGGACGCCCCCCGCGAACCCGACGAGTTCATTTAACGCGGACACTCGCCACACCGACTATCCAAGAGGATAAAATCATACTAAAGCACTTAGATTTGATCAGCTTGTTAAACTGACATTTTAAATAATCGATATAAATAGTTTTATGTCTTTTACCAGTAAAGCTAAAAACATTGTGCCGTTATTTTGTCTTAGATATTATGTATGTGAGATTTTTTTCACATTACGTGAACGTGTATTTTACGAATACATAAATTATTTTCCATCTTTTGATATTTTATTTGCATTGAGCAGTAGATAGAAACTCTTCCTTTTTAAGTAAGTTTCCTTGTATCTTGAAGTTCCGGTCTTCGAAGGAAAAAGAAAAGAAAATTGGCTTGGGTAGTATCGCAGCCGGTGGCCTTACAACAGCACCCTACTCTTCAAGTCTAGCTGAATACTGTTGTAATACCGCGATATTACCTGAAACTAAAAATATATTTTTAACGTTTTATGAACTTCCACCCGGCAGAACAATTCACTCTACCAATTTAATTGTTGTTTTTGCCTAATCTATCTATATCTATCTAACCTTTAACGATAAAGCAACTTTGAACGTGGGTTGCTCAATAAAGCAACCAAATATTTGGTCTGTTTTTATGTTATTCATATGAGTGTAACTAGTACTCAATTCTGTATCAAATTCAGCCATTTACCTTATCGTTTTTTCTTTTGGTCACGATATTTTCAAGCGCCACAAACACTTAACTCAACCACTCCGCGCAGGCAGGCCGAAATATTTGGTATCAGAGAGTTGCTTTTTATCATATCAAACCAGAGTAGGCCATGGATATCGTCACCAAAAATGTCCTGATCTCCCGTAATATTACGATGCATCAAAAAAATCAATTACGAACAAAAGATTATCATGTGACACAATTGTGGTGATTCTGGGGCGTTGGAACATAAGCGCTAAATCGAATTGAATGACAATACCTAAACCTAGACCTTTGATTTGATTTGACATTGCATTTTTCTCAGCATTTTGTCCTTACCAGCTACAATATCGGAGAGAGTGCAATAAAACAGGGTGTTGTTTTTGTACTTAATGTGCAATTCGTGTTTTAGGCAGAAGCTATTTTAAAGTAGTTGAAAATAATGGCCCTAGTCTGATTTTATGAATGATTCGCGTAGCGTAGGTACCAAGTAAATCTGATTTGTTACCATCTACTTTCAAATCTTGTTACCAGAGTATAAATTAAGTGAAATATTTAATTATACCAAAGAATTTACAAAATGGTTTATTTTCTAATAACAATGAATCGATAGAGATAAAGAAATAGTATTAGTTTGAGTATGATATTGATTATTTGTTGTTCTATAAATAACAAATGGCAGTGTTAAAATGCGAGCATTGCCTACTGAAATGTAATTGTGAGATCATACGTGGCGGACACGGAATCAACATCATAAAATTCTTTCTAATAGCATTGAGAACCATTCGATATGACCTTCTAGAACAGTTCTTCGAAATTAGGACCGAACAGGAAAATGTTTATATAATTTTACGTGAGATGTGTGTTAGTTATAACTTATGAATAAAGCTTTTAAAACGATACTAAGTTAAATCGTCCCACAAATTACAATGTATCCTCTACAAGGTAAGCTATTATGAATCTTGACCTCTGCTGCCTTGGACCGTACATTAGGCAGGAACGTTGTTGTATTATACTTACTGATATTTCTACAAGTAATCACATACCTACATAGGTAATGTAAGTATCATATTTCTATTATACTCTTCTGGATAAATAAATAAATTAAGCCTTAAGAGGACAGTTCATTACGTGATTGGTATTTTTATATTCCATGTAAGTCATTGTCGAGTGCACGACTTACTGTGTATGTGTGGTTCAGGCACAAGTATAGCAGGTATGTGTGGAGAATTTGTGGTGAGAACATCCACGCAGCGCGCAGCGCGTCACCCGGATGTGTGCGGGATGCACGCTTGCGGTCACACGACAAGAGACGCCACTCGCTACCTTCACCGCTGCCTGTCAGCCCTCGCTTACGTCATCAAGATAACTTATGCATAGGTCCTGGCGATCACAATCAGAAATCATTTATTTATTTATTTTCTGTTACGAATGTAACGTCAACGAGTTTCTAATGCTTGTAGTCTTTTAGAAAACCAACTACAGAATTTTTCACAACACGCTAGGTACCTCTAAATATCTATCTATAAGTAGTTTCTGTAATACTCGGGTTAAATGAAAAGGCGTTAAGATATTAATGTGCGACAACTATTCCTAGAAGAAAACTTTTATCGAAAGACTTGCTGTCAGCTATCCTAGTTGACACGATTTTTATGTCTGAAGTTAAATCTCCACATTACTTAGGTATATATACCTACCACCTACCACCTGTCAGCATTACCTACTACAAACTCGGTAATGATCACACGATCAGCGACTTTTGCAAGAGCTTTAATAAAGCTAACTGCGGTCACTACTTGCCGCTTACTTAGCTCGATATCTCGATGCTATCCCCGTCGTCTACATTCATGAATACAAATGGTAGTATCAAGTGTGTAGGTAACTGTATAATACGAAAGGCGCGTTACACACTTGCTCAGATCGGCATGATTTGGCAAAGCATAAGCTGCCTATAATGATCCCACTGCTGGTACACAGGCCACCTCTCTAGAGAGGGAGTGGGCTGTAATCACCACGCGGGCCCAGGATGTCACACATGTCGTCAAACTTTCTCAAGGTTTATCTCGATATTTTCCTTTACCATTTTTAGGGCAGTGATCACGAAATCATTTACACAAAGTAATGCGCCTTCGATCCCTAAGTCGAAGCCGTTAGCACTAGCTTACTACTGCTTTACATCGCATGTGGCACAGCCGGGCGGCAAAACCGAATTGTATATTTTGTAGAAAGGTATTATTAGGAAAAATGGTTCGAGCCGAGCCGACCTGCAAAATGATTCAACGAATTTCGATGCAAAACAGTGTGCCAATCGGCACGAAGAATGCCTATGTGTACAAACATGGCCGAATTGAGTGTGCCGACCCGAACAAGTGTGTTTCACTCCTAACTATTTAGAAAATATTGTGGTGTAGATCATCATCACGTGCCTAGCCTTTTCCCAACTATGTTGGGGTCGGCTTCCAGTCTAACCGGATGCAGCTGAATAGCAGTATTTTACATGGAGCTACTGCCGATCTAACCGCCTCTTATAGCAAGTAGTTGACTATGTGCCAAGCTTACAAAGATAAAATATTTATTATAAGAATCAGACATGGATATACAGTCGACCCTTGGCGTAACCCGTATTAAGTAGCCCAAGGGTTCGATTAGCAGCTTTATTCCTGAAACGATATTTTCATTGTTTGAAGCTTGGGAAATGAAGCGTTACTTTAGTATTGCATATCTACAGGAGAGATGGAGAAGGCCCGAGTCCCAGCAGTGGCAATGATATAGTTTTATTATGATTGAGAAATAAACATCTTTGGCCGAAATAATGTTTCCTTATAAGTATTATTAGGTACTTGTACCTACATATGTATATATTCTAGCATTCTCCTGCTTTTTTGGGAATATGCAAGCATACATAAATTAAGGTGTTTGAATTCGAACTGGTCAAAATCAACATTAATATTTTAAACATAGTAGGTACGAGGGGACATCAGCGACCGCAGCAGTGACGAAAGCTCAGGTTATTGCTCACTGTGAAACAAAAGCTGTTCGTTTACCAATTAGTATCTCACTCACATCTCATCGCACTGCATACAACAATAAAAATACCAAGCCGGAGAACATATGATTATGTCAGCGTGTTTTCCCGGCAATGTTTCGTTTTAGGATGACATTATGATTGGGTGAGTAATACTTTATTGTTAGATAGTTAACATTGATATGAATGCTATAAACCATATCTACAATGCGCTGTACCTACAACGCTTAAAGAACACGGGAAACAATACTCACTGCCTACACTAATACAGCCTCCGATTCGCAGTAACACCAACAGGTTTTTTGCTATAATACACTAGCGTCTATTTGTGTATCGCTTTATAAAAGCAAGCGGTTGCAGAACAAAAACATTGTGAGTGAGAAGCTTCACAATGATGGAGCTCACGTGTGCCTTCATACTGATATCAGCGAGCTTAGTGATCGCTACCCCACATGGATACGGGGGATATGGTGTCAAGGGTGGAGCATCCGCAAGAGGTAGGTGTTTTATTTACTTATTTGGTGTCTGCTAGAGGTAATAAATATCACGCTGTTTAAACAAGTACAGAGTTAATTAGTATCTAATAATCAATTAGTTAAAATTGGTATTAATGGGTTGGGCAGGAATTTAAATTAGTATTTCATACCTGAGGTATTCATGAAATGTTATCTTAATTTATTTAGAATTTTGGTATTAAGTGATTAAAATTAATCTTTACCTTCCTATGACTTAATTACTGGCTATAATATTTATAGTTTGTTTGTTATGAAGACCGAATATAAGTTATTTGGCATGGTTTGAAAGAAGCGGTAGGTACCGTTAAGATCCGCTTTGTTTATTGACATCTTCCGGCATATAGTTTCTTTATACATATTAACTTTCTATATGTTTTAATTATGTAAATTGAATATATTGCTTACATTATCGTGTTTAGTGTGTCAATATGTAGGTATGCAAAGTTTGCCAAAAAACATAACAAATACCAAATACCTATTCACAAGTTTTTATTCAACAAACATTATTTCTTAGTTCGATGCTCTCATAATTTTGATGTTGACCGTATTAATGTAGCTACTAATTTACGTATGGGGTCTAGCAAAGAATAGCGGGCAAGGAGAGGACCAGTTCTTAAACGTTTGTAGGTAGCTTAAATAACTAGACTGGAATATGTTTTTATTTTAGTAGATAATATTAGGCTGTTTTTGCGGGAAAACTCTTGAACGATCGTCTAGATTTCTGTTAACTTATAATCCATTGTTATGATTCGTAATATGTTTTAAATGCTTTATCTTTTATTTATTCCAGCGGAATCTAGTGCCTCCGCCGGGGCTTTCCCTGGTATACCAGTTGCTGTGCCACTAGGAGCTGGCTATTCAGGCAGTTTTTCCAAATCTTCTTCGTCCAGTTCGGCTTCTTCAAGTGCTAGCTCGAGTTCTAGCTCTAGCTCATTCAGTTATAACGGCTCGGGAGCTGGTGGATATGGATTACATGGTGGAGCACCAGGCCACGGAGGCTGCTCATCTGGAAACTGTCAGAATGCTGGAGTTAATGGAGTACCAACGCTACATGGGTCTTCTGCTCATGGATATAATTCTGCCAATGCTGCAGCTTCCGCTGAAGCAGCAGCAGGAGCTCTATCAGGATCCGGATGTAAAGGAGCAAGCTGTGATGGCAATTCTGAAAAATGCACGTCTGGGTCGTGTAAAACTGGACCTACGGCAATTGATTCTGATTCCAGCAAGTGCACATCGGGTCAGTGTGGATCTGCTTCAGAAAATGGTGCATCTCCAACAGACGATGGTTCTAATGACATTCGTGCTGTTACGGATTCTGCTCACAATACCAATCATCACTCTTCGGGTAGTGACGAATCATCAGCACACAATGGCGCCGATTCCAATTGTTTTAACGGAAAATGTGGTTCTTCAAGCTCGAAACCTAATCACTATGGTCATGGGTCAGAAAATTCTTACAAGGATTCAAATAATCAACAAGGATCTAGCTCGGACATAGGAATAACTTCCCACTACCAGAAACCTTCCACACATTTGGAAACCCCTAAAGAAAGTTCAAAATGCAACTCTGGAAACTGTAATCCTGGACTAGGTGAGCCTGGACATGAATCTTTACCCTCAAGTTATAATGTACCTATTCATGGTGCATATGATAAAGAACCAAAACCTTCGTGTGACGGCGTCAAATGTGAAAACCAACCAAAAAGACCAACAGAAAATTCCGTCACAAAAGGACCGTCGTCTTTTGATTATACAAGTTCTACAAATTGCATAGGATCAAGTTGTTTTGGAACAGCAGCTAATCAAGTCACGGGTGGACCGTCTGGTACTGTAAGACCAGGTAACACAGATTTTGGACACTCATTATCTCACGTACCAGTAGCGCCTGGTCATATTGAGCATGGCAAACCAAGTGATGCGAACAAAAAATTACCAAATGATAAACTTCCTCCGTATACAGGAGGTTTTGGCGGCCCCGCCGGAGTATTGACTCCTAATGATGTTCCTGTAACTGTTAATCCAAACCAGGCTCATGCAAACACGCCGCAAAGTGGAAAACCATTGGGTAGTGCTCCAACAGGTTGTAATTCACCTAGCTGTTCTGGATATCCTTCTGGTTCTGGACCTACCGGCGGACTGGTGCCTACAGGTACTTACAATGACCGCCCTGGCGGTGATATCTCTAGTGACAAATTACCAGCGTATACAGGTGGCTTTGGAGGACCCTCTGGGACGCTTAAACCAAGTGGATTTGATGTTCATGCAGCAGTTACGAATAAACCAACCTATGCACATCCCGGAAGTCCATCATACACTACACAACCGGCTGGTAACATTGGCACGCCGGGTTGTCAAGCAGGAGGGAACTGCGGTGGAAGCTCACCTACTGCGGATGCTACATCTGGTGCTTCAGCGCAGTCTGGACATTACGGAACTACGAAACCCAACAATAGCATAAATTCTCCTAATGACAAACTGCCAACGTATACTGGTGGTTTTGGTGGGCCAGGAGGAGTTTTTAATCCTGATAAACATGGTATCCATGTAACCGGGCCTAGTAGCCCTGGCTATACTCCCTCAGGAACATACAACACCCCTTCCGCTAGCGGTCACCCTGGAGGCTGCAATACACCCAACTGTCATCCTTCTTTCAGCAGTACTGTTGCAACTGAATCATTTGGTGTCACTAAACCTGGATTAAGTCCTCATCTGCCTGCATATACAAGTAGTTATGATAGTCCTGGAGTTCATAGACCCAATGAGATCAGCGGTCCTGCATCAACACCGAGCTTCACGCATCCTCAATCACCATCTTCGCCAGGCAGTTACTCACCTGATTGTAAAACAGGAAACTGTGCCAAAAACCCCATAAGCGGGCCATCAGGTGCAGCTCCGAATCATCCACAATATACTGGCGGGTTTGGTGGACCTTCTGGTACGTTTAAACCTGAAGAACATAACTCAGCTGGTTGCAAAGCAGGAAACTGTGCCCATTACCCCACAAGTGGGCCATCAGCTGGTGCCTACGGTCAATCTGGGTCATTTGGTGTTACCAAACCTAATACAGATGTAAACACTGCGGCTCCGAATCAACCACAATATACGGGCGGCTTTGGTGGACCTTCAAGTACATTAAAACCTGGCGAACATAACTCACTTGGTTGCAAAACAGGAAATTGTGCCAATTACCCCATAAGTGGGCCATCAGCTGGTGCCAATGCGCAACCTGGATCTTTTGGTATTACCAAGCCTAATACAGATGCGGCTCCGAATCAACCACAATATATGGGCGGCTTTGGTGGACCTTCAGGAACATTAAAACCTAGCGAACATAACTCACCTGGTTGCGATGGAGGAAACTGTGCCAATTACCCCATAACCGGGCCATCAGCTGGTGCCAATGCGCAACCTGGATCTTTTGGGGTTACCAAACCTAATACAGAAGCAGCTCCGAATCAACCACAGTATACGGGCGGCTTTGGCGGACCTTCAGGAACATTAAAACCTAGCGAACATAACTCACCTGGTTGCAATGGAGGAAACTGTGCACATTACCCCATAAGCGGGCCATCAGCTGATGCCAATGCGCAACCCGGATCTTCTGATTTTACTAAGCCTCATACAGATGCGGCTCCAAATCAACCACACTATACAGGCGGCTTTGGTGGACCTTCAGGAACATTAAAACCTAGCGAACATAACTCACCTGGTTGCAATGGCGGAAACTGTGCAAATTACCCCATAAGCGGGCCATCAGCTGGTGCCAATGCGCAACCTGGTTCATTTGGTGTTACCAAACCTGTTACAGATGTAAACTCTGTGGCTCCGAATCAACCGCAATATACGGGCGGCTTTGGTGGACCTTCTGGTACATTAAAACCTGGCGGACATAGTTATGTTACACCATCTACTGGTAGTGCCACAACTAATTGTGGAACGCCAAACTGCTTTGGTTCTCCTGCAGCTAATGCTCATGCAGCGGCTGGAGCTGGAGCTAATGTTCAACTTGGATCACATGGTATCACTAAGCCTAGCGGTGGGAATAATCCTTCCAACGACAAGCCAAACTATAATGGAGGTTTTGGAGGTGCTGCCGGTATATTAAAGCCCAATGATTACACTGTCCCAGCTCTAAGCCCCGCACCTAATAATAAGCCAACTGGAGCTTCTACACCCACCGCTTGCATTTCTGGGAATTGCAATCCTCAAGCGCAACACAGCTCTGCTCCACACGCACACAATGATGCATCGGGCGGGGCTCACGCTACTGCAGCAGCGACCGCTGAGGCTAATGCAGTAGCATACACTGGTGGCTTTGGAGGACCACCAGGTGTTTTGGCACCCTTTGATGATGGCAAAATTGGATCTTTACCTACCCATGGAGGACAAGGTCATGGGCCACAAATAGGCGGTGCACATGGTTCTTACAATGCTAACATTCATTCGCAACATGGTACTATTCCCGGTGCTAATGGTGGCCCAACGAGACCTGCAGTAGCCCATGGAAATACAGGTGCTCAAGCTGGCAGTACCGCGGGTGCTGCAGCGTATTCCGGAGCCGCGGCCGGTGCCACTGCTGGTGCACATGGATATAATCCGCATGGATCATACAATCATGCAGGAAATGTTAAAGGTGGCAGTCCTTGTGGGGGTGGATGTGGTGGGACCGGCGGTGGTGCTTATAACGGGGGTTCCACCTTAGGAGCTAGTAGCGGCCCCGGTTTTCCAAAGCTTGTTCTCTCAGACGGAGGTGGCATCACATTGGGACCTGCAGGAAAAAGCCTGGCGGGCGCCAATGCTTTTGGAGTGGGAGGCAGCTTTGCCAGCAGCTCTGCAAGCGCACACGCTTCTGCTGGATCCTATACTAAAGGAGGTAAGACTTTTGAATCTTTTGTGTTCATATGAAAAGTGTTATTGTAATCCAATACCTACTTATTGTTGAATATAAAAGGACTTAGGCATAAATAAAACAAAAGTTTATAGATATTAAATACAGTTAGAATAAAAGGAAACATGCCAATATAATGCAAAATCAGCCGATTTTTGCATAAATGCAAATCGATATGCATTTGCATACAATTCGGACTATACCTACTCATATTTTTCTATATGTGTAGAATTTAAACGTATATTAGGGCATGCATTCTACAATGTGGGTTGAATAGAATAGAACCTAAGTGGTTTGTATTTTCCCTCTGTTATGGTGCATATTCACTAACACTAGTCGTCAATTAAATGTAACGCCTTTTACTGTGCTGTTGGATTTTTAATTCTAAGCTCTGTGCCAAGTGTTGACAATCCAACAGTGTGTTTTAATTTAGGCATTACATTGAAGTGTCGTCTAGTGTTTGTTCGTGACTCGCAATTCTATGTCTATATAATATTTATTTTCTTCTTCTTTCAGGTTACGGAAAACGATAAACTGCCGAATTGTATTAAAAACAAACTTAGTATTGTTATGAAAACGAAGACTTATTAAATGTTACTGTTACCTTTTAAGTACGATAGTCGATAGAAATTGTGTTAAGATGGTAAAATAAACGGACCTTTGTTAAAATCAATATTTAACATTTATAGTCGCACTCTAGGTTTCTTGAAGTCCTTGGATTTATATGACTCAATTGTAATGAATTATCTTATGTAAGTATCTAAAGACTCCCAAGAACATTGATCCCAGTAGCTATGCAGGCATAAAACTCGCATGATACGGCAAAAACGAATATTGTAGAAGCATTATGTTAAAAGCAAATAAAAAGTATTAAACCTACTTAAAATCGTTTTACTAAACATCTAGATTCCTACTTATAATAAATACTAGTTTATTGCCAGACCAGAAATCAATATTGTTTACAAGTTGGTAAGGTCCTTTTCAGATAAAATCATCATTTAAAGTTTCTTGCCCTTATCCCAAAATGTATGAGTTATGTCTTCTTCCAAACTTGTCTATTTATTCGTCATCTCAACTTTTAGCCGGTAAATCTACAAGCAAGGCAGAACCTTAGGGTCTATTCTAAGTTTAAGGTCAAAGCTCACTTTAATGCGATCAACGACAGGAAGTTTATGCACCTATCAAACTAAAAGCTAGTCTTTAAAAAATGATGATTTGTTTCCTTATTAGTTATTGAGTCATCCAATTTTATTTCAAATTAACTTTAGATGAAGATTTAGCGATAATTCCAAACACTTAATAATGCTTGAATGCATAAATAACACAAAAGCGTTTGGCCACTCCCTATTTTTTAAACAGACAAAGGCCAGTCATATTTAGTTTTTTCTTCTTTATATTATTGTATCAATAACAAATATTGAAGATCTAATCAATATAATGTTTGGGAACACGTTGCGTCATTCTTTTTTTCTTCCCACGAACATCTTAATTTTTTTATTGTAAGCTTTTGACCATCACAACATTTAACACGCTACGTGAATCGCTAACGAGGTATACCACCTACTTTTTGCGACTTCGAGTAGTACTCCTGATGATTCGTTTTTAAATTGTTTGCCTGTGGTTAGGGTAGGTATGTACATACGGTCAGCAACAAAAGTCCATTTTAGTCTAAAAATCTGCCAGTTCAATAACCGCCTTTTAGCTTTTTGCCAAGAGTAATTTTTTTTTACTTTAGTTCCATTGCAACTGAATAATGAAAACTTACCGACTGTTTATAAACATAGGACTTGGCTACGGTCTATGGCTGCGGAAAGTTCCCACACGGTCAGACCGTGACTGACAGCCAGTAGCGGTCGCGTGCTAACGTACACCACGAAAGTACCTACATATTTAAGGTGAAGCGCCAGGGTAGTGGGTCAGTGTCAGGACGCAAATCATATTTTGTTCACCATACAACCTGACACTGACCTGCTAGTTGCAAAAACCGTAAGAAAATTTGAATTACGCGGGCTACTCTGGCGCTTTTCCCCCAAGCAATATTGTGCCCCTGGATGTCTGGGACAGACGAAAGGCCTACGTAGCGCACCAGATTCCAGCGCAGCGCGGCAAAAATGCGGACTTCCACGACGGCGGTCAACGTTTGGTTTTAACCAGATATGGATGGATGGTAAAATGTGAAAATATTGTGCTCCTGAAATCTTTACCACATGACAACTTCAAACTCTTTTTAAAAGACCACCGAGATCGTGGACCGTGGTCTTTTATCACAGTCACATCAAATGATCAAAAATATTAGGCATTGCGCTAAACAAAATAATGATACTTATATTGCTATTAATACTATTAATGGTAAATCACTTTATATAAACCCCTTCATTATGTACTTTAACACGATAAAACAACAAATAACAGTGATTAACTGCAGCCTTCTAAGGAGGTAAATGGAGGACTCATCTTGTTCAGATCGTAAATCACTCGATCCGTGTCGTATAATATGTTTGCTGATGTAATCATACACTGCTCTCATCCATTGTTCGCGAGTAGTTCACGGATGCTGTGCGAATAACTTATTATTCATAAGTGTTCGACGTACATCTGCCACCAGCACCTCGTTGTCAGCCTTATACGTAAGAAGAAGACACCTAAGTCTTACTAATTTAATAAATAATAATGTAGTACTTACGTGGTTATTATTTATTTTAATTAAAACGGTTGAAAGCCAATTACCTGCATTAGTTACAGACGCACTAGTCTATGGCATGAGATTAGGTAAGTCATCAACATTAATCATATAGGTTTTTAGTGCAAAAAAACATGGCAAACACGAAATACCAAACATAATTTTCTTTTCTCCTGACTTTTTTCTTACGTGCTTTAGATTCGCAATCCTCGTCATGTCAACTATGACACAGTGCGTAAATAGTTATTTATAAATATCCACCTACATATCTACCTACCTAAGTCTTTGTTATTTTGTAAAGAATTTATTAGGAATGTAATGGGGCGTAGGTATCTGAATGAATAATTACGTGATTTAATTTAGAGTCGAATTAAAGTAGTCTATTGTTCCCTTTATTAACTTTTTAAAATACCTACTTGTTACATGTATTTTAATATAAAAATAGTAGCCCACCAGTATTGGGAACAGGCTCTAAGCTACAGACGCGGCAGTCAGGGCTCTAGGCAGAGGAACCTTCTATCACATGAGCCGGTTCCAGAAGCAGCGCTAGTGTTGCCCAAATTCAGTCTTGGTCTTGCAGTCTTGGTCTTGTTCTTGCGTTTTTGCAAGACCAAGACCAAGAACAAAACCGCGTATTTTTAGCAAGACCAAGACCAAGACTGACCGTGCAAGACTTGAGCAAGAACAAGACATAGCCTGCAAGACTCTTGCGTCTTGCAGCTAGGACTTAGCGCTATTTCACTGAGTAGTTAGGTGTAACAGTTCGGTGTATAGGTAGGTACGCTTAGGAATTCTATGAGACGCAAAAAACTGTATCAAAGAATATGAAAAACTGGACCTATGCGCATTACGACTAATACCATAAACATAGCGAATAAAAAAATATCTATTAAAATCAAACTGAGTGCATGCATAGTTATGTTTTAACCATCGGCACTTTGATAATGCGGCATCAAAGGTTTTGTACTTACTTCTCAAAGAAATTTGCCGCTTTTCGGAAGTACATGGTTATGATACACGCGCCGGCGGCTTCTTTTGAAATCTAAAACAATCGTTGCCGCCACGCCGAAATCATAACATTTGACACTATTTGATTGCCGCCATAGGGCGTAGGTATACTCATGCAAAATAATTTCGAATTTTAAGAGTACCTACAGGTGTTCCAAAGAATAAATAAGTTTCAGAGTGCTTAGAATGAAAATGAATACATTATACTGATCACGCAAGTAGTATTATGATTAGGATAAAATGGTAAGGATAGGTAGTAGATGTCATATTAATTCATTCTAGTAAGTATATAATTATTATAATATTGATTACTTATATGGTTTTTAACTAATTACTTAGGTACTATTATTGTACATTTAGTCATTATATTTCTTAAGTTTTTACAAGAAAAAATAGCAAAAAAGTGTTCAAATATCACCCGTTTAATAAATATTGTAGCCACTTTTAAATATACTTGAAACGTGTAAAAAAATTCTACAAAACTAATAAAATAATATAAAAAGCGTAGGTACTTACCTACTAATAAAATAAAAAGCCTGCGATAAGAGTTTTGTATTACTTACCAGCCCGAATATCTCTGAGAGAGATGATGAGAGTAAGTATTTACTAGCTGTGCCCGCGACTTCGTCCACGAGGAATAGTAACTTTGGAGGTATAGTGACGTTCAGGACTTATTTATGTATTTTAAAACTTCTGTCATCAAACATACAAACGAACTCTTCAGCTTTATAATATTAGTATAGATGTACGCCAAAACATTCACTTATATGTAAAGAATAGTGATTGGCACTAATTCTTTACATATATTTTATTCACGCGTCGCGTCTGTACAAGTAGGTAATATTTAGTGTGTGTTTGTACGCCGCACGCGGCATTGTTTGATTTGCGGCGGCATCCTTTTCATAGAGCCGGCACGTGGCGAGGCGGCGCGGTAGAAAGCAAGGAAACGTACTATAAATAAAGGAATTATTTTAATTCCAGTCATTTCCAATTGAGCTGTGCTTCGAGTCTAACTTAATAATTGTTTTTACTAATTCTCGTTGTTTTCTAAAAACGTATCACGTGTACAATTTAATATGAGTGACGAAGATTCAAATTATTCTAGTCCGAGTAACGAGAGTTTGAGTCACAGATCTAAAAGACCCAAAAGCAAATTTGAGGAGTTTTTCGAAATAATTCATGCATCCCAAACTGCCTTCTGTAAATTGTGCCAACATAAAAAGATTGAAATAAAAATGAAAAACAGAAACACTTCAGGCTTAAGGAAACATCTAATATCTTTCCACAAAAAGGAATCAGAAATATTTCTTCCTGTTAAACCAAAATTAAGTGGAGATATCACAAGCTTTTTAGTAACCGCTGGAAGAAGTGGACAGGTAAGAATATTTTTTTAACAGTTAAAAGAATTTTAACTCTGCGTAGCTATTCATGCGATACTTTCAAAAACGCCATTAACTTACGTAAGTATTTTTGAGTTAGTGGTGTTTTCATCTAGGGGTGCGACATAATAAGTATGTAATTATCGTCTTAAATATTTTTTATAAACACCCATATTTTCATTTAATCGGCCAGTAACAACTAAGTACTTTATTTTGGTAAATTACAGTACAGTGCAACCTTAATATAACAAATATCAATTTAACGATTTTCTCGATTTAACAACAACAAACCTCCTCCTCTTATACGCTCAAACCTAGTATGTTTTAAATAATAACACAAGATTTATTGTTTTGTTTCAGTCGGAAAACAGCAGTGACAACATCACGACAGCTACAGTTGATTGGGTGGTGAAAAAATATCTTCCCTTCTCATTTTTCGATGACGAAGCTACACAAGTATATTTTCGACGTATTTGCCCTAATATGGTGTTTCCTAAAAGGTCTACACTTAGAAGGAAAGTCAAAGAGCGATTTGAAGAGCTCCAATTGAATCTCAAGGAACGACTTCAACAATTATCATCTAAAATGTCTTTTACCATTGATGGGTGGACGTCAATTGCTGGTAGGAGTTACTACGGGGTTACTATTCATTATATAGACAACGAATGGAAGTATCAATCTGTAGTTCTTGATTTTATACCATCACGCGGTCGACATACTGGGGAAGATATTGCAACGATTTTCCATGAATGTTTATTGGAATATGGCATAATTGATAAAATACCAGGTATCACGGTCGACAACGCAACTGCAAATACCAAATTTATGTATGAACTGGGCAAACAGCTGCCGCCACACTTTGATTCAGACAATCAACATTTCCGGTGCTTTGCTCACATTTTAAACCTTGGTGTACAAGATTTATTAAAGACCTTAGCATTACACTGTGAGTCTGACACTAACGCGCAAGATCAGCAGTACGAAGACTATGCAGACGAAACTGAGGATGAGGAAGATGAAGAATCTGCACCAAATATTGCTGACTCGCGTACATCTGTAACAAAGTTACGCAGTATTTCCAGTAAAATAAAAAGAAGTGAGATAGTGAAGAAGAAGTTTCAGTCTGCTTGTGAAGCAGCTGGCGTGCCATCAAATCTAAATGCCATTCTTGACTGTCCAACGAGATGGAATTCCACACATGATATGATTGGATTTGGTTTAAAAGTGAGAGCGGGCATTGACATATTGTGCAGTTCTGTCACCGAATTAAATGATTTTCAAATCACAGCTAATGAATGGCAGGTACTCGAAAAATTACATAAATTTCTAATAAACTTTAAACTTTTAAGTACAAAACTTGGTGGAGACAAATATGTTACATTACCGCTAGTCATTGTATCATTCAATCTCTTGCTAGATAAAATTGAATCCATGGTAAAACAGTTAGATGAGAAACCTAATCGATCTGAAGTGGATGAAAGGCTCATTCTAGCTTTCCAAGCAGCTCGAGACAAAATGCTTAAACATTACAAGAAGAGCAACTGGATTTATTGTACTTCTTTAATTTTAGACCCAAGGCATAAGGCTCAGACTTTTGATCTGACAATGTGGGGGAAGCAACTTAAAACAGAAAGTCTGCGCAAGTTCAATGAACTTTATGAAGAATATAAAAGTCTACACTCACTGAACAAATCTCTGGAATTACCAGAAAAAGAAAATAAAGTATGTGATGAAGATGAAGACGTAATAGACTTTGATAAACTCTATGAATGTCCCTCGACGTCATCTGGATCTTGTCTTCAAGGCTTAGTGATAGACGAGTTGGAGGAGTACCTGAGAAAACCAAGAACTGCCAGCTCGGAAGACATTTTAGATTGGTGGAGGACGCATGAGACAGAGTATCCGATTTTATCGAAAATGGCCCGTGATTTTCTCTCAATACCTGCAACTTCAGTACCTGCTGAGAGGTTATTTTCTAAAGCATCATTAGTAATTAGAAAACATAGAAATAGGTTAAGTGATGAGTCAGCCAGATGGTTACTTTGTATTAATTCTTGGTCAAAAAAATTGATATAAAGTATCATAAACTAATGATAAAGCTGTTGATTTGTGTTGTATTTTATTTTTTATTCAAATAAATGATAAATCGTAAAACTCTTTTATTAAATTTCTTATAAGTTGAGGGTTCAATCTCTTTCTAGACAGATAAGTATTGTTCTTTAAAATACAGTCAAGTTATTGTAATTAATTTGTTTTTTTACATGTTTTAGCAAATGTAAGCTTATAAATCATAAATGTTTATTAAGAAACAGTTACTTCCATGGAAAACGACATATAGGTCAGTTGATTTTTCGAATTTCTTATCAAATCTTCAGTTATTTATTAATCTGCTTGATCTTTACTATGGCTATGTTAATTCAAGCTCACAATGTTCCAATTCTAATACGTTTTTCTAAGATTTAAAGTAAACTTTAATAAATAGTAATAGATTAATAGGTAATTGCAAGACTTGCAAGACTCTTGCTGCAAGACCAAGACCAAGACCAAGACTGGGAGTGCAAGACCAAGACCAGGTGTATTGGCGCAAGACCAAGACCAAGACTGGCTAAGTCTCGTCTTGTTCTTGCATTTGGGCAACACTAAGCAGCGCTTTCTAAGTGGCTGCGGCGAAGCCGGGCGCGGGTTATTGAATCAATAATAGTTTAATTTTAATTATTATGTATCCGCATAGCTTACTTAATGAGTCACCATTTACAGCGTGTTATTTCTTAGGTAGGTATTTACTACTTATACCGTTACTTACACATTTTCGTTCAATTAACTATTAGCTCACAGTCAGCAGGTGGGTATTTGTAGTAATACCTACAGCAGTCAATTACTAACGCCTACTTACAACGAGTCATAACTCATAAGTACTAAAGGCATTACCTATCTATATCTTAATGAGCTCAGGGTTGCCATTTGTCCGGGTTTCCCCGGTTTATTCTTAGTTTGGACGGCGGGGTTTTTATAAAGTTCTCCGGTTTAAACCTGGTCACCTTTTTTGTCAGCTGAAACCAGGCCCGCCAAACAGATGTGCCGCCAAAATAGTGTCTGCAAGGGGTGCAAAAATTGGGAATTTCAAGCTGCACTTTTTTTTGATAGTTTCATCTAGATTTTATTTGACCCGTGTAAATTGTATAAATATACCCAAATATCCACTTAGATACACACACAGAGTAATTTTCTGTAACCACTTATTTACTTACATTTGTCTGCAGTAGGAACACACTTACTAACGTAGGCGGCATGCGTGACGCGCTGACCCTGATCAGCAAAAACAATTCCAACATGTCAGCTCGTAGGTACTTCTTATGCATATCATGTCACATTATTATACATCTATACTAATATTATAAAGCTGAAGAGTGTGTTTGTTTGAACGCGCTAATCTCAGGAACTATTGGTTCGAATTGAAACATTATTTTAGTGTTGGATAGCCCATTTATCGAGGAAAGCTATAGGCTATAAATATATATAACATCACGCTGCGACCAATGGAGCGGAGCATTAATCAAAAATGTAACGCAGACGAAGTTGCGCGGTTCAGCTAGTTATAATATAGAGACGAAAGTAACTTTGTCCGCCGATTATCTCGGATTTAACGAAGTGTATTAGAAAATAAAGTTCTCGCCATCACCTGCCTAGCCTTATCCCAACTTTATGAATAGGGGTCGGCTTCTACCCTAATCGGGTGCTTCTGAATATCAATACCTTACAAGGAGCGAAGATAGATGCCTATCAGACCTCCACAACCAAATTAGTACTAAAATTAAATCTCTCATAGAGCAAAAATTCATTAGGAATACAAAAATAGCACCGGAACGTACAAAAACTATTAGAGTAATTTTCTCAAATTGGCTTGTACGGCATATTTAAGGATTAATGGCGAATACAATAACTCAAAGGTATGGAGGCATGAAGACACAAGGTAGTTTTGAGCCAAAACTAGCTGGTTAGCATATTAACTCGGTTGTTACAGCTTGTGATCTCTTCAAAACCGGAGAAATAAATAATATTATTCCACGATAGTTTTTATTTTGTGTTGAGTAAAATCCGGTTCTTGCAAAATTGGCGAATAAACGGTTAATTTACCTCTATACACGTTTTGTGGTCAGATCAGTCCAAGTGCAATTAAAAGCAAAACCTGTAGGCACTGGAAACCTACAACAGGCGAAACCCATAACGACAATGATAACATTTGATTGCTACAAAGCAATTATATTTTGTAAAACTATCTTTCAATGTTTATGTTATGTTTTTGACTGCGACACAGTTTTATGCTAATGCAGCTGTTATCGAACACAAAGTTTCTGTAAACTGAGTTTTCGTTTCAATAAATTATTTATTATTAGAAAAAAATGTCATTGTGTGCTTACTTAAATGAATTAAATGGGATAAGGATCAAATATTCCGGCAGTTACCAGGAGCATAATGCTCTACCCTTTTTATGTCATACGATATAAGGTAAAACACTCAGTAGTTAGGTAGGTGTTTTAGCGAGAATTTTAACTTTGATAGCTGTCTGTTCAAAAAGTAGATAAAAGCGCAATCCACACTAAATGATCATTTATATTAATGGCGAAGCCGTGGGCAAAAGCTTGTTTATTATAAAACACTCGAAGTTTGTTTTGATGATGTAATTAAATTAATGATAATCGTGCAGTCTGATTGAACGCTTTATTTTTCTGAATCTATTGGCAAGCACTGCATCTCGCAAATCCCACGGTTCAATGTACTAGTGACTTTATCATTTTTATCAAATTAAGTATCTACTACGTCAGCAGTTAGGGAGTTCCATAAAACGTGATCGAAATATCCGGCTTCAAATAATCCGGGTTCAAGTAATCTTTATCAGATGTATGACTCAATGCGGTATTTCAGCGCGTCGTCATCGAAAAGTGAAACTGAAAGGAACGAGGTTGATATACACACCTACTTACTGATGAAAAGTCTAAACAACTCTACACCAATATTATAAAGTTCTTATGTTTTTATGTAGGATTCAGTTCAGATTCTTTCACATTATCCCCGAGTGTCATAGGCTATATGAACCTATTTAAAAAAAAACAGGCCGTGTCCCGTGGGACAATTTCCAACCATAACGCTAGCGAAACCGCTGGCAATAGCTAGTTCTTTAATATAGTTTATACAAAATAGACCCGTACACGTGAACCAACAGGCCACCTGCAACATTCCTAGAATAAACCGATTTAAGCGAATACCTTCACTGGAACGTCGAGTTCATTTAGTTCGTCGCTCCACAGTTCCACACCCACTCGATAGCGACTAAGGTTGGTCAGGGCCATATCCTGTCATACAACATTACATCCGTAAAAGGTACTGTGTATGTATCAGTGAATAAACATTACACATCACAATTTTACAGTATTTATTATTACGCTTTTATTCAATTCACTTGCAATGCCAACATTTCCAGGACCTGCCACATTTCTTGTTTTTTACAAGCAAGTCTAGAATTTATGTAGCCATGCATGATGTTACTTATTTGCATAACGTTAACTGTGAATAAGTTATTTACATGACATATCAAGGAATATGTAGAATTGTAGATATTGCAAAATGTTAACTATTGTTTACTAAACATATTACAGTGTTAACTACAATGACGTTGAAGTTGTTTTGTTAGCATAGTTTTACACTGGCTAATAAATATTCCTTTAATTACGGATAATCCTTTTGCCCGTAGTAGGCATGGCACATTGAATTACGAAAAGGTTATTCTCAATAAATCGAAGAAAAAAAATAAAAAAGTGAGATAGTGGTAAGCGGCATTTTGTTAGACTGGAAGCCGACCACAATATAGTTGGGAAAACACGGAAAAGACTATGCAGATGATAATTAAAAAATAATTCAATAGTTGTTCATTGTGTTCCATGACTTTCGTTAACCTCTTGTGACTCACGTTTATGTAACTAAGGACTTGTTGCTGCTAGCCACGTCATGAAGTGATACTACTTTTGACACTCATTTGACGTTCTTCAAATTATTTAATTTCATATTGGTCGTTTCCTATTGAGAAGAACCAGAAAAGATTGCGTCATCTCAGAATCTCCAGCGTTGACAGGAGGCTATTTAATTGACAAACATTATTTTATGAATTCTATTGTAAATAGGTATACTGTTTAGTATGAAAATCAGTGCGTTAAAAGAAACTTTTATCTACACTTACCTACACAAATATGAATTTCGTTTAAAAAGAACAACATGAGGCCAAGCAAGAGGCTCATCATCTCAGCCAGTCACCTTGTGTCATCCTTAAACAAAAAACTAGCGGTCATCGCGCTCAATTAATCTTATGTTTCTATGGAAACATTTACATGAGGACAAACCGGTAGGAACAAATTGCGAACGCAACTCCGAACACCGGACTGAGGACTCGGACATATGATAATACAGAAGTATCTGTTAGTGTCCCGTTTTCCGCGGCCAGTCCGCAAACTGTCCTTTCCGACATGAACTTTACAATGTTGCAATGCAACCAGTGCACTAATACAGGGTGTGGCAGATCCTGTATTAGTGTCCCTTCCATCCTGTATATATAAATGCCTAAATATATGCAAAAATATGTAGGCATCGCTTTATTAGGTGTCGCTTTGTGCTCATCAACTTTGTACGGATCTCACTATTCAAAACATAAGATTTGGTATCATTGAATGAAAGCCTCATCTTGTAAAAGAGGTTTTCTTTTTTGCGGAATCCAATCACATTGACAAACGTTTTTGTAGGCCAGTATGACATGCATGACTGTTTCGTTGGTCTGCCTAACCCTTCAGGAACTACATGCGTGATATTATGTTTTTTTGCATGAAAAAGGTACGGTAACAGTAACAGATATACCTTAGTACCTTTCACAGCAAAGTGCCTACTGCTAAATAAGATACAATGTAACTATATCGACTGCTTCTTATTTATCTCAAGTTGGCCATGGGACTAAACTAATAAACATACTTACTATGAATGCATCAGTGTTCAATCACTGTTGTATTATAAATAGAAACTATTCTCTGAGTGATTGCACGACTTCAAACAAATGTTATCATTGGTTTGGCAAACTTACATTACCATAAATTAAGTAAGGTTCATTACCAGGCATTTTTATTTTGGCCTCGTTGATCTAGTGGTTCTGGGTTCGATTACCGGGTCGGGCAAATGGTCTTTGGGTCTTTCTATCAGGAATTTCTACGTAGCAGCCCACGAAGCCGGTATTTGTATCCGGTTGATGGCAATAGGCTCGCTCCCATGGGACTTAAACATAACTAGCGAAATGTGGGTGTACTGTTAGAAACACCTCTGCCTAAGCCTTCGGGGATTTTAGGCGTGATGTTATGTTTACCTGGCTATTAATGTCTACATTCGTCATTTTGATATTTGCTTTCAGTGTCGTATTCGCATTTCAATTATCAAGATCAATAAAAAGTTCCACTAGTAGAGGGCAGAGGTTCTATACGCTACACCTACATCTTACCTTTGTATACCAAAGTAAACGAAACGATAACATCAGTCAATTATTAACTTGCGAAGTGACACAAAAAAATGTAATCTTAATTTATTTGATCTGTTATTACAACAACGTGTGTTATTAAAAGTTATAAAATATGCCCACCTAATAGATATTTAAATGACACAGACGAAATTTATGTAAGTAGGTATTGAATAAAAAGAAACGGTAATGTATAAACCTGTAGACAAGTTTACTTTAGCAAGAAAATGCTAGACTGATGAACTGATGACTGATGGTAGACTGGTAGAAAATGCCCAAGGCATTAAGTCCACCTTTGTGCAGTTTTTTACTTGTGCATAAAGTTTTAATATATAAATAAAATGCTCAGAAAATGGTGCAAGGTCAGAAAATGGTGCATGGACAACAACAACGTCGAAAATGAAGGGTCTAACATATGCTCTACACGCAGAATTTAGTTTAGTAATTCTTAGTGTTAGTACGGACCTACAGGAATTGTATTTTTAAATTTAAATTTTAGTTTTCAGTACATACGGAACTCCGTTTAATTTATCAAATCTATCTCTAAAAACAAAACCTAGTTGGACTTCCTCATTCAATAGACGTAACGTAACTTATTTATATCAAGCGTGCGTCGTTTAATGCCGTCACGACGTGATCCTATTATAAACTAGTTAATGAATTCCTGTTATATTCTAACAGAAAAAGCTAAGCACGAACCGAAGTATGGTCTATAAACTCAAACCTGGAAAGTAAAATCTTCCTTATGTAAAATGCATTTTTGAATTAAATAGTTTAAACTAGAGTGAGACAGAAAGGAGGATTTCGTGTCTAAATAATAACAGCCGCTCGGGTAGATCGTCAGGTTAAGCCGCGCTTAGCTAGGTTGGTCCGTGGATGGGTGACCACTCATTACATACCGAGTTTCCTCCGTGGCTCGGAAAGCACCTTAGCCATTGGTTCCGGCTGTCATTTGTAGATATTTGACAGTCGTTACAGGTAGTCAGTGACCCGAAAGTCTGACAACCAGTCTTACTGCTGAAGCTGAAGCTTGGGCTTCGGCTTCTGACACCTTTGACCAAAAAGAAAACCACCTTCGGCCAACGCGCCGAAAAAATAATAATGTCATTCACTTCTAGCCAATCTTGAAATTAATTTCATAGGGTTTTGAAATCTTCGGCTGGTGGAAGTTTGTGAAAGTCAAATAGGCAGTCGCTCCATGTAAAATACTGGCATTCAGCTGCATCCGGAAAAGGTCTAGACAGATGATGGCAGTTTAAACTAGAGTCTAAATGCATAATTTTGCAACACTCTGCCCGACGTGGGAATCGAACCCAGGATCCATGCTTAGAAGCTAGCGCTTGCAACCACTAGTCCAACGAAGCAAATATTGATTTAAATGCTTTGAATTTGAAAGATCATTGAATAAATTGACGACATCTTATTGAAGTTTGAACCACAGACATATATGTATGACGAAACGGCTAATACATTAAACTTTGTAGGCAAATATTAGTTTTTGCTTTTAATATTAGAAATTACAAAAGAAGTCATCGTAATGGCCAGTAGCTTAATCTATGTCAATACGAACATGACCGCACGCGACGTGAAACTCTGGGGTCAGCGGATGACCGCTTTCCTCGCACAAAGCTTGAACTTTAAGCTGGGCAGATCCTACGATAAGATTAATACAATCAATGAATCAAATATGTTAAAAAAATATTACAAAAGAACATTTTATGAAGTTGTCATAATGTGAGAAATTAGATGTGCAAGAATTTAAAGCAAGTAAGAAGGCTAAGCACAAAGAAGTCTCGCTACTCACTTATCTTTATGTAGTTTAGGCACCGTAGCACCTCATTGTCAACATCTTCCAGCTCTTGGTCCATGTTATATGGGGTCGACGCAACATGCTTTTTACCCGACTGCGCCAGAAGGAGGGTTATGTTTTTCGAGAGTATGTATAATTGTTTGGCACGCTCTGCAGCCTGAACGGCTTGATAGATTTTAGCTTGAGAGGTGTCGTTAGATTCGTATTAATTCTGATAGTGACACCGGGTATAAATTTTGAATTAGAACACAGCATAAGCTAGGAAATCTTTCACATAAGTAATTAAAAAAACTAAAAAATCTCAACTCAAATGGGTCCCGCCTACTTCCAGCTTTTTTAAATTTAAAGTGTTCTTAGCTTTTTAGTGCTATTTTAACTAAAGTTTTTACCGCAGTCGGGTTTTTTAGTTTTTTTAATTACTTTTTTTTTCTTCCATTCTTCTCTGTCAACCGTCACGCTATCATTTACTCCTTTTTCTTTCATATCATTCCTCACACGATCCATCCATTGCACCGTAGCGCCTTACAAAGTGTAATATTCGGAGTAACTTCAACGGTATGAATTGAATAATCGTAACCAATCGTAACAGGCGCCGCGAGAGAGATTATTTGCTGGTATGATGGGAACTAAGAACTTAATTATAGAACTAGCGTTGGTAGGTCCTTGTTACTTAATTAGGTACAACAATTGGAGTATCTAGGTACCTATGTCAAGCCAACAAAACACCGGAAACAATGAATAAGTCATCACGAACGTGGACAATCGTGAGGTGCGACCGTGTAAACATTTTTATCTATTCCGTACGAAGTCTGTTTCTCGGGTGGAGGTGTTGGGCAACGTTTCGCAAAACGCTTCTGCGGGCGACAATACCGTGACAGGCGAAGACAAACACTTAGCTTGTTATCTTATGAATAATGCCGATTATATTGAGTAAACACACGCACACGCGACCCAATGCATTTTTCACGAATCTTTATCGTATAGCTACAGTGTGTATACAATTTGGATAATCTTTTGTGTATATTTTTATTTTGAACTCCAATTATTCAATTTATTTTGTCGTTTCTTTCAGTTTCATAAATTCTGACGAAAATTAAATAACCTTCCGTTCACATGGACAAATAAGTTTATTAGATTGGTTGTGGTTATTGTCTTTATGTATCCAAGAAGATTAGATTTTTTGTTACCAAAACAGAGACAGCTGTTTATGATTATCTTTAAAAGAATGCATTATTTTATGAAAGCGATCAAAATAGACCAAGAAACAGTCTCTACAGTCCTCACGACTGTAGAGAAGGGTCCAGTTGGAACGTTCACAAACGGGTGCGGATCACGCAGAGAAAATGAATCTAAGTCATCTATCGCTTCCTGCTCTTATAATTGCATAACTTGCACCGATCGATAAAACACTAAGTAGATCCATTTACATATTACGAAATGTCCATTGTTGTTTTCGGTGGACACAATACATGTGGAATGATTTAGATACAACCTGTGCATGTGGCCGGCGGGCGGCGGCGCACGAGTCACCTAGATGTCCCACCCATTGTCCACGCGTCCACTGCTGGGTGAGCCGCCATTACCTCACACTTACAATACTGGGTTACGAGAATTTTACTTCAAGGTCCTCGTTTAGGAGCAAATAGAGGAGGTATAAATGGAAAGACGAGCAACAATAGCACACAGTTGGAGTTCAGCAAGTCGTTCGAAAATGTATGCGAACATCGGTTTTGTAATGTGCTTTTTAGTCGGTACGTGAAGTGAAATTAATTAACACTCGATACTCTTATTTGGTTTGATAGAAATCTAACAGTGTGTTTTCTGTTTATAGGTAGTAGTGTAGCATACTACCCGCAAAGAGAAGCAACGTACTACTCCGCGCCAAACGACCCATATACAGGCGGCGTCAACCAGGTCCCGAACTCGATCCAAGAGCCATCACAACGGCTTTTCTGGGGCAACCAGGGCAGCAATCAAGTTGGAGGAACTGGAATATGGGCCACATTGACTAACAAGTTCCCGTTCTTGGGGTCTATGTTTGGTCGTATGGAACTGCCCACGCAATATGGAGTGCCCAATCAGTACGTGTCTTCGCAGTACGGAGCTCCTGGGTACTACCAGCCACAGTACTATCCGGGTCAGCAGCAGTTCTATCAGCAGGTGCCCCAGCAAGCTCCCCAACAGTTTGCTCAACAGTTTCCACAGCAGTTCCCTCAACAATTCGGCCAGCGATTCTTTCCGACTGGGCGAGACGTGGGGATTACCGACGACGCAGTGATAGTGACGCCTCCTTTCGTGCCTGCTGCGCAGCCAGCACCGTTTCCATCCCCCGTGCCGGCACCAGCACCGGTCCCCGTGCCCGCGCCTGAGCCCGCCCAGGACCAAGGTTACACCTACAACAGGCCTCAGTACAGGTTGGAACTTCCTCACAAATAACTCAACTATCAAACTACATTATTTTAGCAACTGACTTTTAAGTTATTGCACTTTTTTGTTTGACCAAATTCTGTGTGTTCTAGTGGCAAATATTGATATTTTGTCTAAACTGTGTGAAGAATAACTTGTGTTTGCCAAATATTGTAAGTAGGTAAGTTAGGAAAAACAATCGATGCACGACAGTTTTTATTAAGAAACAGTTTTAGCTAAAAATTATATCTTGTCGTCAAAGTTTTACTGGTATCTATTATATTAGCTGGAAATTAACCGAAAGTATAGGCCACGTATTAAGTAGAAGTACACATTGCATTGCACCTTTTGGGCCACTCGGAGGTTGGACTGCATATCATGTGCTGAATCTGCCGTTGTAGCCAACCCTTTTGAAACGGTCCCCTTAAATCGTACATTAACGTGGTGCTGAGATTTCTTGTCCTTTACATTAGAACTAAAATAAACGAGATTAACTTTACATCGACTACGGGTTTGATAATAAAATAATGGTATGTAGAATACTTCACGCTCTCTGAGTAAAATGACACCATAAATGTTTGTAAAGGTAGTAAAATAAGTTCCAATGACCATATATCATTTGATTCGACTTATTATGCCTTGCATAAGTCCTTTATTTCTTATCAAAATACATTGTGTTGAAATTAATAAACCTAAAACATTACCTACCTTCATATTTGAATTCATACGATATTTTGTAGTAGAAAATAAGATTTATTATTAAAAATAAATAAATTACTATTGAGTATGTTATTTCACTTTTTTCATAGTTTACCTCAACCATATATAGGTCGTATACTCGTAAATAATCCAATTTTGGTAATTTTGTCAGTAAAAAATTGCCAATATTTGTCCAGTTTTTGTCATCAGGAATTTCTCAGTAGCATCGACGAAATCTGGATTTGTGATGGCGATAGGCTCAACCCCTGTTACATGGGACTTGTAAAATAATTGGCGAAATAGGACTGCGACCGGGAGCGCTCAGTGTAATTCGTGGCTCCTTAGCGAACTAGTTCATTATTTTAATTACTCAGCTCCTGTCGCGAACCAGAGAAAAGCAAATCTTTACTACTGCCACTGCACGCTTGCGTGCACGCCTTTGTATGATAATTAGATTTTTTTACTTTTCATACATTTTACTCGTACCTAGTATTTTACTTTTTAAATGTATTAATTAACACAAATAAATATTACAGATGTGTCCATTCTGAGTGAAATTACATTAAAGTCGTTTTTGTGTCTGTTTGTTCCTCTACAGTTTTCTGGAACAAATGATACAATGATCTATTATGGTCCCACAAAAGTGCAAGGATATGAAGTGCGTTGATGTCTTTTTCATGCTACTGTATAATTGGCTACGACGTTAGTGTTTGTTTTGCTTATATTACCTTTGTAGTAATTGGCGAGGTATTATAAGCGTTCGACCGAAATAGGATTCGAAACTGAATCTTCGGCCTGGTCCCTGTTTCGGCCAAAGCCGAAACCAAACCTTATTTAAACATATACATAGATCACATAGTGGTGTAACAGAATAAGCGCAATACCTCTTAGGTGGTGATTTATCATTAAGCTGTACAACTTTCCCAACACAAAATATCGCATCGGTTGACACGATTGTTATGAAGAGTACATTTTTTTCTACCCATGTTCTTATTTTAAAGTTGTCCAGTTTAATGGTCTCAATCAAAACCTTATTGCGCTTATTCGGTTACAACCTGTATAAAATTAAAAGGTAGGTAATTAGGTATGTTTAAATCTGGAGTATTTTTAATCATACACGTCTTAAATAAAATTAAAAAATAAAATGAAAATATGTAACAAACATAGATCATTTATTTATGTTTTTTTAACAATTTTAAGCCGAGAACTGCGGCGAACGCAGCTGGCGATCAGGAGCAACGAAGTCACCCAGAGTTAGCCGAAACTGAAACTGAGATTTTTTTGTCGAAACAGGCCGAAACCGAAACCGAACCTTCGGTTGGTCTCTAAATCTATACTAATATTATAAAGCTGAAGAGTTTATTTGGTTGAACGCGCTAATCTCAAGAACTACTGGTTCGAATTGAACAAAAATATTTTAGTGTTTGATAGCCCATTTATCCAGAAGGCTATAGGCTATATAACATCACGCTGAGGCTAATGGGAGCAGAGCATCAATCAAAAATGTTACACAGACGAAGTTGCGCGGGTCAGCTAGTTCATTATATGACTTATCACTTCGATGTTGAATTATTTTCAAAATAAGAATGTTCGTGCTAATAAGTCGCACATCTGTATAGATATGTAAGTTTTAATATTTAATTTATCCCATATAGGGTGCAATTTAATGGTATTAAAATATTAATCAAATTGACGTGCGTGGTATTGCGCGGTGCGTGCAACTGGTGAATGTGCCGACACCATGGAGTTAGACTAGTTATTCACTGTCGCCGAACTAATGCCTAGGGACACACAAATTACACAAGTTAGTTGATGATGGTCCTAGATTAAATCATTAATTTAATTATTTTCAACAAAAATAAAATTAATTGATCAGACGTAGGAGGTAGTTTATCTGAAGTGGAACTTTTTTTAGTTAGTCACTAAAAGCTGAACAACCAAAATATTTAATTCTTTTGAGGTCAACCTTAGGATTTGTTCAGTGTTTGACGTAGCTACACAAAAGCCTCCACGACTGTCAATACTTACGTACATTTACGACTGGCACTGCTTAGTCTCAGTACTCACGGTAATAGCCGAGTGCACATAAAATACCATCACGACTGTAATCCCCGAAGGGTTAAGCAGAGGTGTACCTGACAGTACACCCATATTTTACCAGTTGTATAATAGTCCATGTAATAGGGTCGAGCCTATTGCCATCAACCGGGCACAATTCCAGACTCCGTGGCTGCTACTGAGAAATTCCTGATAGGAAAACCTAATAACAATTAGTCCTCAAAAGGTGAAACAAAATTTATAGTGCTCCGATTTTCATGTGATTTTTTTTATTAAGTTCTTAGAGATGTAGTAGATACAATATGAATTCGTCGAATTTAAAATTATTCATCCACGTAACAAAATATTCAAAAGGAATATCCCTTCCATTGTAAGATCTTCACACAATATGGAAATAAAGATATGATATGAAATTAAAAAAAAAAATCTCGCGAGGTGAAAAATAAAACTCCACAACTCCAGAACTCAATAAAAAAATCCCAATATTGAAAATCCGATCACTATAAACTGCGTTCCACCTTATTGTCTAATTACACTCGATTATAAGCACACTATAAGTATCGACCTTGCTGACTGACTTAATTCTCTATAATTAGTAAAAGACGAAGGGTTATCTTCTTAAGTTCTAGCCTACTCATTAATAAGTTACCTTAATGCAAGTTTTGTTGCGCCGTATTTCTGCGGGGCTGGCCAGTTTACATTGCCGCGTCCAACGTTGTTGTTGTTAGCCCAGGCAGGTATATCGTTGCCCAGTCGCCTCCGTTACCACCCCGTCGGCCTCCGTTGCCGGTTAATTTTCAAATAAATGGGTTGATAATTAATCGATACTAAAACAGGAAAGGAACCAATATCGAACCTTGTGGTACACCCATTTTTACTTTGAATCTCACTGAATTAACACCATTAAAATATGCAAATACTGACACTTTCTTTGATTTTACACAAAAACTACTTCAGTATTTGTCCACACTTCAGCGACATTATCGCTCAGTGTAATTAATAATACAGAAAGTTTTTTACAAAAGGAATCGCGTTCGATTCCCAGTTAAGTTTGAAACTTTTTCAAAATATCAAAACTGTAGATAATTAATTGCGGTCATGGTTTCTTTCACTACTTTATCCTAACCCCTATAGTTTAGAATTTAGACAAATGTGCCATGGAACAAAAAATTTACCGATGATAACAGAAACCGCGTAAAATGATTGTAGCTTGATTGCTCTTCCTTAATTATTTTTTTGGCGTCGCCTCAAAATTTGTAGTGTCATCAGAACTAGGTCATCTTTATTCTCTTGCCTTATTCCAATTTATTTGGGTCGGCCCAGCATGTTAAATAACCGAGGTCATACATAAATGAAAGTTTAATTATTTGAAAAATAAATAAATAAATAAAATAAATAAATATCGCTGGACATTACACACAGCGCCGTCTAGTGCCACACTAAGCAGCGAGGCTTGTGTCGTGGACACCAGATAGTTGATATACTACATAGATACTTTTTTGTTTGTAAATACATACTTATTATACATATAAACATCCATGACTCGGAAACTAATGTCCATGCTTATCACACAAACACTTGCTCCTACCGGGATTCGAACCCGGAACCCTATGAACGTAAGGCAGCCTCACTACCGCTGCGCCATTCGGGTCGTCAAAATAAAATTTAATTTGTTTTTAATGTCTTTTTTTAAAAGTTTGGCACACTAGAACTTTGGTTTCCCCCACTTCTGGAGCAGCTGACGCGCAGATCCTTGCTGTAATATAGCTAAACTATTATTTGATATGATTTCAGCCGGTATGAAAAGACTTGGTCAGATTAACTGTACCTCCAAAACTATAACGTATTGCGGCTTCTAGTAGATAGAAAAAAATGCACATTGCTGGACATAACATATTACGTCGCATATGGATCATGACCAGGACTATTGTATTTAGTTGTAGGCACGTGTTTCGACACTAAATAAGCACAATAGAAACAAAAATTATGCGTGCCTAATATGCCTACATGGTTTATAACTAAATACCTGTAAACTCGGAAAGAATAAGATTTTCCACTTTAGATAATGTAGAATTTAACATGAAGCGAATTAATCAGTGAAGTTGATAAGACGACTTTATTAGAGGTATCAAAAACCGCGATTGTCCAATTTTACGACCACATTTCAAACATGCAAGACGAACTAGGCTCTGAGTGTCCGCTATGCCATCATTTTATTTCATATCTAAACTGATTTTGTAACCGTAGCTTCACTCCCGAGTGTACTATTAGAGCTTGATATCATACTCTGGTCCAAAAACTATCTCTATGAGATATCAAAATCACGGGACAATCCGTGGCGGTTGCGTAAAATAAGAACAAATTAACCAAAACTCGCACTTTCGTAGTTATTTCATAGGTTTATTAAAAATAGTTTACATGCTTCAGCTCCATTACATGGTGGCTCCGGGTAAGGTGTTGGGGTAGGGCCCCGGGTAAGGCTCGTTGTAGGGCTTGCTGCGCAGCGGCACCCGCGCAGACTCGTGGCCCTCCGCGTCTATGGTGTAGTAGGCGCGGGGAACATAGTGCTGTCCTTCTGGAATGTGTGCAGTGCACATAATATATGTCACTCGTGCTCACACTACTGAGTCGGGGGGATCAGGGTCGAGGCTTTTTAAACGCTAAGACTCTCCACAATCGCGAGATATGCAGTCTCCGGAATTTTTTCCTAGAAACCGACGTGGGGATGCATCGGGATGTGGTCGCGGTGGACAAGGGCCTCACCCCGCTCTCCTTGGCTAAAGAGAACTGGCGCAAACCTACAGGTTTGCGCCAGTTCTCTTTAGCAGTAGTACTTGACACTAACGACCGCAGGGAGGTATGGCAGAGAGTAAGGAGCTCCACGGACGCTTTTTCCGGGCCCTGCATGGGCCCGATGTAGACCTATCAGCGTCCGTAGCCTGGCCACGTTCCGGCGACCTCTTCGGAGAAACCGAAGGTTTTGTCTGTGCAATTATGGATGAAGTTATGATGACGAATAACTACCGGAGATTTATTGTGAAGGACGGCACGGTTGACATATGTCGGGCATGCCACCGTCCGGGCGAATCAATTCGTCACATTATCTCCGGGTATTCTCGTCCAGCTAACGGAGAGTACTTACATAGACACAACCTTGTAGCCAGGATTATCCATCAGCAACTTGCTCTAAAATACATCCTTGTGGAATCGGAAGTGCCGTCCTATAGGTATGTGCCCGACCCAGTTCTTTAAAATGGCAATATCACACTGTACTGGGATCAATCCACCATCACTGACAGGACTATTGTGGCCAACAGGCCTGATATAGTGGTGGTGGATCGATCAGAGCGGCGCGCAATGATTGTTGACATAACGGTCCCGCATGACGGGAACCTTGTGAAAGCCGAGAAAGATAAGCAAATGATGAATTGATTCCAGTATTATCTTATTATATTTGTTTAAAAATCGGAAATTATTTTGTTCCGTAGGCTATAGATAATGGGTGTCAAAATACCCTTAAAGAAGCCGAAATGCACTTTTTCTCCCCGATTTTTTTGCCACCGACGTCGGTTAGAAATCGAAAAGGAACAATATGAAAGTTTTATGGTTACGTTTAAGCGTTAGGCTCAGAGTCTAGGTCTATTTCTAGACTCCAAGTAAAAGTTAAAGTTCTAAAATAAAATTAAAGACATTATTAGTTTACTTAAGAAATAATATATCAACATTGAAATTAACGTTCAAAGTAGGAAATGACTTAAAATGTCAATAAAAAAAAATGCAATTCAGCTCGGACGTGGTCATGTGGCAGTTAGAACCCGGGGGGCACTAACCTGCAAGGGCTACGGCAGACACTGCCGCCAAGATGAACAGAGTAATCTTATGCATTTTCAACGTGCAGAATGCACAAATATCTAGGCACAACTGGCTTCTCCGCACTCGCTTACTCTTTATAAATCTTATGTATCGCGATATTGGCTGCGTCTCAGCGAAAACTCACACTCATCTGATGCATGCTGCAAAAATCGATCATCAAATTCACACCAATTAGGTTTACGCTACATACCAAATTACCTCATGTTTAGTGCCTCGTAGCCAGTACTTATATTTATACCTATGTGCTTATCTCGCCACGCCTATTTACGGAGCCGCCGTTGGTTTCTACCACAGGAAAATGGAGTGGCCGGTCCAGACGATAAACTAGAGGGGCCGCTGAACCAGAGGCACCTCGATAAGTGCCTCCGTGGTCAAAAATATTTATAACTTCCCTTTTTGAATCGGATTTTGTTAACAATTTCAAGGGTTTTAATCTTTTTGCACGGAACCCTAATTTTTTTCTAAAATAAAAGTAGCCTAAGTTACTCCTTATAACATTAGCTATCTGTGCCAGTAAAAGTTCCGTCACGATCGGTCCAACCGTTTTACCCACTACCACCTCACGATACAAACGAAGTCCCATGACTTCAAACATAACTGGCGAAAATATGTGGTTGTACTATTAGGTACACCTCTCTGCCTTACGCTTCGAGGATTACAGGCGTGAATTTATTTTACGACCAGCAGCTGCCCAAGCTGGTGGTCGTAACATAGTATCAAATCCAACAAAACTTTTAATGGCTCTTCTTGAGGAAACTCCACCTACTATGAGAGACCACCAAACACTGAACTCACTGAAGATGATGATAATATACTCGCGCTAATATGCGTGCTTCCGCCTTCCGAGAAGCTTGTAGCAGACAAAGTATAGTGTTTGAATGGCTCTTTTAGCGTGTGGCCGAAGTTGGAACTAAAGCCGCTACCTTTTTTTTTAATGCGATTTCCACAGACAATTTTTGAACCCTCTTGATGATGTCTTCCAAGCATCAAGGGAACCATGCTGAAGAACAAAATTCTTCATGATGTATTTAAACGAGATAACTTTGTCGAGCTAACAAAACAGCAACTGTTTCACTGCCCCAGGCAACAGTATCAACAACAAGTACCAGTGTTCGATCACAGATGGCGTTATTAACGAAATGGATAAAATCCCCGGAACATACATTATTATTTATTGATTGATTGTGGCGCTGCAACCACGATAAAAAAGCGGAAAGTAAGTGATTCGACAGGTACAAAATATACCTGGCTACGGTTCTTTTTCAAAATGCGACATCTAGTTCCCGCATCTGCAAATAATTGACTATTTTTGACGAGAATGTGTGTAGCACTATCGATAAACAGTTATTTTGTGTTTTTAATCAAATTCTAAAAAACTAGGTGGTTTCTCCGATCGCTCCGTGATTACTGGTCCGATTTATTTGATTCTTTTTTCACTTGGTAGAATTTATCAAGTTTACTTTGGTACTTTATGAGTTATCCTCTATAATACCTATGCATTTTTCTTCTTCGTCTATGTGGATGATAATTCTTCGTCTATGTGCTAATAACTTGTAGTTATAACGTAAAATTAATATTTGACTGGGATTTGTGTGTGATAAATGGTTTGGGTGGATAACCTACAACCCGACAATGACCCGCAAATTGCAAAAAACATAAGAAAATTTAAATTACGCGGCCTACCCTGGCGCTTTCACCTTAAAAGTTGTGTATGATGGCCTTAATCGGAAGTACCGCCGCCTCTTTGTGTTTTCAATACAATCCACAGACAATTTTGCAAATATTTTACCAACGTCTTCTATCAATGTCATTTGGGCCCCTTAAGATCCTTTGTAGCACTGCCTGGTTTGGTGTTTTGTTGCCGTATTTAGTAGTTTTACACGTGTTTTTAATCATAATTTAAGATGCATGCAAATAAGGTAGAAGACGATAAAGGTATTGTTTATTGCAACAGAGTTCGACTGGGAAATTGGTATGAAGCCAGTACGTTGGAGGAGGTAAATTACACTTACATAACAATATAATAAACAATTACAACCTAACATAATCAGCCAGTAGCGACTCTAGGATGCTGCTATCACTGCTAGGATAGGACTCATCTCTGGCAAAGGGAGCGAGGCACCTCGCGGGCCCAGTGCGAGCTGGCAACACTTTATCCACATGAAATAGTTATTCTTATTATGGAATCTACACACCAAAGTCACCGGGCATGTCAGCGACTTTCGAAAGTCCATTCATTTTTCTTCACACTAACATATCCTCATTAAAATCCAGTACAAGCTCAATGTATTCCTCGAACAAATGAAGAAGGGTGATCTGATGCTGGCGCGGTTTCGCAAGATGACCGAGAATCTGAATACGCCGACGATTCTCACACAGTCAACGGGCACCATCGCCTTTGGAGCCAAAGTATCTCTCTATGCGCCACATGTACCATGTAAGTAATATTTAATTATTATGAATAATGATTTATCAATATGCCTTAATCACTAATTAAACTCGTTAAACCATTTTTGCAAGCCTACATCTGGTTCTTGTAATGATTTTTTTGTACTTTTTCCCGTATTTGTACTGAAGAAGCTGCCCATTCATATTTAATAGTATAAAAGTGGGGCTGTGGGGTCCGAGTGCTCACAGCCTTTTTAAGGAAATTTCCAAACGCCTAGTTGACGCTTCCCGTGCCCCAAGGGCTGGTTTATACCTTGGCCAGAGGCTAAGTGTTGCCATACAACGTGGCAACGCCGTCAGTCTCTTGAGCACATTACCGGCTGACAGAGTTGAGGAGTTTATTGATGCCCTTTTATAGTTTGTAGTTAGTTTATTTTAGTTATTTTAATTACAATAATGTATATAGTTTATGTAAATATATGCATTAATTATCAATATTATAAAAGCGAAAGTAACTCTGTTGTCTGTTATCTTATTGAATTATTATTATAGCCACTGATCCGCCCGTTGAAGGCAAGACAGGCCTCCTCTTGGGCGGTCGTATCTCGTCAGACGATATCCCGTATTCTCAAGACCTGGAAGATGGCTGTTCTGTCGTGGGCCTGCCGTATTCGGAACCGGCACAAAGAAATGCATTTATACTCACAAGCGCTGACTACTGCGATCGCACTGGCGAACTATTAAAATTTAATCAAGAATTCCTTCTGAAGCTCGCATCGTCTGTTGACAAACAGGTTGGAATATGTGCAAAATATTTCTCTTCACCGAACCAAACATCCATCAGATTTATTCATGGACTATGCATTTTACCCAATAAAATCAGCTTATCCAATAATACAAAGGACATAGGATAACAAACACAAAGAAAACAAAATTGCTAGGAGAAAAATTTTATCTTGAAAAGAGAACCATACGTTTTGTAAGGGACGAAAATTCCATTCTTGTCAATAAGCTGTGTCCCTTCTCATGTACCTGATACACAGGTTTATCTGAAAGGCGCGTTGTGTTTCAGCCCTTATACATAAGGTATGATCCGGATCCTGTCCCGGGGTTGTGCGGCCCGTTCTCACTATACCTGAGCAAGAACTTTGTGTCCAATACCCGCTGGAGAGTGCTGCCAGTCCAGAGACCCAACATCACTAGATTCGAACAGGAAGGGACTTCCATTTTTGTAAGGCTCACTTATACAGTTATTAAAATAACCAATTATGTAAAGTTTGTGGAAGAATAAAATGAATTATAATGATTTCCTTTGATATTAAATAGGTACGCGATCCCCGGGAGTTGGAATTCAATTAACGAAACGTCTTTATTTTCAGGTCAATCAAGATGTTATTATAAATCATTGTGCTACAAATCTTAATTTAGGTATTCATTTGGGTTGTTGGGCCATGGGCTACTATGGAAAAGTTAGTAAAGATGTTAAATTGGTTTGTGTTTGACATGAAAAGGTTGGTTCAAAAATAATTACATGATTTTAATTACCTACAGATTTGCGCTCCTTTGCTGAAGACATGTCTCGACGTTTACGGCCGCGAGTTACCCAATAATGTTTGGCAGATACACACACCGATAGTCACTCAGTAATTATTTATGTTTATTTTTCGAGTGATTAAAATGATGTATTAATTATTATTCAAATATTTGTTAAATTCAGCAAGGTACAAATAAACTTTATTTCGATATCAATACCGTGGTGTCGTATTTTTCCTTACTTTATTTCTTGCTAGCAATATTATTGTAGGCCTCTCTGTGTAGTTGTGGCGTCGTCAGGACACCCTCGTTCGTTATTGTCTCGTTTATTCAGTTCGCCATTAGAAGTCTTCGAACTTATTGCGTCTGCCTTCCAAAACATGAATAAGTCATAAGAATTGCTCTAAAACACCCACCATCATGAATATCGCTCGGAACAGGTTTTCAATTAAATCAGGAGGATTCAGAGAGTTTTTATTAAGTATACAATAGCCGTTACTTCACTTGGTCACCTTAAATATTATACTTCAGCATTTATACAAAAAAAAAATTGCAAATTAGAACCCTATTTTTTGGAAAATAAATAACAATCTGTTTTAATGTGGTTCCAATTCCATGTCAACATTTTCTCCTTTCATTCATAGAAATAAGAAAATCTCGTCCTAACGTTTTGCTTGCTTCTTTGTTTGCTATTTAAATAATTAGAGAGCTTGTGATAAAATTCTATGTTTAGCAAATTTTTATGCAAACTGTATCACTGAATAGGTACAAGCCAATGACCAAAATGTGTGGAGTAGTGGTGTGCTATTATTTTTCTTGGCGGCCATTGTTGAAAAATTGAAAAGTACGTAAGATTTTACATTAACGAACTGAGTTAATATCACTTTTTGGGGGTTATTCTTGCGTTGGCACGCGTGAGGGCTAAATCTGAAACGAAACGAAAATAGCCAGTTCCTTTTATTTGATAAATAAAAAATAAGTTAAAACTAAACCCAACTACGACAAAAATACGAACTAATTAATTAAAAAGGTAAAAATAAGACATCGATTTTTTTGCTACCATTCAACTAAATTAAATACGCTCATTATTAATAGTCACGAAAACATAACCAGACAATTGTAAACTAAAATTTCGCTACGCGTAAATAGTATTTATCTAGATACGCATTGTAAATATGCGTGCATTTGATTGACTAATAAGTTAATAATAAGGTACTTATGGTACTTCTAGCTGTTGCCCGCGACTTCGTTCGCGCGGACGAAGTTTAATACAAACATTCTACTCAAAACTAAATAAGGCCCACTATGTTTTTTTGCGGCAACTTAAAATTTAACCTAAATATTCAGTTTTTATGAATATACATACATGTTTCAAGTGAGCATTCAGGAATAGTGTAAACATAAACAATAGAAACATTTGTTTATATCGTTTAATAAAAACACATAATAAAAGTCGATTCCGAATGGTTTGATCACTGACTCTCGTCCCTGTGGATTGCCGTAGTCGGGTTTGTAAGGTCCGAACGGTTACAGTACGCTCCCAACGTGCGGTTAACCTTAGGTATCGGACTTCCTGGGCAGTTGTAGCCCTAACTCTTCCTGTGCCAGGTCTCCTAGCTACACTTCCGATCTCCTTATACCGTTCCCAAATGTTTCGGATTGCTCGACGCGATACACCGAGGTGTATAGCCACAGATCTCTGAGACTGTCCCTTTTGAAGCAATGATACTGCTCTTGCAGCAGTTTCCATGTCCATATGTAGATTGAAAACCTAAGTGCCTGAGAATTTGTGCATTCGATGTTTTTTTCGAGTACTTCACTTTTTATCTACCTTCTTGAAATTAATATGAATGTTGTCGGAATAAATATTGATAACGGCATGTCAGCTTGACGGTTCAATGCATAACTTTGTCAACAACTTCTTAGATAACTTTATTTAGACCAAAATAGTGACTGATTCGAGGTGGGCCATATTTTGTTTTGAGTAGTTATATACGAGTAGATAGATAGATGGTATTTAAATCATTTCAGTACTGTTCACTCCTCGTATTTTTCTGTAAACGATAAACACGTCTTCGCTAAGGAGTAAGGATATAAAAATTGGACGGGTAAGATACCCGTATAAAATAGGCTTATCGGAGAGCGTCGAGAGATATTTCTGTACATTATCCCATCCACATGTCATTTGAATAAGTTACGTGTTGGTTTAGTCCATCTTATTTATTTTGAAGTTGTTTTGCATATTAAACATTTTCACTAGGACTTATTGAATGTTCGGGTCCAATAGTAAGATCTTGAGTTGGTTTAGTCTCAAATTGTCACAGCGAAGGGCGGGCGTTTTGGGGAAATGTCGTATGTAGTTTTAACGTTTAAAAAGTGCCGATTTTCAGCCTAATTTGAATAAATGGCTTTGATTGGATAATTTGATTATTACTTATTTATTTCCTATTTATAAAATTTTCAAAAGCATTTTATATCTTTCATAATAAATTAAACTTCTCAACTTTAGTATGGTTCTGTATGCGGTGAAGGTGTCATGCACAAGTTCATTTCGTTTACTCGAACAGAATGTTCAAGGTACCTATTATGAAAATTTAATTAGTCTACCTCCGCCTCGTGCACGTTTACGCATATGGAATTTGTGATGAACAAAATGCATTTACACTCGACATGTATTCCTGTTTCTCATCATGTTTCAGTACCTAATAGAATTTCATGTAAGTGCTTGAAAAATCATGACTAGCTGCAAAGTTGTTACGTATCTCGCTGTGAAAAGGCAAAGGGAGAACTAATCTCCAGAGCGTCGTTGTCGTGCGAACCCGTGCGGACAGCGGGACAGGTCGGTCAGGTGGTGTGCGACTATGCGCGGCACGTACGCGACTGTTGCGTCGGCGTCGTGTGCCAGTCCACATGCCCTTTGTGACGCCGCTCTTGGCAACCCTCTCGGGACGTACAATCGAGCCGTTTGAGTGGCTTGCCTCCTATTTCGTATCTGTGATAATGGTATTAGTTCGCCACGGCATGCGGCACGGCAAGAGGATATCAGAGACCGTGTTTTTAACAACTAGATATCTTTTGAAGGCATGCATGTTATTGTTGTTACCTAGTTAATTGAATTTTTGACGTGTTGTTACTAGAGATTAAACGGGTTCATGTTCGTCATGTTTTTGTCACGGAAAAGATATTTATAATATTCGCCCATCAAGTAGGCGTATAATTTAATAAAAGTTTTTTTAAGAAAATATTTTTAGATTAAGCTCAATATAAAAATATTTTCTTAAGAAAACGAAAGCAGTTGAATAAGGGATGAAAGTTTATATGGAAGTTCGGCCTTCTTAGTGACGGAAAATTATAATCACTCCGCTTATTTAAACTTAAACTTCTTAGTTGTATATTCGGTTAAAGATTAAATTAAGAATGAAAGACAATAGTTGCGATTGTGTCTTCTAGGTTCCGAAATCGTTGGCTGACGCAGGTGCTTACAGGACATGGATGCTTCGGAAAGTACTTGCGTCGCATAGGCCGGGAGCGGACGCCCACTTGTCATCACTGTGTGGACTGCCCTGAGGACACGGCGCAGCATACGCTGGTGGAATGCTCAGCGTGGGCTCAGAGGCGCGGTGCCCTCATCGCAGCGTTCAGTGCGGGTGATCTTTCGCTTCCGGCTGTGGTTCAAATCCCTGGTGGGAAGCGACAACGCGTGGAATGCTGTCTCCTCTTTTTGCGAAAAGGTGATGCAGGCAAAGGAGGCAGCGGAGAGGGAAGGCCTCTCACTCTACCCGCACCAGAAGAGCAGCCGGGCGTCGAAGGGCGCTCAACGATCTCCGGCCACCATGAGGAGGGGCCTGCGGGCGGTGAACTGAGGGCTGAGTAGTCGCCCGACCAGCCAGGCCCAAAGAGTTGGCGCGCAGTTATTTATGCGCGCTTTAATGGAGAACGAGCGGTCGATAAATAGGCCGCACTTGGTGATGGGGCCCGCCTGGAATGGCGGGCTGATACCAGTCGGGGTGCGCGCGAATGTACTTGTATCCGGGCCCTCAGTACTTGGTAGTAGTAGGAACAGTGGGTTTTTAGTCGGTTAGAGTCCGCCGTAACCCTCCGTTCGCCCCAGACTGAGGGTCTCCATGAGGATTTTCCCAGGCAAAAAAAAAGGTTCCGAAATCGTTAAAAAACATTAATTTTGATTTGTATCGAAGAAATATCTGGCCCTCATTTATTTACCGCTGGAGGTAATCTACCCTCTTACTGAATTATACCGTCGCCTTAGAATGAAAACCTCGGGAATGCAATTTTGGAAATTATTAATATATACATTTTTGGAAATAAAATCTCGCAACGCCCTAGTTTCACAAAAAGTTTAGTATACGATTTTAAACTGAAATACATATCATAAGCATCTGAAAATGTATCTAAATAGGGGCGCAGTATTTTCTTCCTCTTCGTTTCTTGTATATACATAAGTATTGATTCTTCATTTTAGCATTAGATCTGTGCGGTTGTGCAATTCACTTCTGCCTGACATTAGGAACTGTATGGTGTCTGCATAGATATAATAAACAAGTCGTTACGCTTTTTGAAAAAAAAAAACATAGAGTGTAAGATACCCGGGGTGTGTGTGGGATCAAGTGTAAGATCCTATGTAAGAAATCATACAAGAGCAAAAAAAGAATGTGTGTGTGTGTGTGTGTGTGTTCTCCTATTAAAAATTAAAAAAAGATGTATGTGTAACAATAAAAGAATTTCGGGCGCCTTGGGAACGCACACATTTAAAAAATACTTACCAGATAGAACAAATCGAAGAGTCGAACTTTTAATCTGCTGGGGGTGACTAAACTAGGATAATAGAAACACTGGAAATACCTTTGTTAATACCTTATTTATTATGTCAGTAGCTTCCTTTTACTTTAAATATTAAATTACTAATTTGAGATTATCATTATTGTTGCATCTTTATGTGAAGAAAGTAAATTAAGTTTGGGCCAGATGTCTGGCTAAAAAAATGTTAAATTAGACCTCAAGATTTCGGCGTCGAAGATGAGAGAATCCAGAATCCATGAAATGGAAAATTATAATCAGACGAAAGAAAAAGAAAAAGAAAAAGAAAAAAACGAAAAACGCCACAGCAGGGCTGTAACAAAATTTTAAAAGGTTAATACACAAGTCTATTAGAATTTCAACACGTGGGGAGCATGGCGTCCCAAGAAGGAACTTACCGTTTTTCCGTTAATAAATGACTTTTCCCGTGTGCACCGATAAATCCAAAGTAGGTGAAAATCACACTAGAGCATCGTCCAATATTGAAATCCTGAAACATCAATTCGACTTAAAACACGAACCAACCTAAAATGATGACCACATATTGGTCTGGTAGAAACAAATCTTACCGAAGAAATTAAGGATCCCTCCTTCTAAACACCTTGTCCTGGGTGTTTAAGGCAGCGATTATGGCATCGTTTGGCCCAAAAATATCCGTGATTATACCGGATTTGTAAAATTAAATTGGCGAGATAAATGCCTCGATGACGAAATCAGGTCGTAAAGTGAAACGTCAAAAAATGACAGTTGCCGAACTCAACCATAGCCAATAAAAGACAGTATAAAAATCGTTCCGAAATCGACTAAAATATAAAAAGCATGTAACAGTTTAAAAAACACGTTACAAGAGTAAGAAATATTGTACGATTTCTTGTATTTCAAGATTTTAAAGACAAATATATGTAGTAAAATACTTGTACTAACTTATGGTAAGTGTCAAGTGATTCCATGCTTTACAAAGTTTTGGTTTAGGCTTCGGTTTTTACAAGAAAACACTGAACAACACGGCATTCTTATAATTTGTCGCGATCGCGGTTGAAAGCGCACTCGATCGCGGTCGAGACGGCCATTACATGGTCAAGTGACCAAGTCGCGCGGACACCAACACGCCCCCTTGCTACTTCTCTTGTTTTTTATATTTCTGTGGGTGTCTGTTTGTGTTTACTATTTTTATTTTTTACCTTGTACCTATTTATATGTTATTTTCTTCTTTTCTGTAATTAGTGTAGGTACTGTACATAAATTGTTTAAGGAATTAATAAGTAATTATGATATTCTATACGAGTAGTTTCCTTATGAAAACAATTAAGAAGTTTCCTTAACAAGTAGTTACTTATGGTGGATCCACAAAGCCCGGTGGCACTGCCGGCGGCTTGACCACAAGCAAAGCCGCCGGCAGACGCGGCAATCGCGGCTGAGGATCGTACAAGTCATATTTCAGGATTGTTTTGCTTGCCGTGGTTGATGCGAATTGTACTGTTGAAACTTTTTATACGTAGATATCGGTTGCCAAGGGCGCATATCTGGTGGTGGAGTTCTACGTAACACTAGTTTATTCCAAATGATACAAGATAAATCTGCACACTTACACCACAACTACAAACATTAGAAGGAAGAAATACGCCAGGGTCTCTTTATTTCATCGGTGATGACGGCACCATCGAAGTATACGAAACGACACCATTCTCATCGAAAGCCGTGACCGAATCCCCCGGTGCCGGCGGCAGGCCGCGGCGGCCTCGCCGGCAAAATGCCGCCGGCAGGCCGCGGCGGCCTCGCCGGCATTGTTGCGAATGCTGCACATAAAGCCGGCCGCTGTGGATCCACCCTAAGACTTCAGAATTACCAACAGGTAAAGAAGCAAGATCCGAACTTTAACTGAAACACTCGCTGTTGTTTCTAATAACTTAAGATAGTGGCTTCAGCTATCAGTATATAATTGGCAAGAATAAAGGCTTGCTAAAGTTATAATATCGTCAATATTCACCTCGACGGTAGTCTACTTATCTCCGCTCACTGTTCTGCGAAATGCTGTCATTACCGCCGACAATAGACTCGATAACAATTCTAAAAACTCGTCACAGAGAACAAAGGTTTATCATTGCGACAGAGCACTTCATGCTCGGTTCGGCAACCAGCTTCGGGCGGATTACCTACACGTATACGTATTCCAAATCCTAAGTACCTCACGAGCTTTTATTATATATAGACAGTACTCGGTACAGTACGCACACCTGACGCGTCCCCTACAAGTGTCAGGTAAGCGCATGACGCGCATTTATGACGGAGAAATACAACTTTTGCCGTTAGCTTTCGGGGTCATGTGAGACAAGACTTTCGTGAATATGTACAGTAAAAATCTAGACAGCTTTCTGATAGTTAAGATAAGTACAATTTGATTATTTCAACATAACGTAGCGAATTCCCTGCTGAACTTATCCTCTGTTAATCAAGAAAAAACTTACACTAATATTCTAGTCATTTGACTTGTGAAGGTTTTAGATGAATTATCTATGTATTTGTTGGATGTAGCTATTTAAGAAAGGCTGATGGAATCTAAGAGTTCTGATAGCAACTCTCTTCAAGTACGGGTTTTCGTTAGCCAATCGTAGTTATTTTTCGTCTTTAATAGTGTGTCGAAGCGATTGGAATTCTCGAGGATTTTATCTAATAAGCTGTAATTAAGATCAATCAGAATAAAAGGTATTTATTGATATAAAAAAAAATCACAGACATCTAATTGTTTTAGGTGCCAAATTTAATCCATTCGACAATAATATTCCCTAATTTCATTTTGCTGTTTGCCGTAAATCGTACTTGTTGAACCTTAAAGTTTGTAACATACACACATGATACTTTCAGTCCATTAATAGTAAATGTTCAATTTAAGTTTTAAGAACGGGATCCATAAATATTACCACAAGTCTAACTTTTCAACATAAGCATAGTTATTAACTACTACTGCGGTTCTAACTTCAGTGTTGGAACGTTTTTCAGTTAACTAAACATAAAATAATTGTTTCTACACAAAACTGCAAAGTTTTTGTTAGAAATCGTTGGTTGTTACAGTTGTTCGTCGTCGGTAACGTTTCCCACGTGAATAATTCATAAAACCGAGTTTCACAATTACATTCGTTTATAGTGTGGGCTCGCCCAAATCATTGGAAAAGTGTTTTATAATCGACACGTGTCGGAGTTGATTGTTAGATGTTATTTATCTATAGAACGATGAACAATGATTCAGTTTTTGTTGTTTGGTAAATAAAACAAGTTTGATTTGAAAACGATCATTATATAATTCGAAACCAGACCGAAACAATTTTACTAGCAAATGATAATCGCGCAGTTCTACGAATGTATCCTTAATTATCATAACAGTGTCAGTACCTCAGTAGAATAATTTCAGACTAATTCTACCTTTATAAGTAGAACACGACGAAACATTAAACCGGATTCTAAGGAGACACTCCTACCTAAACAGACGGAGCATTAAAAACACAAAATTAATTTATCTCCAAGCAAAGAGATATTTTAAATTTATTTTTCTCAACAGTTTGAGCACACCCCCCGAATGTGAATTTACGAAAAGACTCCGTAACAAAATTTTAAATTACTGTGGAAAGGCGATCATCATTTGCATGCAGGTGGTCATCTTAAGAATAATTTCAGCCATCATTAAAACTTATGAGACCCCTGGATTGACACAAGGAGCCTCCAGCTTTTCCGCTTACTTATTCGGCGAGAAAGTTACATTATACTTACTTATCTTTTGCTGGAGTATAATTCTCAAAAACAAAGAGAATAACAGATCCGCGTTATTCAACACGATAAAAAGAGATTAAGGGAAGCTATCTATTAAGTGTATTGTTTGTAATTGTTGAATGTTATGTTCATAAAATCTTTCCATCGAAGGACCAACTTTGTAAACAAACATCGCTGTAATTTTTAAGAACCCATTTTCCTGCTATAACTAAGATAAATGTATTCTTATTTTCTTTCGTGAAATACGTCACAGGTAATCTCGTCGGTCTCATCATGGGCGTGTTCACTCCACTCGGCAATATTTTTAGATGTTAATAAAACCAGGGCATTACTCAGACAAGTAATTTTTGCTCTCAACGAAAGCTTAAATGGGGTACAATATTTTTTTGTAAGTCAGTACTTTCGCAGTCTAAGTGAAATCGCGCCTTCGCAACTGAACATGAAAAACCTTATTAGAATACAATACCTAAACAACAACGGCTTTAAATAAAATGTAAATTGCGCTCTTAGCAAATGTTATTCATGGTACAAGGGGAACTTCATTTATATTCAGTAGAATTGCTGTGGAGCGTTACGCAAAACAAAGTGAGCCGGAGCGAAATTAGACAAGTCTGCTATTACCATGTAGGTCCCACGCGGTACACGAGCATGAGGAATGCCTTTCAACGTCACTATCAAGCTTCACAAAGCTTATCTGTAGCTGTAACAAATACTGCTATGATACACGCCGACAACCCAAGCACTACATGCGATCAAAACGGCTTTAAACACAAAGCTGATTACTTTCAATCGTTACATCTCGCACATCGATTTTCATCACAATTATTCTGAACACGTTATAGAGGAAATTATTTCCGCTGCGTAGTCAGAATACTCTATTTGCAATTTGTGTATACGTTGTATCTGTTGGCATATTACAGGCATCTACCATTCAAACGACCTCATCCAATATTAATTTGGTGAAATTGTGAACTGTAGCTGAAGCGTCGACATTACAGCGCGAGCATTGAGCAAGATTGCCGGGAGTTTTTCCGATCATTATTTCCCCTGAGTGCTGGCGTAAACATCGGACGATTCTTTTGTAATATTGAAAGCATGGGATTTGTCTTTTTCTCTTATTTGCGTAAATGCAGATAATTTTATTAAAACTACACTAAAGGACGTCATAGGGTCTCAGTGTTTTTATAACGTGAATCTCAAGTAATTTATACATGATTAACGTTAAAATTGCTAGTTCGCAATCACTTTATTTTCGGGAATGTTATTCAATGGTATGGCGCTATTTCAAAATATTTGCATTAGGCTCGTATGTGGGAAGAGAGCAGAGCCTCTGGCAAACAGCGGACTGCTACAATCTTACATGGTAGGGCTGTATCGTGCATACTAAAGCATGTATAATTTTCACTTGTTAATTCCTGGAAATATTATTATGTAGTTGCAATAGTTACACACCTATCTAGGATAAAAATTAGGATATCCATGATATTGTAAATAGAGTTCAACTAATATTTTCTCAAGGATAACTGGAATTTGAATACTATGTATTATGTATGTACCACTGTGGTCTTTCCCCGTTTTATGTATTGTGTATTTATAATCGTATATTTTTCTACATCTGTTTATTTGGAATTAGGTGAAGCTGTGTCAACCCTACTTGTACTGCAAATATCGAACGTCTTGTCGGATGTTATTAGCTGTGTGCGTAGCTCAAAACATTGCCTCCAAGTTTCCCAATATCAACGATATTATTCGTTTCCGCGCCTTTTATGCAAATTGACTTTGAACTCGTGGGTACAAGTCAGGTCTTCATTATAAACAAGTAAACTTTCAGACAGGTACATAATTATATTTGCGAAAATTTTCTTACATGTTGCAAAATGACATCGCAGTACATAGCAAAGAACTTCGTGGTCATCTTAAATACTTTTTTTTGTTTATCTAGACTTTTCGGTGCCAATCAAGTGTGACACACCATACAGCTCCTAGAAAAACTTATTTACTCGGCCTTCGTCTCTTGAATATACAAATAAGTGTCAAAGCAAATCTGGGACGTGCCTACTAAGTAAGAAAAACAGATGAAAATACTTTAGTTGAGGTAAACTGTAATAAATATTTTCCACTCGACAAACAAGCTCGGGGGTACGGTACATTAAATAATATCGACATATCCAAGCCAATTTCGTACTTTCCGCTAAGCTTATTTCAGACTTCCTCACGCAAACATTCCCCCATGCGAAAATAGATTCGATTTGCATTTTAGGGTTATAATACGAGCAATAACACATTTCCAATTTTTGGATATTACCATACGTTGCTTAGCAAATGGGTTTTGATGGCGGTAATAGAATATTGGAGTTTAAGTGTTATAATTCCGCCTACTTCTTAAACTATCTACTACCTCTAAAATTCACAACATTGCTGTATTTTTTATTGCTGATCCATGTTCACAAACGCCAGGGCGAAATACAAAGCTTATAAATCCATTTTCAACGCAGCTTTAGTTTCATGCAACATGAAGTAACAGCTGTAAAACTCGGGAAATTTAAATTGTGTGCACGACCGTTTGGATCGATTGAATTTAAACAAATACGTGACGTCATTGTAACGATTTTCGGCACGTTCGGGTGACGAGCATGGCGTGATGAATGTCAGCCAGCAGCCAACAGCCAGGCTCCTGTACTTGTGTGACACTTGTAAATTATACATGTTGCTGCCAAACATTGCCGATACGTGTACATACAGTATAAAAGAACGGGGCTTTGTAATTTATTATAGGCCTCGAAAAAGAATTGTGTGAAAGGTCGGCTGTCAGCCGCGGTTTGAAGCCCATTTGTTTAGGTGTGACGCCACTGATTTACTGATCATGAAGAACACGTACATTTATTAACAAACAGTAAATTCTTATGAACGAAATTAATATTAATCGTTTAATCGCAACTGATAAGCATATCGTTAGGAAAAGCTCTCACAACGAGGTATCATACTAGTGGTTTTATACAGCAAAATATTTAAGAAACGAAGTTATCCCGTGTTGCATCTATCTTCACTTATGTACGTAAGTACCTGTTCACTAAAACGCTGTGTCGAGGATCACTTCATTGCTCTATCTCCTCCCCACTCAGCGGGGAGCTGTGGAAAATAATTAATAACATCGCTGGCTGAGGGGAAATAGAGGAAAAAAACGAGCCTCAATCTTATATAGAAACGCCATCGCCATTCTCAGTTTACAAACACCCTTAGGTCATAGATTACGTGGAAAATTACAATAATTAAATTAACAGTGTGTTTATTTACTCGCCCTTGGTCTTGTCTGAAGCAGGCATAAAATTCTTTATTTTGGTATTACATGCAATGGGGTAATTTGGATAAAGTTCTGCCGTGCGCTTATGGGCATATGTTAATGGTTCTGTAATTTTGTAAATATCACACGCGTTTCGTAATATTGTTATACTATGTTGCGGTTTTAAAATACCTTTATCTGTACCTGTCTTACACCCAAAAACTGCAATTTACCGTATAAAACTTAATATTTCTAATATTTCTTGGTGCTATTTATGGCAAGAGCTCGGTAGTAAATTATTATGTTTCACAAAGTTGTGGTCGTGGATTGTGGTCCCAAACAGCGGCTGAATACAAAAGTTATATCTGTTTTGTCACGTTATTTAAGTTTTTTTTTTTATTATTTTCAAGCTGAGGGTGGTTTTTAATTTCATTTTCGACGAAGCGAAAACATGACTGATGTTATCAATTAAAACAGCCTATACAAGGTGTAAACGGACCCTTCACGAAGCCGTCAACCAAGCATTCTATACATCTAACTAAGTAACCTTTCACAAAAATTATTGCTGGGAAACGACTCTTTTTGGGGTGAAAAATCATCTCTTACGGTAAAACTTAATGTAACGCAGTCAAAACATTGTGAAATGAATAGTAAACTGGTCATGGAGTAAAGAGTAAAGTTATAACCTTAAAAACTAATATTAAAAAAAAAACTTGTGAATAAGTTGTAACTTTGACCCTCAAAAATTTGCCTTTCGGCGTCGTGAAGGGTCTATTTACACCCTTTATAATGGGCAATTATGTTTGGTTCAAAATTTAAAAAAAAATGTTTTAATGGTAGTCCCTTGGGGAGGGGAAGGGAAATTTTTAGATTCCCGTAATATACGAGTGTAACTGTGATAGTTTAGCACATTACGGCGGGTGGCAGCAGTTAAATTAATCATGCAGCTTTGCTAAATGTCGCCATTTTGGGGACACTATTGTAAATGAAGTTTCAGGTGAATTATGGCAATGTGCGTGCGTGCGTATTTGGATTGTCGACGTTTTGATGTTCCATTCGTGTTTTATTGTTGTCGTTCTAATTAAAAACGAATACGTAGATCATTAAAAAAACTCTATACTCATTCAAAGATGTAGAATGTGACGTGAAGGTCACGTGTTGAGGATTTCAAGCATGTTTGAATCTCAAGTTTTAAGTTGAACTTAAACTCAATCTATAATAGTTACTGCTACGAGAAAATAATAAAACCAACTTGAAGCTAACATACACGGTTTTGACGTTAAAAAAGAAAGTAGAGATTTTTTAAATGGATTTCAAACCCAGGTTCAATAACGCCACATTTTTTTAAAACAGTGTATTTTGTTTATTTAGGAGCACCTATTACTATTATTTTCTTTGTAATTTTAAGTGCATAGTTTTAAATGAGAAAGCTTTTAAATTACAAATATCGACGCTAATTTTACATTATAACCCGCTTTTATAGTAGAAAATAAGCTTTCTGAACTTGAGTCTATTAATTAAATGTTAATACTTAATAGAACATCGCACAACACAAGTACGTACTTCGTGAACCCGAACTGCTTTTTATCGTCGGCTAAGTTGGGTATAATAGTTCGTGTAATGGGTCGTTGTGGCGTGGGACGAGCTGGTAATGTGTAGGCACGTCTGAATTGCTTTGTTTTTAGCGTGTCGTGTTTTGTTCAGTATACACAACCTCGTTCTATTTTTAACCGACTTCAAAAAAAGGAGGAGGTTCTCAATTCGGTTGTATGTTTTTTTTTTTTTTGTGTTTGTTACCTCATATCTCCGTCATTTATGAACCGATTTGAAAAATTCTTCTTTTATCTGAATGGATCTACTTCCCGATTGGTCCCATAGAAATTTCATCAAAATCGGTACAGCAGTTTGGTTTTGAAATCAAAATAGCTGGAAAAAATGTCATCCAAGTAAAAGAAATTGCGAAATTGATACTTGACAAGGATTTGTGTGTGATACGATAACTAAAAAGGGTAAAATAAAAACTTTTTTGCAAAAAAAAACCGACTTCCAAAAAAAACACTAAAAAAGTGGAAAATAACTTTACTTTCGGAAGTCGGTGGCAAAAAAGTCAATGAAACAAACAATAGTCACCGACTTCCGAAAGTAAAGTTATTTTCCACTTTTTTAGTGTTTTTTTTGGAAGTCGGTTTTTTGTTATTATGTGATTTTTAATCTAATTTACACCTTTCCTGCTAATTAGCTTTCTGTCGAAGCTTCGACAAAATTCAACATTAGTTCCATTATTTTCAGATTATTTTAAAATGGTACTGGTGATTAAAAAAAACTTCAGTAGATCCATCATGGAACTGTTAATGGTACTAGTGGCAAACAAAGGCAATTTCTAACTTATATTATTCTTTGCTACCATGATACGTAATTCTAACAGCGATAATTCTGATGGTGTGAGAGATTCACGAATTTAACTTACATATAATTATGTATACCTAAAAAGTTTGTATTACGCATCTATTAACACCAATATGCTGGTCGTATAATATTCAGAAAACTGTAGAATTGATAAGTAATAACGACGAGGCACGCATATTATGTAGATACTTAATTAAAATTGAATTAGGTTAGTTTAACAAAGAATCCTGCAAATGATCTCCCTAACAAGTCAATTTTCCGTATTGAATTCCTAAGCCCCCACATCTGGCTTTTCAGGGTTCAAGCTTAACGACCCTTATTAATCCCCGTTTAATGTATGCAAATACAGTCGCCACCAGAAGTACATTAGCAATCACGGTGCTTATCGGAATAAATGTTTATTATTTACTTTAGAAATTAACAATTAGTGTAGATAGTGTAGAAAATTACAGATGAAAATATATTTTGCTCAATTACAATATCAACTTTAACACTTGAAAGAACCCAAAGAAATAAATTGCTTAGATACCAGTCAGTTGTATATTAAAGTCAATTCCAAAATAACAATATTCATGGCCTTCATATATTTGCTTACTTATCGCTCCTGAAGGTTTTATAGGTCTCCACTTTGTGATAAAGTATTGGAATTGCCACGAAAACTCGACACGTCCATTTGAATGAAAGCTACGGTACGTGGTCTGAATGAGCCCCACAGACGCGTCGCGAGAGAGCAGTGACTGATTTGAAGAAACTTTCCTAATAATTATGTCTGCGGTTCCAAACATACCGCCTTAGGTATACTTTTTTTTTACGAATATTTAATTAACAGTTAATACGTAACTTAAAGCAGGGTTCTAAATTATCAAGGTAATCATTTGCTTTGATTATCATGATAATTATCAATGCTGATTCATAATTTATTTTTTAATAACAAATTATAATTTCGTTACTAAAATAAAGACAGACAACTATAGTTACAATTTTTTTTTATTCTTTAGTTATAACACAATGTAAAAAATCTCTTTGTTGATTACGTTTGGATAGGCGCGGAAGCGCGGCAAATAGCGTTCACGATACACGTGAAGTTTATTAATTATTGTGTAATAATTATTTAATAATCATGGTAATTATCACTTCAAACCCTGACTTAAAGACATTCAATAGGTATCTGATTTTTTCATTGGCAAATCATAAATTTCAGTGATTCCTTCAATGAGCCTACAATAAAATCTGGAGGTGCACGTCGCGATATCACTCCCGCTACGTGTTGTGTGGGGTGTCCCGAGTTCCCGACTCGTTCATATTAAGCATGAGGGTAACGTGTGAGACGGTGAAACGAAGGCGAGCAGACAGCACCGTCAATTTTAAACTCCATAGGTGCTCGTATTTCCTTTGAGACTCTTTCACGCCACACTATCCGCTTGAATTATTCATATTGTTGGTAAATATCTATGAAATCGAACATGGTAGTTGAAAACGATAGACGCACGAGCAGACATTAAACACATTACATTTCTCAATATATGTATAGCGCTACGATGTACCACTGACGTTTGAATAGACACAGTCGCACTCAATTTAATTAAATGAGCAGCACGCGTCTACGTAGACAAGGATCTTAATGAAAATTGTAAAACTCACAACAATAGTACAAACAAAGGGTGAGTGCGGGAAGAATGGGCACCATGAACAACCAGTTGACTAAGGGAAACCATCAATCTTGAGGAGGGACGACACAGGGGTCCACTCCGAAAACTCTTTCTACAAAAGTTTGGTAACAACTGCGTGATAAATAGCCCGAACGGTTAAAGGTGGGCGTGAGTAACTTTTATTGCGGGCTAATGAGTAAATAGTAACAGAACCTACACACATATTGGGTAGTTTAGACGTGTTTCCTAAAGTTTAATGACTTTGCTTAAAATGTAGGTATACCCTTAGTTTATTTATTTAATTACACTTCATAATAGCCTGTGCTCGACCTAATGTGAAATACCTCTTTGTTAATTTTTGGATAAGTTTGTTTATTTCACTTTATCAGGAGAAAGTTTTTTTTTTGCCTTTTTATTCAGCCAACATCAGCTCTATATCGTAATAATCTCCAATAACGATGTTGGTCACATCTTTATCAAATATGACCGCACTTTACTGATCCATGCTTTATGCCCTTGCCTGGAGCTGCTGTTACGGTATGACATACAAAAAAAAGTTATTTCCGGCAGCATGACTTTTTGAAATAAAACATGTTGTGATTATTTTCACTATCCACATTCTTCCAATTTCTTTCTATTCAAGTTAATATCCAATGTGACCGTGCCTACTTAGTTTTACAACGAAGGTAACTTTGAAGAAGGAATTTAATTTCAAACGGAATGTACCTTAACTAAACAACCAACCAAGCTAAGTGCATTTGGTTAATTGCTATTATCTATTATTATTTAAAACTATAATAGGCCAATGTCTTTACAATGAAGACATTGAAAACAAATATATATGGGGGTCTTTATTGGAACAACAGAAGCCAAAACAACACTTTTTAGATTTTTTCTCTATCCGTCTGTCTGTCTGTATGTTTGTACGCGCATCACGCAAAAACTACTGCATGGATTTGAACGCAATTTTCACCGCTCTACTGCTAGATGACTAACTTATATTTGTTACATTTTACCACAGTGCCACGCGTACGAAGTTGCGGGCAAAAGCTGGGGTTAAATAAAAATATTTGAAAATTAATTTCAAACGTAAATTAAATAATTTTTGGTTTTAGTCTGAATACAATTGCATTTTTAGTATCACTGACGAACTTATGTGCACACATTTCAAATAGATTTAAGTACATACAAGAACCAAGGAAAAGTCGATATCTAATTTCGGCTACCACAGGAGTCAATACCACTTACTACCCTTTGTAACCCTGTTTATTATTCAATAGATAGGCAACAGTAAATTTAAGGCGATATTAAGAGTAGATACACACATCAAAAGTGTCTAGGGATCAAGCATTTTTATGCGGATTTCTTGAGATTGAGATGTGGCTTTGTAATAAATTTATGATTTTATAAATTTATATGGATCCTTTTTGGTGCATTTCATAATTTGAATCAGGAACTCTCAATCAAATTCGAGTAAAAGATGAAAATAAGCTGTCAATATTTTCCCTATAAAAACATACAACGCATTGAAGACATTATTAGTGCTACTGTTTCCCTACTACTGATTAAAACCAACGTTATTATGGAGCGGCGACGTCATTTAAGCAGGGAAGAAATGCTCAGAGCCGTGGGAATGATAGAAGCTGGTTCCCGGCAACGTACTGTGGCTTTAGCTCTGAATACAAGTCAGAGTGTTATCAGTCGACTTTGGACACGTTACCGAAGCACTGGTACCGTGGTTGAGCGCCATGGAGGACGGTATCGCTGCACCACACGGAGACAAGACCGATACATTCAAATCTTAACTCGAAGAGCTCCAACAATAACCGCCATGATGTTAGCCGTGAGGCTTCATCACTCTTCAGGGAACTTAATTAGCGACCAAACAGTCAGAAACCGCTTGCATGAAGTGAACCTTCATTCCCGAAGACCGCTACGGGTACCACCTATAGCAATGCACAATCGTAGGATTCGATATCAATGGGCTCTTGAACACAGAAATTGGGCAGAAGAACAATGGCGTTTCGTGTGCTTTTCTGATGAGTCTCGTTTTGGTATGAGACCGGATACAAGACGTATACGACACTGGAGAACCCCTGGACGCCAACAGCGATTAAAATCCTGCCAGGAAGTCCATCCTTATAGTGGTGGAACCATCATGGTATGGGCGGGTATTTGGATCGGCGGAAGAACTGAGTTGATTTGGATCAGAGGCAACCTCAACGCTCAAATTTATGCTGAGACGATTGTATCAGACGTCATCGTTCCTCTACAAGTGCAAATCGGTCCCTTATTTCAGTTAATGCATGATAATGCACGACCGCACACCGCAAGAGTTGTAAGACAGACTCTCGCCGCAGCTAACATCAATGTCCTGCCCTGGCCTGCTCAGTCGCCAGACTTGAACCCGATTGAGCATGCATGGGATATGCTACAGAGAAGAGCTCTGCCGAATATGGAGGGTATCCAGTCGCAAGAAGACCTTTTTTTGTTGTTGCAACGAACATGGGCGGCCATTCCACAGCGTGATTTGGATGAACTCATTTTGAGTATGCCAAACCGATGTTCTTGTGTTGTTAGTGTTCGCGGTAGAAACACGGATTATTAATTGTTTAAGTTACCCAATAAAATTTTAAAGAAAACTGTTATTTCAGTCTTTTTTTCGAACTTTAATGTTAGTGGTTCAAATGTCAAAAATCCCTTTATTAGGAAAATGGCAAATTTCTTTATTAATGCAAAGGTGACTTGGTTTATCGTTACTGTGACAAACGAAAACACTTTATTTGATGAATCCTTAAAGAAAATTTTAATTAATATCAATCAGGAGAAAAGTTATTGCAAAAATATATGTTGATCCCTAGATACTTTTGATGTGTGTAGTTACAAAGGATTATTATTCGAGGCTAGCCGTTAATAAATTCAACAGTTTAATTTCCTTTGCGGTTGATAGGATGCCGCAGGGGTCCGAGGTTGGTGCCGAATGGCCAAGAAAATTGTTTCTCCATGTTACACTTTGCTTTGACAACTGTTTCTGCCTTGTTGTGTTCTTGGGTGACTGAACACCTTCTGGTTAGCGGCATCATTATTTTGTATTGGGGCTATAGGAAAATTATTCACCTGTTGAGATACCTAGAGATATTCAGTTCAGAATCTCTTTTGATATCTCTCTCTATATATATGTTATGAAGAAAATGAGTCAAAAGAAAGTGCTTCTTGTTATTCAACGATCTCATTTATAATGGCATTTTCTTTTGTCTCCTAAGTGACATAGTATTCAGTGTAGCAGCCTGGGCGTGATCTATCCCTTAACAATTTAAAAGCATTTTTTTAAAACCTTTTTTGAATGACGGCATGGTTATTAAGACGTTTTTTACCAAGCATTTTAAACTGCAAGTTAAATTACTGTAAATGATTTGATTTTATATATTATTTTTATTTGATTGCGTATTAAAGAAAACCTCTGCCATTTTTGTACGTGAAAAACGAATCTATTCGAGAGTTTCGCATCTAACCTTGGAACGCACCACATGTGGTAAATAAAAAAGTAGGGGAATTTATTGCTGACAATGAAAGGAAATCGATCCTCAAGGGGCATGAGTGTGTGGCCCCAAATCGAAAACCTTCAGTCACATGCTGCAAAGTCAGAAGGTTTGTGTGAATTGACAGCTGTGTAGGTTTTAGGTAGCGCTTCGATTTTATCACTAAGATTGGGAATTCATTTTTCAGGTATGTGTAGCACCTACAAAATAGAAATTTAAAAACTGAGTTTTATTAAGTCATGTTCTCCCCAAAACAACTCTCCCGACACAAATTAAAATTCGAGTAGTTGTAGATCATACAGCAAGTCTGCATTTCCTCTTTCACGTGTAAAATCGCACATAATAATAATTTTTTATTTTTTTTTTATTTTCTCGCCACAATACACATTGAATACATATTTTTAGGGAACAGTTGGATACAGTAAGTATATTGCGGGAGACTGGTGCCTAAACTAGGCTTGGGGCCTGTATTTCAGGACACCAGGTCTCCACCCTTTAGGTTACATAATATTCCAAATCAGACAGTGGTCGCGAGTCAGTTAACAATTATTAAAATGATTCTTAATCTATATAGTGTTAGTATGGTTAGTATTGTGTGAAGATGAAGGAAAGTGTAGAGTGTGGTTTTGTGTAGTGAGTGAGGATGTAGAAGTTTCTGTTGCGTGGACATATTAATAAATAATATTGATGTGAAAAGTATATACCTAGTAAATTTAATAACTAATTTATTTAAATCTTAATCTATCTTGATCTATACCGAGACAGCTAAGATTTTTTCAGTTTCAAGGTAGTTTAAGTCCTGGATCCAGCTAGTTAATTTCATTTTACATTTAATCTTGTTAAGGTCGTAAATAGGAAGAATCTTATTAATTTTATTATAGAGATGATGACCGAGGTGGCAGAAGAATCGCTGGGAGAACTTGGTCGAAAGCCGGTTGTGATAACTGTCCACGGGGTCGAATCTGCGTTTGCCACGTGAAAGAGAGGGGGAATATGTTAAGAGGCCATGCTGTTTCATAATTGTTTGTTGTATGAACAGTTGACGCACTGTCAGCACCTTCGCTTCTTTATATAGGAGGTTGGTAGGGTACCTAAAAGGGAGGCCCAGTGAGACCTTCAGGATGGCTCTCTGCGCTCTTTCCAATTCAAGAATAGTGTATTTTGGAGCACCACCCCAGGAGGTTATACAGTAAGTCAACAAAGATTGAACGAGGGCAAAATACACTGATCTCTTCACCTTATCCTCAGCCACCCGTCTAAGGGTCTTGAAGACATATATTAACTTCCGTAGCCTGCCACTCAATACGGTAATTTGCTTATGAAAATTTAGTGCACTGTCTATGTTAATGCCCAGATATTTCACACTATCGGCTTTGCCAATTTGAGTGCAAGTACAGGCGGCGCAGCATGGCATCGGACAAGTGTGAGCTACGATGGAATGCGGGGTTGTTGCCGAGGTAGGCCTGTTATGTTTTATGGAGAAAGTGACATAGTTCGTTTTTGCAGCATTTAGAGTGAGGATGTTATTTCGTAACCACTCTGATACCATATTGAAGCCCGACTGAGCAAATCCGTAGACATCACTCCACGTGGTCGCGCTGAATAACAGGGCTGTGTCGTCTGCGAAAGTTATTATTTTACCCTCTGGGAGAGTGAGCATACCCAGGTCGTTTATATATATAAGAAAGAGTGTAGGACCCAGTACGCTGCCTTGAGGCACGCCGTAGGTAACTGGGCACTCGTCACTGACGTACTCTTTAATTTTCACGCTCTGAGTACGCCCACTCAGATAGTCCTCAAACAGTTTCAATTGGACTCCCCTAATTCCAAGGCATTCCATTTTCCGAATCAGTACGGGAACAGAAACCGTGTCAAATGCCTTCGCTAGGTCTAGAAAAATCCCCAAGACTTTACGACCCTTGTCCATGTTAGTGACGATAAAGTTAGTGAGATCATGAACAGCATCGGACGTCGATTTACCGACTCTAAAACCATATTGAGAGGAAGATAAAAGGTTATTGCTCTCCAAGTAATCAACTAGTCTGCTGTTCATGATCCGTTCAAGAATCTTGGAAAGCGCTGGTAGCACGGCTATAGGTCTGTAGTTGTTGACACGGCTTCTGTCCCCACCCTTAAAGACCGGGTGAACAATTGATCTCTTGAATGCTCTGGGAAATTGGCCTGTTTCGAGAGCCAGGTTACAAACGTAAGTCAACGGTGGAACTATGATAGCTTTGTGTTTCTTAAGGAAACTATTAGAAATTCGGTCCCAACCAATGGCACAGTCATTTCGGAGGCACAGTATTAGTTTTGTCACTTCTGCTTCGTCTGTGGGTAACAGTACCATGGAGTTTGAATGATTGCAGAAAGTACCACTTGGTGACAATGCCGACCGACTTACAATTTTTTTTTTTTCAGCAAGGGATTTACCAATATTTGCGAAGAAGTCATTGATTTCGTTAACCGATTGCTTTGATGTAGTTGAAGTCGATAGCAATTCTGAAGCGCTGTCCTTCTTTTCGACCCTACTCGTTATGCTGTTTATAGCTGTCCACAGATGTTTAGTGTTGTTGCCAGCATCACTGATTTCTTTTTTATCATGATCAATTTTAGATTGTTTTAATAACTTGTTGCAGTAGTTCCTATATCTTGAATATGTCGTTTTTAGGATTAAGTTCTCAGGGTCATTTTTATTTTTTTTATGTAGATTATCTCTGTGTCGAATGCAACGGAGAAGGCCAGGAGTAATCCATGCCTTCACGATTTTTTTACGGTTCGAGACTTTAACTGTTTTCGTGTTTAACTCAATGGCCCGCATAATGGGACTAATTAATAGATCTGCCGCTACATGTGGATCATTTGACATATACACCGCACTAAAGTCAACTAGTTTCAGATCTGCGTCTAGCTGATCGTGATTGACTCGATTCAGTGTTTTTCTTGCAGTCGATTTAGGGTTTTTCTTTGCAAGAAATAATAAAACAGTTTCGTGGTCAGTGAGAGCGGAGTGGGCAACCAAAGTGGTAGCGGGTAAAGTTGTTTTTAGAATAAAATGGTCCAGGCATGCAAGTTGACGTGTGGGCAGGACATGTGCTGGCAGGAGACCATGTGAGGCTAATAAATTTAAATAACTATTTTTAGCTGAGTCATGGCACTGATCGTGAATATTTATGTTTATATCACCACAAATGATTACATTTCGATAATTCGCTATGTTATGAAGAGTTGTATCTAATGAATTAAGAAAAATGTTAACGTCTTTATAACCTGGTGGACGATATATTGCCAGTAAGACAGTATTGTTGTCAATTTTTATTTGAAGACAATTTGCTTCCAGAAGTGGAGGTTCTTCCACAGAGACCTTCAGGTCTTCATGTACATAGACGACGATACCTTCATTTTGGGTAAGATTTTTAACTGTCTTAAAGTAATTGTAGCCCTCAAGGTTTGGAATGAAGTGCGTGCTAGGAAGCCAGCATTCTGTCAGCGTGATAATATCCCAATCAACTTTTGTTCTAGCGAGTAAGCTGTGAAACTCTGGCATATTTTTAGTTATACTCCTAATGTTTTGGTTGAGAATTTTCAACGACTGATTAGATGGGAAGTTAGGCGGAGTACAATTATCGAGATCACACACATATGAGTCAGACACGGAGACAGAATCAATGTTAGTAGTATTATTTTTTGTGTTGTCGAATTTTAATAGTAAAAATTCTATAATAAACCTTTCGGAATGGACAATTTGTTGTGATTTTTATAGAGATAATTATGTCATTTAATAGTACACACGAATAAATGGCCGACAGAATATGTGAACGGCTAAGAACATTGAAGGTACTGGCAGATGTTAGGCAAACAGAGTGTATAATATGTAGGAATGTATGTAAATCACTCCTTAACGAGTTAAAGTGAGTAGAAATAATTTCTTGTGTAGTAAAACATAGCATAACGACAAGGAACATGTTGCAATAATATTAGTATAATAAGTAGTTAGCGTCGCAGCTGCCTCCAGCGGATTCCGAGCCGACAATCAGCGCCGAGCAACTCCAGCCCCGAGTTAGCATCGAGTCGCGTCGCTGGGTTTGTCTAAGCTTAGGTAATTTCTGCGTCAACCGCGTGGAGGAATGGCGTCCTATGACGCTCCGTGACGCTTTGTGTAGTCTGCAGACGAATCAAAGGACTGAAGTGAATATAGTTATAATCCGATTAGATGCTATCTCTTCTCTTTGACATGACGTTCCTTAGATTGCTTTAGTGTCTGTGTAAAATATAAGCGTATACCTACAGGTTAGATTATGTAATTGAATATTAATTTTGAAATGAAGGTATACGTATAATATTGTAGTTGGTATCAACATAATTCCAAATTATTACAACATATTAGGCACCAAAAGTTACCGAGACAAGAATTTCTAAATAGAAGTCCCCTACTGGAGACTTCCGAACTATCAAATAAGCATTGATTCCTATTAATTGTTTCGATACGATATTCGCACTCACCTCTATATCGAAACAACTTTGTGTCTGCGAATTCAGTAGAAATTGTCTGTGAATCTACGGAGAGCTAATAATCAAACAATTTTAAACTCGAACGATCTAGATTCAGGACAGTAGGTACCTATTGTAAATTGCGATATAAGATCCGAGTTTAAATTGCTTCGCTTTATAATTGAAAAACTAAGGAACCATCTTCACTTGGAATTTTGTTTTGTGTTTCATGAAACAGAATCAGGTACAAACGGATGACCTTGGAAAGATTTTTACGCACAGTAATTATCGTATAATGATTCTGCTAAAGCGGCCATTTTAGGCCCACTGTTAATCGTTTTGCTTTGGGCGTTGAGTGTCTACATTTTCCGCGGTTGCGGTACCTGCATACTTTTATCTTTTTGAGTACCTTGTAACTTGTGATCTATACAACAGTATTAACTGGTAATAAAACAACATTGTTAGGGTGAGCGGGTATGTCGGGCCGCGGATTTGGCCGGTACATTCGAACATCCGTAATTAGCGAGTGCGCTAATGGTCGAAACCCGTCGGCTTTTACAATGCCTCCCGTAGCAAAAGTTCAGCATGAAAATCCGCGCAGGTTTGCACAGATGCAGCGTGAAACGCTTCGTAAATAGTCAGCACTGTCGGCTTTGTTGGCGAGGTAAAAAGTGGATATTGTCGATGTTAACGAAAAGTTGTTTATGGGAGTTGCGCCCGGCTTAGTGGCCAGTATTTCGGTGGAACATAACATAAATATATATAATTAAAAATTCTGGTTTTGGCACACAGGTCCTTTGTTGTCTTTGTTGTAGCGTATACCTACAATTATTGGTACATACCGTACTCTTGGGTAAGCCATGATATTTGTGGTAATTGTTTTTTAAAAGCGTTTTTACTTACAGATAAGCCTGGGGTGGGTATTATCTCAGATGAGAACAAGTGTGGAAATTCATCAAATAAATATCTAAGCTCCAGAACATAAGTAAGATATGTGATGAAACTAAGTAGAATTATTATTGTGAAGCAAGTGAGATCAAAGCGTAGGTAAAGCGAGCTAGAATTCCAAGGACGCCGACAGTTTTGGATAATCCTTTACTCGATGACGCATGTATACATATATGTGAACATATTATACAGTGTTCATATTATGTTACAAGGTACAAATACAAATATAGGTAACAAAATTGGTTCACAATGATTGTAGCGTCCATGTTGTGTTGCATCTCCCGGGCGACAGACGCCTGCAGGTGTGGCGGGTGACGGCGCGGGGCAGCCATTGTCCCTGGATTTATTAGGGGCTTTACACAACTATCACCATGTACCGAACAGATCGGGCAACCATGTCCTATTTGCAACCTTGTATACATGGCTTTAATATCAAATTGTATTAGTAAACTTCGTTGGTATGTAGGTTCACCTTTGCTGTAAACATTGCGTTCGGAGTACAGCGAAACTCAATTAGGTTATGGACAGGTCTATGAGTATTCTGGGGTTTATGAGCGAATCTCTGCGGAAATGTTGGAAGTGCTTGGAAATATGGCGGGTTATCATGACGTCGTAGTCGTATTTCGGGGATTACTCTGTGTCACGTAGTTCGCACGTGTGTCGGTGTGTGGGTACTTTGCCGTGTGTGTCCCGGAACACAATTTGCGTGATGCAGCGATGTACGCGGGCGCCTGGGACAATGCGCGCGCCACGTGAGCTTCCTCTAATTAACGCATTTCATCAACCAATGTTTACATTTGACAGTAACTATCAGAACTATTAGATTAGTAAATGATAACTATGTTGATGTTATGAATGATAACGCTCATGGTCTTAGTACCTTCTTATGAGTTCCATACTCGTAGCACTCTCGTAGTTGTGAGTGCAGTTTGCGTCAAACTTCTTTTGCGTGAAGCGTACGTGAGTCTGCTTTGGCGCGTGGTCATAGTCAGTACTTACGCCGCCAGATATTTTTTCAGTACAATATCCACAGACAAATTAAAAATGTTTACCAACAGCGCTCCTCCCGAAAGTCACTCAAGCGCCAAAAGCACGATGAGTCATGCATGATGCACTCTATAAATGTCACTGTTGTCAAAAGTTTACCATAAGACAAGCTAAGGCAATACAATGGAAATATTAAGTACTGGCATATTCCTATAAGAATCCTTTGACTTTCGGCTAACGTCGACAGGCGGGTGTAAAAATTGTGAAAAATACATCAAAAATAACAAGATGACGGCATAAGGGCCATTTTAATCACGCGCTAAAAGATACAGCTATAGGTATAGGTGCTATTTAACAAGCAAATTCGACAGTAATAATCATAAACAGTTTCATTGCTATGTCGCAAAATGTCTAGAAGAGCAATAACACGTAACACAGTACGAGAACCGCTGGGGCCAGCAAGTCGTAAATAACATGAAACCTCTTATAGGCAGGCGGTCACCGCAGACGGCTTTCAAATAACTTTCAATAAACGACGCGTTGTTAGACTCAGTCCGCAGCTAACTGCGACCTCGCTACCCTCATGTTATTGAATTTTCTTAGCTTTAGCTCGGATTTTCCAATAAGTGAAGTGCTTTGTTGCTTGAAAACAGCTTTTACCTCATACTTGTGTACGAGGCCGTACTTATGTGCACGTTAATTAAACTTCATAAGGAACTCATTAGGCAACCTCGAACATATTTATAATTACTTTCTTATTAAGAGTCATTGTTTGTTAACACAATAAATGTATACAAAGCAAGTAGGTCACAAGTTAAATCCTATTGAATAAGCAAACGAACACCTGGAACAGCGCCGGTAAACAAAATAACCTTTCATGTGTCTTGGCGGCTCGCAAAACAATTCATGAATTTGGAAACAGATAAGACAATCCTTTGTGCCCAAACGAAGGGCTTATAAATTGTCAGGGGGCGGCGGAAACAAACGGCAATGCCTCAAACACCGATTGTCACCTGATCCTTCGCCCTCCGTACGCACACAGGCGCACCCACACCTCGACAGTACAACACAGAAGTTCAGACTGAACTTCCGGCTAACAGTAATTATTTCCTAAGAGGAAACGCTATATCTGGTACAGGCAATTATATAGCTATCTGTTTGAAGCTTAAGCTGAAACATTTGTGAGACTGAGAGTATCTAGACTGTTATTATTGAAGCAGCAATTGGAGATTTTTAAGCTAACACTAAATTGTTCAGTTAGATGAAATGTGATAAATGACTGGAATCGATTGTTAACTGAAACCGTGATTATTTAATTTTAACCAGGAAATTATAATTACTACGTTTTTGCCAAGCAAAAGCAGTTATTGCAATGAAATAACGTGAAGCGTTGTTTATAGAATTAATTGCCTTTTACATTTTTGAACATAATTATCTAGTCGGAACTCATCTTTTCATTTTACGTTGCTATGGTTCTATTCTACCAGCAATTAGTTGTAACGAACACAATGAGCTGAATGTTTGCTTCGCCTGGCGGCTGGCACCCTCGTACACTGCAGACTACACGGCTCCGTCAGCCGACACCTGCCGACTTACAAACTTTATTGCGTGCCGTCTTCATTAACTTTAGTTTCTTTGAAGTTTGCATACTGCGCTTTCACTATACACTTTGTCTGGCTCCTATTGTAATTCTATTTGAAATAACTTCTATTCAAAGTCTTCAAACACCTAACTAGGTAATTATAATTCTAGTTATCTCGTAAATAACTTTACTGTAAGTCGAATTTGAGTGGGTCGCATTAGGCAAAAGACGGGCGACGTGATCAGAATTTTAAGCTTGAGGTATTTATTCTGCTACCGAAAAATAAATTGAAATGACGTCATTGAATACCTCTAGTGACTGGCTTTGTCCGGTAATAATATTTTTTTTTCTGCAATAGAATACGATATGAAATATGTATGTATACCTATTTATGTTGGTTCGCATAGAGCTGTAATGTGGAGAACCTAAAGAGGTATCTCATGGCCCAGGGGAAATCATCCGAAAAATCTCTGGATTCCTGAATTCATGCGCGAATTGTGCGATTCATAACTAAACTCTGGTACAAGTGTTTTCGAAGCTGTAATACGGCTCATTACCGGAGTCTAGACACCAGCTAAGCACATTCTCATATCTGCGACACCATGTTAATATAAAGTACCTAATTCAGGTTTAAAATGCGCCTTGCGATAGTTTGCTGACGATATTTTTGTTGTATTGATTTATTTAAGCCTCCATTTACTTCGCAAGACCATTCTGGCGTCTTATCCTACGCATAAACCTATTCTCTGATCCTCTTACCGAGTACCCGCGTCACGAGCTTAGCTAATGGACTAAAGTATACTTGTGAACATTATTATACATACCAATAAATGTGTATACTACATTGTTTACTTTCTTGTTGATAAATAGAATTTATCTGAAAAAACCGATGTCAGACGTGTTTCAGGCATTAACGGAACAGGTAGGTGTGTCCTATTCAATTGGTAGGTGATATACTCAGGTATCTATTGTTTACGATTTCAATAGCTGGAACGTGATTTATGGTAATCGGATAGCAATTGATTGTACATTGTTTAATGTACCTAGATGCTGCCTGAATTGTTAATTAAGTCATTATTAAATGGTTTGCGCTACACTACCTTCATATTGACGAAACTGATTCAGTTCACAATCGTTCCCTGTGACTACCGCTCGCTCGATAAAAGTGATGTACGGTACTGAAACGAACAATTTTAATTAAGGTAAAATTTCAGTTTCGGTGTCTGTGACGCGCCCGCCATGAAACTTGTTGAAATATGCATCAAAGGAAGCTGGCAAATTGAACGCATGACGAACAAGCCCGATTGCCGATGGACCGTGGATACACACACGTTATATGGCACAAGGGAAAGCACTAACCAATCAATCAGCTATCCGATCACTAAAATAGGAAGTTAAAAACTGTAGTACTTCCAAAACCTGAAGTGTCGAGTAATAAAAGTGTTTTTCGGGAGCATATTTTACGAGAGAATTTATGTGTAACGTACCTGAAACTCGTGAGGTACAAAAAGGTTGGCAAAAGGTTGGTGTTTAACGCCCACGTCATCATAATAACGGTACAACGAGTACGGCACGGTATGGTGTTCGATCGGAGTCGGAGATGGTGTGCATCCGGTTCCGGGGGTGAAGCGACTATTTCAGCGCCACGATACTGAACGCCAAACGACCTCCCCTCATTTCATACTTTACCATCTCATTATTTTTACACGGAAAGATAACATTGAGTGACATGTACTTCATATGATTATTATTACTGTATGCCGTGCTCTGTTGGGTATTGTATGTATTCTATCGCATGTAGTCTACCGCGAACTGTGTTTAATTAAGAAAACATTATATAGTCGCTTTTAAATAAAATAAACAGCAACCTCATTTACTCACAAAGGAAAATTACAATTTACTGTGAGAAATATAAACATTAAATAATTATGGACAATGATGAACGTGCACAAACAATAGAAGTTTCCCAAAAAACCAGAACAGGTGCGACCTAATTTAATTTACACAACCGAATATAACATACAAATATTTCAAAACTTCCACAGGAGCATAACAGGAGCATTACAAATATGTTTTGAAAGGAAGTTTCCGTAACAAAGTTATTATTACAATCACTATGGCGATGTGTGGGGGGCGGGGTGTTCCCACTCGCGAGACCTACACAACCACGTTCGAGGGTTCATTCCCGTTATAATAACAACGAAATTGAGTTCAATTATTATCAGATTAAGAACGAAACGACAAAGGCTTTGTACCTCCAGATCTATTATTGTGTACAGACTCCCCTATTATCCGTATTTTCGCATCTACAAAGTTTATTATACCGCCGGTACCACGCAATAGGGCATGCTATTAAAAGATTTTCAAAGGAGAGGAACTCTTTGTCCTGCGCGGCCGGCGGAATGCCCTTAGTTTAGTTATAGACGATTGCTATCTAGTCTAGTACATAGGTCATTTTTGTTAACAAGCTCTAAATGAAATGCGGGATCACGCTCCGCTAGTCCAGTCGCGTTTCATCGGCAGGATATCGACGCTATCCTAGCAAATAGGCCGGAATGAGCACATTGAGCACGCATTCTCGTTTGTGAGCGCCTGCCTGGCGGCGAACTTCTCTATATTACGTATTTCCCAAATAGGATAGCTCCGGTTATGATTGTGCCGACTATCGCCGGGATTTAAGAAAACTTGCTTCACCGCTCTGCTAGAACTTCTACCAATATCATATTTTATATTATTTAAATCCAAAAGGATACGAAAAGAAAATTGGTCGTCCGCAGTACACCGGCGTTAAGCTTGTAGTTTCCCACTCAATTTTATATCCAGATTTCAACCCCAGGCCCGACCCGCTGATATGAACGTCACGTTCTCAGCGTATAAACTTAGAATTTTGCAATTCAAACAAGTTTCATGTAGCTAACTTTATAACTTACTCACCCAAGTTTTAATTAGAATTTATTAGACGTCCAGTATTTTATAACGGGAAACTAATTTTAAACTTTTTTAGGTAAACAATGAGATCGTATTAGACAGACTTGTGTGGCTACAATCCGTGTTGTGCACAATGAATGCAAGTTTAAAACCGGCGAGTGTACAAATTGAAGTGTCGGCAGATAGACAGCCTACCCGACTTGACACAAAGATATAGGTTTAGGGCAATCCTTTAGAGGATCGTAGAGATAGTGGCGGCGAATTGAATGCTGCCCGTTTGCTGGCTTATCCCAGTCTAACAGATACTTTGTTATTTTTTATTTGCGTTCTCCAGGCACTTGTTCAGTGATAACACTATTTTCCTTAATACAACCTCCCACACACTTCATAATACAGAACTGTATATATCACACTACTTTTCTTTTTTGCTAGCGTAAGTAATTGTGGAATGGAAACGTCACAATGGGAATTATTACCCGTGTAGGTGAGCTCATTCCGGTTATCAGATATATTAACTCTTACAAAAACAGGTATAATCAAGTTATGTCATAGGTTACGCCGTATTTTATGGGATAATCGAGCAGTATCTAATAGGCATAAAACGATATCAGCGCGTCAGCTTCACGACGCTATTTACGTTAGTCAATTATCGGTATTTCAGCGTCGATCCGACTAACAATAGGAAAAAAGAGTGATTTAATTTTGTCTATAAAGGAACGATGTCTTTGATAGAGTAAACGCTGGATATAGTTCATCATTACGTAGAGGGCTCCGGAGCGTAGCACGGTGAAATAACAACGTGCGCCTCTGTGTAACAGAACACCGCCCGATGGCACTCTCGTAGCACGTAGCACTCGCAAAAACGCAAGGTAATGCGAGAATTTCCTCCAAGTATTCACTGCTTTTGTATTTGTAGGAAGGATTACACATGTTGAAAACACGCTAGTACGTATTTCCAATAGTTGCATAATAGTTTGGTTTAAAAGTTTAAAGTGTCAACCGAGAATTCTCGTAGCAACGTGCTACGAATTTCGTAGCGGTTTATGTGGTTAATAATTATAATGTGAGAATCGTTACGAATAATAATAAAGGTTGATTTCGTTTTGGTCATTTAATGTTTCTGCATAAGCCCCAAAAAGAGATAACTATCTAATTAAAAATATTTTCCCTTTGTACACAAACGATTTTGGAACAATAACATAAAAATTAATGAAGGTTCTATACGTGACCGGGACTTGCTATGTTCTGTTTATTGGACGGCCATCCCAACAAAATGACAATATAAAGTCATGAGAAGGCTATATCAAGACTGCTGAGTAATACTCGTCATATAATAAGAAAGGGTCATACATAAAATGAATTTACTATGATATCAAGTGTGAAGGTGGGTCATAAATTCTTATGAAAAGCCACGTCTATTTATAAAGTCGACGGGTCTAGCTTTATTACACGGCTTGTAACAGCATAAACTGCTTTTAGCGAGCTCAGTACATAGTCGTGGAGTCTCGGGGGACTTATGAAGGCTCAGGCTGGCGGAGCTGGAAGGTCTGCCTGCTTATTTGTACAACAGACCGACAATGCCGCCGAGATCAAAGGTACAGGAATTAATTTGCGAACGCTATCTCTCGCCCCTCGGCATGCGAGTCCCCAGACCATGATAAACCCTAAAAAAATATTATCCTTTTTCGTATTCCTTTTCGTGTACTGAGCTTGCCGATGTTCCGTGCCGCTGGTGCAAGGATTAACGAATATTCGGCAGAGTGCGGCACGACTGACTGGAACGTCGATATCGAAAAGTTTTATCTTTTTTATAAAACTGGGATTCGTACGATTAATATTGTTTCTAACAACGTTCAAAATTATTTCGTTGGTAAAGTTAAAAACAAAATAGCCACGGCTTCACTTCTGTAAAATTTTAATTTATTTTGCACTCGAAATAGTAAACGAAAATATCAACTGATATTTACATTTACAAAGTGAACGACATTCAAAAATAAATAATATATATTCAGTGCATTTTGATAGCACGTAAACACCGTGACAGAATACCGTGATGGCTGTTCCAAATAAATGTTAAGACATAAACAAACAAACGTTGATATAAAAAACGCATTGGACCTTATGTAAATACATAAATGTATTATGTGTTATACACCCGTACAGGCGTAGGTACATAAACAAGATGCGTTTCATTACGAAAGTCAATATCAACATAAGAAGCGCATATTCAAGTGCTTCGCATCTAAATATGTACCTATGAATAGACTTCAAGTCTATTTTCATGTATGTTCATATACATAAACAGACTAAAGAGGATATCAAATGTGAATTTTCATGTAGCATAAAATTTTGCATGTTAAAATAGCTACTCAACTGATTTTCTCATTCATATCATACAATTGTGATTATTATAGTGTTACAATGAGATATCGATTTTACTAAAATTGTATTAGTTCTAATCATTGTTCACTAGATCCGAAATACTCATTACATCGTTAGCCTACTGAACTGTCTATAATTAGCGTGAAATACGCTACACTGGATAATTTCATCAAAATAGATACTCGCTGTCAATTTTAGTCGCTAAAAGGTGCTTCAATTAAGGCTGTCATTGTTTCTGATATTGATGTTGAAAAGTTAAATTTATGAACTTCTAAAGTAAAAGCCGAAATAACTTTTGTATTTTTATTTCTGTAAAACTCAACAAACGATAAAAAGTAGACGAATTTTATTACAGTGAAAAGGTCGTATTTCTTTAGGCTCTGTATAAAAGACTAATTAAAGTTAACAGTGTGTTTAAGGGCGATCCCTTGATTACTAATCTAGTGGAGTAGATAAATAAGATAGGTAACAAATTACTTCTTACTTGGACGGAGAAAGGAACTAGTTAGTTTAACATGTTTACACACTACACTGATTAACTGGGAAATTAGATAAATAGATCTCTTTGTGCTTGTGATAGTTACAGATTAATTTAATATGTATTTAATTATGAATGAAGGAAGGATAAATAACGATTGAATTAGGTATCACAGAAAACCTCCTTCGTAAAATAGTAGCGGAAAAATTGCACTACTATTAAGTTTTCGCATAGTCAAATGTTGAATATTATGTGAAAAAAAAAATCCAAGCATTCTTGCAACTTTTCACATTTTTATAAAACGCCCTCACTATTCAGGCTACAATCTTGACTTAAGCGTGTGTGCACATCCTAAGCTGAGGTGGAGCAGAACGTCGTTCGATGGAGGCAATATGTTAAGGTAATGGACCGGCCCTCGGAGTGCACTTGATTAAGTCGATCCGTGATAGCGACGCGACGAGCCTATTAACTAGCCACTCCGTCCCGCCAACAAAAGTAACTATGTGCCCAAACTGTCCAAATACACTACCTATCAGATATTAATTGGACATTTACATAATTATACGGATCTTCAGCATTGCAGAGTACGACGATATCGATGGGAATTAATTAAGATTCCAAACTGGAGAGTAAGACTAATTAAGAGTTGTTCAGTTATAGTACATAATTATAATGCATTGAAGTTTGTCAAGTAATACGATTTTGTTATGAAGCAAGTACTCGTTTTTAACCTTTATTCGGCCAAATACAATGTCGGTAAATCACGTTCCTACATACCTAATTAAACAGATAATGAGCTTAAGTACTTCAACAATCTTGTTAGTTCAGACATGATAAATCCACATGAAAGGTAAAAAATCACGTTTATTTTCGAAAAAAGGTCGAGCCTCGATAGAGATTTTAATGAAAAATGGCATCTTCCACTAGATCCCTTGGGTTAATCTGGGTAAATAGCCGACGATCCCGTTAAATAGCCGAGGCACATCGCGTGATGGTGCCGAGTGTTCTTCATTAAGTCGATATCCGGGGACCGCTCCGCCGCGCCGTGAAATGTGCTGTGGCCAGCGTTTATTTTCTGTGTTTTCACTTATAACCCACTCTAATTTATAATAGTAAATATTGCGTTGTTATCTTTACCTTTCCATAGCACTAAGTGATTGCAGCACGTATGTATTGCATGCGTAACAAATCCCCAGGTTTGCATGGCATGGCTATTGTGAACACGAAATAGGCCAGTTAGGGGACAGCTACGCGAAGAGATGTGGCCGATAGGGGCCGATCGAGATCCCTCGTGCTCAATACGATTGATTTACTTTTATTACTGCTAATAAATTCACCCCTCACTAGCTATTTTATTATTTTACTTAGTCACATATACATATTTAGTGGAAACACGAAAGCTACTTTACTACATTTTATTAGATTTCTTTGAACTCGTCTGTGATTAAATTTTCTTGGTAGCGTATTATACTCGGCAGAAGTATGGCTGGAGTAAAGCATTTGTAGTAAACTTTGATGGCAGCCTCTGTTGTCTAGGGGTTACACTGTCCCCGGCGACATTGTTGCATGAAGAGACTTTTTACGATCATTCCGCTGCGCAGGCAAAATGTTCCTTTAGTACCGATATCATTCCGTAAAAGTAAATAACGTTTCAGCTCGCCCGATAATACGTCGGAGCAGTTTTAACGAGTCAGTGTGGAAGATTTACCTGTTCCAGTGCATTGTAATGGTTCTAACGTTTAACACTCCTCTGGCGGTGTGCCAGCTGCGTATTATTGTAGCTATTATTTCGTGCTAGCTTCCGAGAGTAATGAATGTAAATTGTATTTATAGGGAGTAACTGTAACTGTCCGCGGGCGTCTATTGTAGCAGAACAAAGGGCGTCGAAGACGGCGAGTAAACAAGTTGCAATAAGTTTCACGGCGAGCCTGACATTTACTCACTCCCTACCTCACTACAGCTCGCCGCCTCTCTAAATGCCATTATTGCAGTCTACTCCAACTGTTAAACACAAGACCTTATTCCTTCACTGCTTAAATATACTTTGTGAAGAAGAAGTCACTTCGTCGTCTTCTTTAGAAAGCACTCTGTCTTAAGCTCTGTTCATAAAGCTCTATTCAAAAATGTGATTATATTGTCAGACCGCACACAAAATCAAATTTTTGAACCATACGATATGTTGGACTTGAAAACTGGGTACTTACTTACTTTATATTGATATACTAAAAATAAAAAAACTTCACAAACTTTTTAACATTCTACCTTACTTACTTTGATTTGAATCCTGTCTGTAACACAAGCGAAATCGCTTCAAGCGAGGAAACCTTTTAGTATTCCACGATTCGGCACTTTATTTACTTCAACATTGACTGTTCTCTACATGGACTGGACCTTTTGTGTTTGATACAAATAAAACAGGAAACATTTAAGGTGGTACGTGAGGGAAAATACCGAAGGTGTTAGGGTGAGATCTAGCCGGCCGGCGAAGGTTACAATTCAATTTTCCGCTGAAGCCGCGACCGCCGCGAAAGGGTTCTCTTCTCACTCCCGTTTTGATACGCTAAGGATCTGCACCTATTGATTGTACTACACCCTTACTTTATTCGGCCAGAGATTGATGTACTTTTGCACCTATTGCCACACTACAGCACAGGCTACGTACATACTATATCTGTACTTATCTTATTCTGTTAACTTTAAATTATTTAAAATATCTTAAAGCTATCTTCTGCTTTTTCCAAAAAAAAAAAAAATACAATTTTGTACTCATGATGCAAGAAAAAGGCTATTGCTAGGTCTTGTGAATAAGGTTACGGCAGTAACGTTATCTAACCCAAGCATTAAAATTTAATGAAAGCAGACATAAAGGCCATTACAAGATTATGTAGGTATTTCGAATTGTTTTGCTCAGCAACCTGCGAAATGCGATTAAGGTAAAACCGGTAGAATCTGTACGAAAACGAAATCTCTTTAATTCCACAATAGTGTAATGTGGTGTTCTTAATCCGCGGAACGGTTCTAATGCAGACGATTTAGCTACACCGCAATATGGTTTTGTCTGCCTTATCGGGCATACAGCGTGCAGATGCAAACCTCTCACTCGCCCTTAAAATATGATGGTGTTTGGTATTAGTTGTAGGTACGTAGAAATGGTTTTACAAGTCGAGAAGTAAATAGACTTGAATAGTACTAACAACAAATAGTAACTTAATAAAAAAATATTATTCTTTTCTTATTTTAAATAACTACAGCAGTACTGAAATCAATTACAATTATCAATTAAAATGTCCTTTTCGTTTTGTGCCTAAACGCCTATTTCACTGGTTAATTTGGATTAAACACAATTAATCGAACCGTTCATAAAAAATAAAATGTCATACATGATGCGTTGTTTTTGTTAGATCTCACATAAACTCCCAATTTTATATCCTTACAACTAACATCAAACATTAAATAAAAGTTGTGCTCAGTAATTAATGAAACAATGCTAGCTTCGAACAGTTTTGTACAGTGGCTTCAATTTCCAATTTCTTGTTTCATTAACGAAGGCCTCATGTAATTCGAAGTCTCTTCTCCCCATTTTGTGCGTTTATAAGGATTGCCGGATAATTTGAAAATGTCATACCTACATTTTAATTGGGCTGAGACGAAATAAGGCAAACAAGTCAGTCTAGTCTAGACATGCAGACGAGAGGGCGCAGCACTCGGCTTCACATTTTTATTAATACTGTCTCCTTATCGTATAGCATCTTACTCGTACAAAGCATAAGCTGAACACATTTCACGATTCCCAATAGTTTTTTTTTAAATTTCATTTGACTTTTTATTTTTCTCTAATGGCAATTATTCTGTTCAAACTGTCGGTGAGACCGGCGGGAAATCAATGAGGTCCATTCCGCAACCGCTGTTGACTTTCTCTAATTGAAATCAAACTGCAATGGACTAATGAATTGAAACTGAATTTAATTTACATATCCGTTGTGTGTGTACTTTACTTCTGTAATTAAACGTATTTGTTCGTGTTATAGACTTTCTATTTAACGTGTAAAGTGTATAATTACATTGTTTTCGTAGTTGTGATAAACATCGAGGTTATTAGCGGCGCTCATAAGTTCTTTATTATCAGTTTTATGGGTCTATCACAGCGCAAATTGCCGATAACTGCTATAGATATTGTAACATTACATTAATATACGATATCATCACCGTCACACTGAGACTATAAATTCTGGCGACTATCAGACAAATTGACCAACTTTGAATATAAACTGGATCGGTAAAACTTTATAAGTACCTCAGGCTACTTATTTAACTGATACTATGTTTAAGGTAAAAAAATAAGTAGCCATTAAATGCAATAACAGTTTATCTTTACGAATCATATTTTTAAAAGTGAGGATGTAAATATGCTTGACGCATCCACATAGAATAGCAAATATGTCAAACAGCATTCAAGAATTTGATGGGCTCTCATCCTTTTCGAAGGTATTATACAATCCTCGCGACATAGTCGAGGTACAAACCAACCGCAGTTCGGAGATTTGCGTTTATACCGCAGAGATTTATTTAATAATCTGACTCAAGCTGCACGTTCCACGTAAAGGATGAAAGCACAAATGTATCGAAGACATACACATACACTCACGGCTATTTACTTCAAATGATGTAAATGAACATCAATGTATTTTATTTTTTACATGCGATGATTGGCGGTGAGTTTTTCAAATGTTCTTCGTAAGTCTGGAGTGTGTATGGCTGTATCTGGAATATGTATATTAACTGGAACGGCCGAATATTTTATTTTTACTAGAAAATCATACTTAGAATTTATCGAAATTCCGACTTTCACAATATCATTTATAATATGAGTATAATTTTCCCTGTACAAAATTGTTGTAAAATTTTCAGGAAAATGTGAAAATTCCGAAATTTATTTTCATCAACCGAATTATTTTATAATTAAAATCGTGAAATCTGGTCAGAATACCGGAGAGGAACTCAAAAAATATTTCCAACATGTGGTTACAGCCAGTAAGCGGGTGTATTATGTTTTATTTATCGCAGACGTGGATTTTGCTTAGCAGTGTGTGATGGAAAGTGAAAACTGGTATGGCCACAATGCGCGGGGTGTGTATGGCTGTAGTGGGCACGGGGCTCGGCTCCACAAAATATGGTGGAACAGAAGGCCAGTTCCATACAACAATGTACGTGTGTTTTTGCTCGTTATGTATGGTGCCAACGGGAACCTATTCATAGGCTCCGCTCTCTGTTCGTCCGTCCGTCACAGGGCTGTATCTTTCGAATCCTAATGGGTGGACACTTGAAATTTTCATAGAGTGTGTATTATTATGCCCTATATACTGCCGTTCTAAACGCAAAAGCGGTATCTCAGAGAAAGCCAGTTTCGAGAAAAGTGAAGTTTTGTGTTTTGGTCAAAACTTTACGGATTAGTTTGTTTGCTTATTAGTTTTTTTATTATTTTAAAATAGATACTGCTTTTTATCCGAGTTATTTAGATGCGTATTTATTTAAGCTATCCGATGCCATCTAAATCTACTTTACGATTTTTTTTGAGATACCGCTTTTGTGCTTAGTAAGGCAGATGTCAACAAAGATAATAAGAAAACAAAAAAACGAAAAAGGGTCCCTATACAAAAAACGTTCGTGTCCGGTTTGAGATTGACTTCCATACGTGTATATTCGTGAGTGCGTTTGTTTTCAGTCGTTGCATAAACCTTTTGTGCCTATCTTCATAGTGCCGGGGAGCACGGCAGACGGAGACGGGGCAATTACCACAATTTGCAATTAATTACAGCGCGGCAGTGACCGCCATCGGCCCCCGTCGCTCGCCTACCTTGTTTACCCCACACCGTACGTAACAGCTAAATGTTCCTTTAATTCTATCAAGTAGGTATTGCTCTTTGTCAATAAAAAGTGACAGCAAAAAAGTAAAAGTGAAAAGGTTTCCGAGACGTTTTTCCTCATTTAGCGATAGTAGCTTATAACTTGCTTGTACACTGTTGTGCACGCTACTATGCTCACGTTAACTACATAACAACAACATCGTTGTTCTACGTAACAACAAGCAAACTGCTGCCTGTTAATGTGTAAGCTACTGTGTACTCGATGAAGGTGCTTGGCAACTTGGCATAATATTGTGTACCTCAGCTCATGTTTAGTACAACAAACAAGAAATTGTTTTGTAAATTACCTTTTAATTTCGCCAAAAACGTTGTCTTGGCAGCCGAACAGCCCTAGGCTACTGAAATTCGTATTTTATTTAAAAAACTTCCCTTTCGTTAAGTAAATTTGAAAACCTTGTTGTTGATATAAGAACGCCTCGTGTCAGTTACCTCCGTACGGGCTCAAAACAATATTTGCGCGACCTTTATTTCATCTGGCAGAACGCCTAGGTTTACATAAGAGTCGATCTAGTTATTGCGCCTCAATCTCGGAGTATTTGTTTTAGGCTCAGACTCGTCGGTTTTCATGGATGAGCTTTTGCAAATATCTCATATGGAAATGGTAGGAAACCTTTTCAATGAGTCAACCTTGTCTAAACATAGCCTTTATTTATTTAAACTTCATGTACAAGAGTGATAAACAAATTTAATAAAACTTAGCAGTCATGAAGCCAAGAATAAGGTAAAAATGTACTTACTACAATTGGACTACGAAGACACTGAACACATAATGACCCTTCATGTATGATGTTATCTATCACACAAACAAATACACTTTCCGTACTACACCACACACACACACTGCCACATCACTCACTCTCTCTTCACTTACACCCATTCCTTTAATTCACCATTCATATTAGCACACATACCCACATCCACACCTCATATCTTAAAGCTACCAAAAAACCCTCGCATTTTTAATGGTACTTTATCTGTATGCTCGTAGCAGTGACACACAAAATATGTCCTAAGATGGATCACTATCCCCTGAGATGCAGGTTCCCGCCTTGTTCAGGGGGTAGAATCAATACTCTGTGCACCTCATTGTAAAAAACACACCACACCACATCACACAAAAAAAAAACAATTGTAATAATTTTCATGTACCTTCTAAATTGTAATTTTTAATGGTGAAACAATTTTTATTTTATTTTTATGTACAAGAGTTGTACATAGGCGGACTCAATACCAAAAGGCATTCTCTACCAGTCAACCTTTGGGCCAATTAGGACAGCATTGTGATCGAGTTAGTATATCTATTTTGCTAAAGTTTCGTAACTTCATAAGGTACATATTATTGTAATAAGTTGACAGACTTTATAAGGGAAAGAATTGCCTTGACTGTACAAAACCACGTTCTGAAATCTGAACAGTCATTCAGATTTCAGAACGTGGTTTTGTTGTTGACAGCACCTGAAACAATATTGCTCGGGAATTATTGCTACGTTTAAACCTAATTAAGATGCCCAAGCGAACGTTTATTAAGGCTTTGATCGTATCTCTTGTTTAAATGGACGGAGTGACGAATGGGATGGGTGCTCACTGTGCTCAGTTACAGTTAAAGTTGTCTGTGTAGTTTCGTTACACAGCAACACTGTGAATGGATCGCGGCTCTCAGCAAATAGGGGTCTTAGAGTTGGTGACACCAGAACAATTGCAATGTATCTAGTGTCTCCGAAACCAGTTAACGTGACTCGCCAAGTTATTCGACCGGGAAAGTCATTAGCAATTCAAATACCTAACCACCGAATGGCTACCCCGGCAGAGGAGGGTATCCTCTTTCACATGACCGCTTTTGTAAATTATTTATTACTGTTTGGCCAGTTCCAAAAACCGCTTTGTTTCATGGACTAATACGAACTTCGTAAATGAAAATAACTCTCTTAATATTTGGCTCAGTTCCGCAGTATACCGTTGTTCTATTTACGAGAGTTTATATAAGAGAACTCCTTTTGCCTGGCGTTGCCCGGACTGTTGGCGAGTTCTCAGTAAATAAAGCAACCGATCTGTAGCAAACGCATTGTGAGGTCCTTTGTCTATTATATTATGCTGTTCTTAATATGAGCAGCATAATGGGCGTTTGAAAGATTGACCTGTTGGTCCTCTGGGAGTTTTATCAAAAACCCCTGACTTTTAAATATTTAACTGATTATATTTAAAGCTAAGATTTAGCCTTCACGAAGCGTTACGCATAATTATAAAGAATGCTGCTACAATTTTTTTAAATAATCTTGTTCCCCTTTCCGCCACCAACAACACTCGTTACCTGTCTTAATAATGTTAGTCAAAGACAGCTTATTATAATATAAATTAGATTACCCATACAAAGTATATACAATTCCGTTTGCAAGAGAATATGCTAATTTAAATTTGCTAATTACAACACTTCCATTTCTTAGGGTCCGGGCGGTTAATGCAAATCTCCGGAGTTCCAGTTAAAAAGCTTTTTAAGTATGTGTGTTACTACGCAAGTTCCGCATTTTAACGTTTATTTATATTTATTAAAGTTATATGTATACTTGTGTTATTTTCGCTGCTCCCTAAGTTCTAAATTGAACTACATGATTACTGACAAATGCGTGCACTGACTGGACGGGTCCGCGCGTACCTCAAAATACAACCATAAACACTAATCCGCATGTAATTTAATCCTACTAAATTGTGTCTGGACTAGAAAAGAGGCGGTGACCTATGAGTTTGACCTCATATAATTTAGAATAAACATAATGTGACTTGTAAAATAGTTTTCTTCAAACAAACTTATTATACACAAAAAAGGAAGGCAGAATTAGGCTTTTTCATGCTGAAAATGCACGTTAAAGCACCATACGGCTTCAAAATTCTAGAATAACTTTTCACACAAACATAATATATGTTTTAATATGTTACCCGAACAGCGCGAGTCACTCGTCTCCCCGTCATATCGCCGCTTTGTTTGAAAGAACGATAAGAATTCCAATCATAACGCCGGAGGTTGCTCCAGACAAATTGCAGACGATTTTGTAACGTACGTACGTATACTCTGTGGTTGACACGTAAACTTAGACTGTATGGAACACACCTTAGGATTGAAGAAATCACTTCCTTTGTCACACATTCCATCATAACATCAGGCCTGTAATCACTGAAGGTTTGTGCAGAGATGTAGCTAATAGTACACACACCCGCATTTAGTCAGTTATGTTTTAGTTTTATGTAATTGGAGGTGAGCCTATTGCCATCAACCGGTTCCTAATTCAGACTCCGCGACTGCTACTGAGAAGTTCCTGATGGAAAATTTTAGTAACAATATACCAGACCTGGGACCTGGACCTGGAACGGCATGACGCTTGCGAGCACTAAACTACTCCTCCTACACTAACGAGGCCTTTGTGATATTAAATTGAAGTAGAACAATAAGTAGATATGCGTATATTTTTATACCTGTTACCACTACTATTATTGTTGATTCTTGGAAAGGATTGTCTACCTTTGATGATAAGCCCATATCCTAAGTAACCTTTAGCTAAAATGTAAGCTGTTGTAAAATCCGACCCAATTTTAGAACAGACGGACTTCATGTTGATTATGCGGGAACGAAATCGAACCTTCGATATTCACCTAATGGTACACCCTAGCAACAGAAGATCCCGAGTTAATAAACAGAAAGGAAAGTTTCAATATCTTTGAAAGCGCATAATATCGTAACGTTCGAAGTTCTCCGCCTTTTTATTTTTACCAAAAAGGAAAGATATGCAAGTATAAGACTAAACAACGGCAATACCCGGATAATATTACTTTTTGCAGAACTCGATACGTAAGTCTTTTTCTACTTACTTCTCTATACTGTCGACTTTCAATGAAATTTTATGAATCCTCCCTAGAGCACTGGAGAAATCTAGACGTTCAAGCATCTTACAGTTCACTTCGGTATGTTTTCATTTCAAAGCACACGAGTAATTCCATCTGTTATGAAACACATTTGCTCCATTGACGTAGAAACCCCGGAATACGTGAAATTCAAAATACATTTGATATTATACAGAAATATATACTTCAAGTTGAGGTTGTTTATTACTGTAATTTACAACCTCTTAAAAACTTTACACCAAATTTTGGAGAGGAACCTTCATTATAAGTTTTAAAGATATCGCTGCGTGCTTTTCCCTAAAGAAACAAATCAATTTTATGAATCCGTTGACGTTAAAGGTACCGTCGTTACATAACGTATCGGATTACAATGGACTTTGAAAACGGCTATGGTAATAACAGGTTTGATAACTGTCTTGCGGACTATTCACACAGAGATAAGGAATATACATATTAGCTGGTTATCACTGCAGGCGGACGTCACCCTATGATTAATGTACCTGAGAATCTAATCTAATCCCAGCCTTAAACTAGACACGCGGAGCACGTCTATGAATTAATTGTTATCACACATACACGTGCAGGTATTCTACTCGAGGCCACACATTCCTGAATAGTGAATATTTAGACTCGCTTTGATATTAATTTGTATCAATTAAGTTAGTGTGATAGCAAATAGAAAGCCGTGTCTATAATTGTAGCGAGGGTGCCCGCTGACGATATAATTGGAGATCCGTATAAGAGCATTAATAACAAAAGAGATAACTATTAGAGGCGGGGGTCCCGGAGCCTGCCTCTCGTTATGTACGAAACAAGGAAACTGTAATAAAGTTACAGGATACGCCCGTTGCCCGGTAATATTGTTAAGGAAAATCGTTACAGGTTGTGATTGAGCCCCGTAGCGGACCGTGTGACAAGTCGGCCACGTCACAAACCAATCTGATTATGTTGCTCATACAAATGGTTCGTGTTTGGGATGGAGGAGAATAAAATTTTATAGTAATTGCAGGTCAGTGCTACGGCCTGAACCGAATGGCGTATTTGACATTAGAGACTAGAGCTAATTAATGTAGTTCATCCCGTAAACGTTGTTTGCTGAAATTGGGTTTTCTAATTGATTTGTGCGGGGAGCGAACGTTAGATGTATGTGTGGTATATTCACCAGTGCAGAGGAATCTTGGGCGTCCTTTGATTTTTGTGTTGTCCTGCGATGATTTTCGGAATATAAAAGGCAATGTAACTTTTCAACACTTAGGTACCAACTACTTGAATTATTTCTATGTTATACATTATATAGCAATCCATAGACGGTTATTATTTTGTGGAACGTTTATAACTGCGTAGTTAGCACCGTCAAGGTAAGGTATTGTTTGTCGCAGACCCCATTCGGACTCTCGGGACTTTATTGGACGTGTAATATCAAACACGGGAATTCATTTTCACACAATTTCACTGTGTCCGCACTTTTTTAGACCTAGTCTCCTAATCTACGTGCAACGGGTTAGGATATTTAACGTTTTTTTTTGTAAGTAGGTTCATTATATTCAACCTACAGATTAAAAAATAAAATAAGTGACTTTGGGCTCAATGACAAATGTTACACTTGTGCATCAAAATGTACAATTGCAAAATACTTTATTTAAATATCTGAAGTTCCTACTGCTTAGCTACAGTCATTAAATAAACAGTACTCTATATAGCAATCAGTCGTGAATACACACATATACACATATGTACCACGATGAAACGAACGACATTAATCCAAGAGTAATCCTTACCGTTCGTATTGCAGTTACACTGTTACAGGCGACTAGTTTCGCGTTACGTTGCGTGTACGTTGCCACAAAGCTAAATCAAACGTGATTGCCACTGAAGCCCTTAATCACCCAACAAGCCTTTGATAAACCCAGCTTGCTACTGAACAGAACGCGAAAAGGACTCCGCTATACGTACGTATAGAATTATTCAATTAAATAAGAAACTTCTACGTAATAAATGAGGCTTAGAGATACTAGGAATCTATGTACGAATTGGTTACTACGAGTCATCTCTGATAGACAGATACCGAGAACCCTTGAATAGTAACTATACTTAAGTTACCATACTTATGGGCTCATTTTAAAGAGACGCGGCGCGTCGCGCGGCGCGTTGTGCGGCGCGGCCCGCTTTCAATTCAAACATATGGCGATGTATGGGAGCGTTTACGGAGAAGTGCGGCGCGTTGCGTGGCGCGTCGAGCGGCGCCCGCCGCGTTACCCACCGCGACGCGGTCGCGTTCAACGCGGCGGTGGACGCGCATACACATCAAAAAAGTTTTCGATCGGTTTGATAAATCGAATAAAAAAATGCCAAGATGATTATCAGAAGTTTTACGAGCAAGAATTGTAACTTCCACGAGAGAAATAACACGCAGAGTTGCTGTATCCTGTCAACGTGGCCACGACACAGGATTTGGATACAGCAACTCTGAGTTTTGTCAAAAAAATATTTTTCACATGGGGTCTAAAATGGCTACTTTAGCAGGACGTAATATGATAGAATAGAATAGAATAGAATAGATTTTTATTTTGCAAATATGGGTAATACACAACAGTTGTTATAAAGATCAAAGTTCAGCCATATTTTACCATTCGGCATGCAAACATATACATTTATATTTAATAATATGAATTACGTTACAAATCGTAAAATGGTCACAAACTGATAATTCTGTGATCGGTTCGGTTATTGTCCCACAGTACAGAGATAAACGTATCCTATATTAACATACGAGTATAGAATACTTTTTATCTAGGTTATATACTATCTGTGTACCAAATTTCATCCAAATCCGTTCTGTAGTTTTTGCGTGAAACGTCCATACATACAAACTTTCGCGTTTATAATATTAGTAAGGATTTTTAAGTAAAGACTCTATAACTAACAAATTATAACATAGTCTACCGTAATAAAAAAGATTTAGATTTTTCAAACTGATCGCAACCCTCTTTTGATTTGGGTATGCGTGTCTACCACCGCGTTGCCCGCGACGGGTGACGTGGCGGCAGGCCTCCTTCACTCGTTCGAAGTCATCCACTTAAGTACCTACGGCTCGCGTTCGCCCGGACGAACAAAATCCAGTCGGTTGCCACGCGCCCGCTCGAGCACGTACCTACATACCGCAGCCGCTCGCCTTTAGTAATGGCTAAATCTCACGCGAATTGCAATGGAGACTGTCAAATTAAAACTACCACACCCAACAAAAGTTTATCTTTTTTTTAAATTACCTTAACACATTAACATTAATTAATTATTTATAAAATAATTTTGAAAAAAACTAAAACTAACCGGCCAGGAAGCCTGCCAAAGGAAGTGAAATTAACGCATTTATGTACATGTTTTCTTAAGGAGTATTTTTAAAGTTACATTTAGATTTAAAATTTGAAATTTACGGGAGGATACAAACCATTATATTTTCAATAAATAAAATAATAATATTGTTTTAAATGTAAAAAAGACTGATTTTAGTCACCCATTCTTTTGTGTAATAATTTCTTATTAGGTACCCATAGACAGCCCTAGCGTTGCGTTCAATGACGCACGTGATCGTCCGACACCACGGCAGACGTAGTAGATACTCTCGGGCGGGCGCGTAAGGTATATTTTAACGCGCACGAAGGCCTGTAATATTTTTGTAGGTAATTATAGCATTAGGTATCTATCTTTTCCTACGGAGTAAAGTATCTGGAGGTCTACTCTCTAAGCACGAAATCCGAAGTTTCTCGTAGTTTACTCCGCATCACTTACGGACATACGATTATTGAGGGTCCCGAACTAAAAACGAATGACAACACGATTGGACAGTTGTCCCTACTCCCGATGTATTTTCAAAACACATGAATCGGAAAATAATAGGGCTTAGGGTTAATTTCGAAGTTTCTATCTATTATCGTACAGCCCGTATCTTCGTTGTCGGTCTTATAGAGTAGACCCCCTGTTCCGTAAGGAGCTATTAATTAATCTGTGGCGGCGGGCACCGCTCAACACGCCGCGCGACGCGCCGCGCAACGCGCCGCCCGACGCGCCGCGTCTCCGTAAGTGAGCACTTAGAGTTCGTAGAACTGTAGACGTTGATATTACTTCGTAGCAAAGTGCTACGGTGTCTACGAGCTTATTTAGCTGTAGCAGCTTGACTGGCATTGGCAAAATTACTGATTTCCTAGAATTCTCAATCTTACTTCGAAGAAAGAACTCTTACTTCTTTTTCTCTTTGAGAATTGGAACTTTGACTTTATTTTGTATCACAGTATTTTAAATTTAATTTCGCAGTATTTTCTCCTAGTAAACAAACAACATTAACAAAATCATATTTATGAGTAAACTTTATATCAAACGAATTCACTCAAAGGGCCATGTGCTATGTTCAATGTGTTTTATTTACTTATGTAACGAGTAATCAGGACTAATTGTTGTAAAGTAAATAAACTGAAATGTGTAGGTGATGGCCGTTACGTGGCTTTAAAAAAATACAATTTTACTTTCAGCGTCGGCTCGCAGCTCCACAAGAATTTAATTAACTCAACAGAGCGCCCAGTTTATAACGATTGTGAAAAGAAAATATTAATTGAATTTAATTTTAGCAACGATCGAGTGGCCGATTGGAAGATAAGAAATTCGTTTAGCGGAATTGGTCGACGTTCGTTATTGTAGATACAAATAAACGAAAATGTATCACGGTTCGATAAGTTAAGTTCGCAAAACTCTAAGTAATATGAATATTATGTTGCTCATTTAATTGTTCTAAAGAAACCAAGTTTCGTAGATGCTCATAAATGTACACAGAACGACTGTTTCGAAGTTGATCCCCGATTATAAAGTTTCAATTGTGTAGCGTATTTGCGTGTACTGTGTAGTACTCGACATTATTTGCTGGCGTCGTCTAGCTGCCTCTTATGTGACGATTGGAACAAGAGCTGTTCTGTCTGCTAACTTTGTCATCATCTGCGTTCCTAGGAACCCAAACTATGACGACCGGGTGACACTTCGCCGAAGTGGGCTTATTTTAGAACACTAGATTGGTTTCTTTATGGACTAGATGATCTGACATAGTCCTGTGTTCAAATCGGTCTCAATTAAAAAGATCTTTGTTTTTATTTTCTGGGTTTTCACTTTGCCGAGTAACTTTTCCAATTTGTATTTTCGTCAAAACTTATACAAACCGCATAAATGTAGATTATAGTTGTTTGATTAACAAGCACGCTACAACATTTCAACCAAAAAAATGTACGAAATGATTTGGTTTTATTGAATTGGACACGTGTCATGTACAAATATTGCGTTATATCATACCTAAAGAGGTTTTCAGTTAACAGATATCATAATGCATCTTAGGATCACACCAAGTTTATATTCTGTTTTCACCCCGGAAATGATGTAGACAGCAAAACTTATATGAAGTGGAAAGGGATTAATTTATTGTTAAATTAATTTTGACGGTGAAATATATTTTCTTAGGGGAAGCAAGAGAGCGCGCTAATTGGATTAATATTTTGCACTTCTTGCGGCTCGCGAGTCGGGTTATTGATTTTTGATGAACTTCTTTATAAATAATCTTATCGAGAACTTGCAGGCTTTGTATATTACTTTAAGTCAAAGTAAGGCTTAACTTGTGTACCTACTTATGCTCACATTATACTGGGTATGCCTAGGAACAAAAAAAATGTCATAGGGAAAAATTAGAAACATTCAGTCAAAAATGTATACCTAAAGCCAGATGTATGAACGTGGACAAGGCAAAAGGATTATGTAAGTATCGTAGCTTATGGGATACTGTGGCTTCTACTACCCCCATAGAAAAACGACATGAGTTAATATTATATGTTTTTATTTAAAAAAAATGTATTATTTAGACAGGAACCATTGTTAAAACACAAAATAACGTAGTACGTAATATTTGTCACGAGGTCAATGGGTACAAAGTTGAGGACGGCGTCACGTTTCATTGGACATTTTCAATGGGTTTTGTTAGCTACCATGATTGGACAAGTTCGTCTGCCATGTTTGACCGCAGTTTGTATGTTTCACAGATTATTGATAGTTGTAGATTCTACTATAGAAACACTGTAACTTTTCTCTCTCTCTTCTGCTTGTTAGATACCTTCTTCTTGGGACTCAAATCTGGCCACTTTCCATGTTTCCGACATATGGTATCACACAGCAGGCAGGGGTGGCTGCATCCGTCTGTGTCAGGTACTTGCTACGTTACACCAATTAGATAGGTGCCGCTACTATAACGTTCTATGATATATTATGTTGGACATCTAATATCTAATAGTTCAATTCCTGATCATCGATCTGACTCCAGCAAACGGTTATCTGCGTTCACGTATCCGTTTGACGAGCGTAATTATAATTATAGCATATCCTATGATCGTTAGTTGTTGCCAAAATTGGTGTTAATCATTTTACATTTAATTAAAATGCTCTACGACAAGCAGACGCTTTTATCCTCAAATATATGTAGTAACTGTGTGTGGTACTATTCTTTGTGTTTTATATAACTACTTACATAAATTAAAAACACCAAACTTGCAGCACATCAAAAATGAGAACCTTCAGAAGCCATCAATACTTATCATTGTTCACGTAAAATCAATATTTCGCTAACAAATAAACAAAATCAAATCAAAAATGTTACGTTCGTCGGTGTACGAGGCAGCTACCGTGAAAGCCACGTATAGCAATAATGTCCGGAAGTGCGGATTGCTACAAAGCATTTGTAGGTACCAGCCAACGAGAATTGGGAATCGCCACCCTATTGTCCTGCAATTGATATTGTCGATATCATCCGCAATTGAATTCAATCACACCTTAGCAGAAATAGGTCTATTTTCTACCTTATAGTTCATCATTTTACCGTCCAAATTACAACCGGCTACAATGAAACAATAAGTAAGTTATCTTACAAAGTCAACAAAATAGTTGAAAATTATTTTCAGAATGAAGTATCAGAATTTTAGAAAGCTTTCTGCGATACCCGAGCACCTATTACAAAGCCGTAAATGCCACAACAAGAACGTGCCTGAAATATGGAAGTCGTCGTAACAGTTTATTGTCACATGAACGTTCTCCCAGATTGTATTATTATACCGACAAATCAAGTTGTCAGAGCGTATACAATGTAGGGCTGGTGTTGTGGGAAATGGGAGGAATGCTCTGGCATCCGGCGTGTGCTCTATTTGCACACGTTTTGAATGTCATTGTCAGCGTGCTAATTGCCGGCGACTGCACGAGCTCGCGGCCTCGCCCACACCTTCCACATCTACATACATTTACAATACCTCTCTATTTTCCCCTGAATATGCAATTTCGGCTTTTCATGCTACACCACCAGCTGTTCTCATTAAAACTTTAATGAGGTATAAGGTAATATTTATTCGTATCTCGGCGAGATTATTGCAGTAATACCTACTACAACTCGGGAGGAGGTGCCCCGCAGGCGAGGGGGATACGAGTATGATATTTTAAAGTCTGTTTATTTCGTTTATGAGGAGCGAAAATGATCTTGAAATGCGAAGGCCGCACGCAGTCGGTTCGGGGGGGGCGCCCTCGTCGCCGCCGCAGCTTCGAATTAATTTTTCCAGGCAGTTGAGTTCGAATGCGCTTCCGGCTTGAGTTGCCTCAACTCGAAAGCAAACTTTTCGTGTTTACATTACTTTAAATTCTTTTACCTCTTAGCTTTGCTAGCAATACTTTACACAGTATCATTCGTAGTATATTTATTTCATGTTTCACAGGTAAAGTTCCTCGTTTTACTGCGAAATAAAATACTGTAAACGCAAGTGTTTTTCTTTCGTTATTAAAAAGTTTTTAATGTTCAAGTTTAAGCGACTTATGTCTGCTAGATCAGTAATAAATGTAGGTACTTGACCTTTAAGTTTAACGAATTACAGTTAAGTTTCTGAAGTAAATAGGTACTTACTTATTTAAGTTGCGAGAAGGTTTAGCATATTTGAAGGTCAAAAATCATATTACTTTTGTGTCTGGCTACTTAAGTTAGCAAGGCATTTTTTAAATAACTACGTGAAATATCACATATATTTGAATTCAGATACATACAAAAAAAAACATAACAAATTAATCGTTTAACTCCAACGCACCGATCGAAATACGTGCAAAGTAAATTTCATTCCTGTTTCGATATTGTTTGACTATATTCCCTTTAGCAGAGGAAACGCCATTGTAAATATGATTTAGCGACGAGTGGTATCGAAGGCTAATTGTTGAATGCTACAATGTGTCGTGTTTAAACCATGAATACGTATGATTGTACCTATGTACTAAGTACAATGGGATTTAATTAGTTTCACTATTATGTGTGGGCTGTATTGACACGATACCTATTACTAATCCTTTCAAGGAGGTTGTATTATGGGTTATGGGGTACATATGGGTACCTACACACATCTTTAATTGTGTATCATGAACATAATTTGTGTTTGTAGATAGGTAGTAGTAGATATTATTCCTTTAATCATCTTTTTTACATTTTTGAATATTTCTTAAAAATACCTATATATATTTTTTATGTAAAAAAGTTGTGTACCGGAGCCGGCGGTTAGGGGACAGGACAGTCCTCACAGTGCGGGCCGTATCGAGGAGTACTGCCTTCTGAATTAGGCTCTTGATCCAACCGCCTAAGGAGAGCCTCGAAAGATGTTCGTCGAGGCTTTTGGTCATAAAGCCATTGGCCGTTATGACAATCGACACAATGATAACCGATATTGTTATTATATATTTTTCTTTTGATATTGTTTATTGAGTCACTAAACTGAATTTTTGCAATGGTGCACAATAACAATTAACACAATAACTTTTTATTATGTACTTTTAATTTAACATGGACTGTTTTACGTAACTATCTACTTAACTCAAACATGCAGTTCCATATTTCAGCTTATATCGGAGTAATCCTCGTCGGAAACCGTCTATAAATTCATCAACGGTATTAAGTACATACCTTAACAGCCAGCGGCATTATGAGCTCAACAAACGGAATATTAAAATCGCACAAATACTGTTGTGAAAACTGCACGTACAACCTGCAGGTATAACTTGCAGTTTTCCTACCCATATGTGATGCTTTTACTTGTAATAAAACGAATTTCTGTGTGAGTGCTTACTTCAAAATCCTTGCTCTGAATGAGACTGGTAAACCCTCGCTCTGAACTTAATATATGGCGACAAGCACTCAGCATGATTAGAGACGGTAGCAGCAGCATTACGTATTTATGTAAGCACATTATACGAAAACAATCACATCTCTATTTCCACCGTGATCTAGAATTGGAAGAAAAACATGGAAACTATTTACTTCTGTATTTTGCTTGCAGGAATAATGATTTCAGACGTTTAGAATCTAAGGAAAGCAGGAAAACTAACATTAAACCTGGGGGTGACTATGGACTCCTACTTATCATGGACTGCCCAAGTTGCTGAAGTTAGTCGCAAAGTGCACTACACGTTCCACTCATTGAAATGCCTACAGAGCTTCTTGCCTTTGAAAACCAAAATCTCCCTTGCGCAAACTCTCATCCAGCCCATCATAGACTACGCCGATGCCTGTTATTTGGATGCCACCGAGGAGCTTTTAAATAAACTTGAGCGGTTGCAAAATATTTGTATTCGTTTTGTTTTTAACCTTAACAAAAAAAAAACCGACTTCCCAAAAAAACACTAAAAAAGTGGAAAATAACTTTACTTTCGGAAGTCGGTGACTATTGTTTGTTTCATTGACTTTTTTGCCACCGACTTCCGAAAGTAAAGTTATTTTCCACTTTTTTAGTGTTTTTTTGGGAAGTCGGTTTTTTTTTTGCAAAAAAGTTTTTATTTTACCCTTTTTAGTTATCGTATCACACACAAATCCTTGTCAAGTATCAATTTCGCAATTTCTTTTACTTGGATGACATTTTTTCCAGCTATTTTGATTTCAAATCCAAACTGCTGAACCGATTTTGATGAAATTTCTATGGGACCAATCGGGAAGTAGATCCATTCAGAGAAAAGAAGAATTTTTCAAATCGGTTCATAAATGACAGAGATATGAGGTAACAAACACAAAAAAAAAAAAAAAAAAAAAAAAACATACAACCGAATTGAGAACCTCCTCCTTTTTTTGAAGTCGGTTAAAAAGTATGATCATGTTTCCAACTTTCGCAAAATACTCAAGTGGCTCCCAATTCGACTTCGCAGGAACTCTCGGATATTGTGTCTGCTATTTAATATCCTTCACAACCCTAAAACACCATCCTATTTGCGGGAACGCTTTTCCTACTCCCGTCCTTCTGATGCACCTTGCAGGTCGCATCTTAGGAACCTCCTTAAGTCCCCTCCACACTCTACCGATTTCTACTCCTACTCCTTCACTGTGCACGCCGTGCGGTTGTGGAATTCACTTCCTCCTGACATTAGGGACTGCCAAACTATTGCAGTTTTCAAAAGAAGAGTGAAAGAACATTATCTTTCCATTTCGTCATAGTTGCATAAGTATCTATTATTATTTATTATATTGTATTTATAGGATTGTTGTATGTATCTTTGTATTTATATGTATGTAAGTATATTCTTATATTGTATATTATATTTAAAATAGTTATCTGATTTATGTTTTATGTCTTCCATTTTCTCTTTTTCTTTTACACACTTTGTCTACATCTCTTTTTTTAGTATCTCCTTTCGCAGGTTTGCTGGAAGAGATTTCATTAGAAATAAGCAATACCTTTGTACTCTCTTTTCTGTTCCTTTCTTGATTTCTGTATTTAGTGTGTACATAAATTGTTAAATAAATAAATAAATAAACCTATTATTCCTTAACCTATTATTTTAATGTTTTTATGTTATTTTTCTAAATGTGGATGTAGATACAAACAAACAACGTACGGTACAGCTAGTCTTCGATAAAAAAGTGGTTTATCGAAGATGATCCTAATAGTGATACTGTAAGCCTATTTCGTCTGAAGCCTGCCGAAGTGTAGATTGAATATTGAATGTGATACAGAGATAAGGATATAATAACAGAATCTATGTATTGTACCTATTGATGACGATACGCTCCACGATAAAGCTTTTAACGAAGACTTCTTTAACTTACTCACGCAATATTATCCACAAGCAGACACTTTGTATGAATAAGGTAACTTTATCTGGTTGCCCTCTGATTTTCCGCTTCCCAATTAACTAGTAATCATACACGCCCCGGGAACCCTTTCATTACTGGTAATGAGTTTTCACCCTTCGCCGAATAGTGGTCATCGGAGCTTTGATAGACTGCGCCACCTTATTTTGTCTTTTGCTTTCATGCAGTCAAATTGGGCCCGAGTGTCGCGTGCGCTCAATTAGCCGGATTTTAGGTGCGGGGATCGTAGTCAATGTGTTGGACGAAATTTAATTTTACTCGTCGACGGAACTGAAGTGACGTTGATAAAAGTTGTCGTAGTTTTGTTTTTGTGCTACGGGCTACGGGGCGGGCGCAAAATAAAAATGTCCGACTTTTCACGGCAAAATGTGACGTTTTGTAATTTGAGTTTTTATAGGTAGACCGTGCACACGATGGTCAACTTAAACACTCGTATAAACAAGTGTTTACTTGTGTAAATTCCATTTTTTAAGATACGATTTTTATTATGTAGTTTAGTAATTGCTTGAAGTTAGAACTGTAAAAAGTTAGAATTCTTAGCTTTGCTTTCTTTGACGGTTCTTACTTCGTTTAAATTCTTGTCTTGTCTCTAGTAATTACTTGAGCTTAAGTAATTGCTTTAACTTGACTATAGATAAAAGTGTAAATCTTTCAAATATTTAGATAAGGTTCTTAAAAACGCGTGGCATAAAAAGCAAGGAGTCCATAATTATGTATTGGGATATTGGTGTCCAAATAAAAATTGAAATAATCAGCTTTGAAGTTTTTCATTTAAAAGTTTATATATATATATATAAGTAGACATGCACCAATAAAATATTTCCGTAAGCATTACAAAACTATTAATTTTATTATTTATTGACTGGCTGGCATACATTTTTATATCCAAAATACTGGTCGGCTAGCGGTACTGTGTTTCCAAGTCATCCTCATTAGTGTTAATGGTGGTCGGACGCAGCCGATATCTGAGACAGAACGGCTTAATTAATGCCAGAGCCAGACTCTTTGTATGATAATCGATAAATCATTTGTGATGCTGTATGGCGCTCATTAATAACGCCTAAGTAGATTAATAAACGGCCTTTATGACGTCACTATATAGGTTATTGGTATTAAAGCAACGATTTAGTTATACTTACGAGGTTGCGTGAGCAAGAAAACACACCATTTGATATAGATCGTTTAATGTGAACAATCGAAACGATTTTGGAAAAATACATACAAACTGTTATAATCGGTTACAAAAATTGAGTGAGTAGCAGTACAGTCGCAATTATATCAGTCTTGACATTTACACAATTTGACCGACTCATCGCATCGTTTGGGAGTATAATTAAAACGTGTGTATCAGATTTACTGCAGTTACTTTATCAAATTGGCTGCAGGCAACTACGGCGTTTTACCAAAATCTGAGCATATCGATGCGTAAATGCAATTTATATACAACTTAATAGACTAATTTTATGTACAACGGAGCTTTGCTTGTGTGACAGCGCGTGGCAGTGACAGCGGGGAAGGCTTTGCAGCGGAACATTCAACTACATAATACTTAGTTACGATTTAGTGAGGTTGGTGTTTGATTGGAGTTTGGTCTTGTTTCACTAAATTATATTTTTATGGAGCATGTAATATGCTCTGAGTTCTAGGAGCATGATCCTTGAAACCCCGACCCCACGTTCCAATGTGCACTTAAGTGGCTCCCGATAGTAGTCGTGTAAGTGTCGCTCTACATGCGACATTTTGAAGAAGGGAAAAGTATGCTTTTAGGGGCGGAAAATGTTTTAATTCGTCGCTGAAAATTTTCAATTCTTAAAATGATGCTCCGACCTGCCCATCAAATAATGAAGCAATAAACAGCCAGTTCGAAATTAATATCGAAGTGGTTTACAGTTTGGACCATGAAGTTGTGTTTGTTGTTTAATGTTCTGGTATTAATAGACAGATACTTTACCAACTAGAGCTAAATTACTTTGAATTAATTAACACTAAGCTACATAACAACTGTACAAGATTTTGTGTACGTAGGTAGATTCACTTACATTAACGAGAATGGTAAAATACTTTAATTAATACCCGTCATAAATGATTGAATAAATAAATGCTACAAAATGTTTTTTTTTTTTATCAAAATGGTGGTTCATAGTAAAGTTATAAACATACTCACGATACATTACAATATTTGAAAGTAGGTCTCTATGCAAAATGGTAAACTTCCATAAATTGTTTTCGTACACGCAGAAAAATAACTTTTCGTAACTGATTTTCGTCACAAAATCTTTGGCACGAGATTCTTTTGTTATTTAAATGTACGTTTCGTTAACATAGAAATATTATGAAGACACAAATTCAAAGATTTATTTACAAAAAAATATTTACATTAAAATAAAATATGTAATAAAATAACTGAAACAATAATAAATTCATATTTCCTACTGAATACAGCTTTTATCTTTAATACTAACTGTATCTACGCATTTCATGATATCAGAAAAATATTTCACTAAAATGAGACTGAATATACAATACGAATCTTTGAGGCCAAAATATTGGTACTAAGTTATCATTTTAATAAAAACGTCTTATAAAAATACTGTAGAATTATAGCCTAAGTCATGGGCTTTTGGAAAACCTTATTATTACTAATTAACATCAACAAAACTCAGTCAAATAATAAATGAATATTACTGTGAGTATTTATCATACACAGAGAGATGAAGATGAGTATAGCTGTTTAACTATAAAACAATTTAACTATAACGTTTATAAAGGTGGCTGTACACTGTCGGCCGAGAGCTCTCGCTGTCTCTCCAGTGACGTCTCGCAAGAAACCGACACGGGATGGAGAGCAAGCGAGGAACACCGAGGCTAGACGAGAGCTACTATGTAGTCTCGCACTCGCTCTCCCTCGGAGTGTCTCGGAGAGTGTACAGTCACCATAACGGTTTAGAGTTCAGTGCTCATCTCGGCAGCTCCAGGTTTGTTGCCGTTGCCAGATGTGCTTCCAGCAGCTGTCTCGACACCAGATGTTGCTTCATCTGTCGTGCTCAGTTGCTCTGCAGCCTGCGTTTATAATGATACAATAGACTTAAATTTATTTTTCAAATACTAACAGGGTGTAAAAGACTCTATTTATGTATACTGTACATAAAACGAGGTAACATTGTACAAAAGTAAATGCTGGAAAATGAGTTATTGTTGATGTGAAAAATCACTGTTTAGGGTAGCGCGCAATACATATAACACAAAACGTTGTGCTCTATAAATAGTTGTACACCTAGAGGTACAGCAGTCATGGGGAAATTTTGAAGTTAAGTTGTAATGTTCGACTAGTTTTCGTAAAATAAAAACCTAAATATTTAACCTTCAACCTCCGTAACCAGAAGGTTCCACCGTTATAATGATCACAACACAAGTGTCTCTCGGCGTCGTTAAGCGTCTTTTGTAAGACTTAACTTATTCATTCAACTTTATCCATACATGTAATTTGGGTTTCGTATTAACATTTTAATCACAACAAGGTGCAACACAAAAAGTAAGATACTTAAAGAAACATAATTGTAACTGTTCGGGGTAAACACAAAACATTAGCAGTTAGACATGGGTTAGTTAAGGGTTAGTGTACTAAACACTTGCACACCACTAAACCGTCACCAACATGCAAAGACAAAACAAAACAATGAACAAACCAAGGGGTGCGTGCAGCTACTCATTCCGCTATGTTGCGACACAAACAGGGTGGTTCGTCGGCGCGTGCCTTACTTACTGCGTGCTTTCTATGAGAGGCTTAAGGATAATGTCGAGCGTGTTGTCGTGGCGGTGGTGCGCATGCGCCAGCCGCGCGTGCGTGCGCGCCACGTTCGCGTTGTGGTCGCGCGACTCCCTCGTCGGCCGCGCGTACCGCCGCGCCAGCGACCCGCTCTCGCCCACCAATATGTTGTTGTTGCTAGCATGTCTCTGCATCCCAATAATCATACACGCTAGACAAACTACCTGTGCACACCCTACAGCTTTATACATGGATTAAACAGTGGATATATATGCGTATTTATAAAAGAACTCTCCCATCAGTTCCCGAATAACAGGCGCGCACAAAGTGCCAAAGTTGTGCCATTTGAGGAATAGGTATGCAAGCTTCCGTTGTCTACAAATAGCGAACAGCTGTAGCACTCTGTCAAATTATAAGCCCCTTAAGCAAGAAGAAGTCTTGAGAATACCTTTGAAATATAAGAAAATATATAAGTGGGTACTTAAGTAGATCTACATATTTTCAAAAAATCGTCAGTGAAATTAGGCTAACTTACGCATGTCTCTTCTATACTACGCTTATGTTGAATAAATGGTAGGTACTAAAATTATTTATTTATTCGTAATTAGATGTACATAATTTTATTCTGAACATGAAAATATTCTCGCATTACAGCAGCCTGTACACTGTTAGCTTTTTCAGCGACCCAGAAACAGGAGCTGCGGATTATTCCGACGGCCCTTGTTGCTTATATAACTTCGGTTATACTTTTTACTTTCAAGAGTCTCCTGTTTCTATTTTTTATATGAAAAAAGCAGGGACAGAAAATATAATGTCTCATTTGTAGGTCGTATTATATTCAGTTTTTTTTTATTTCTTATGAATTTTGGAAACAAGGGCC